>CAXAMN010007969.1:164095-272091 GCA_963970005.1 Durusdinium trenchii | reverse complement strand
GCCCCTTTGGCATTCATTTTCTCAAGCATCCTGGTGGCACAGTCCGCCTCAGGGCTGCAGGTTTGAGAGAGCAAGATGATGGACGGGGCATGGTAGTGAGGGGAAGCAAGGATGTGCTTGATGTCAGGGAGGCCCTGGACGACATGCTCAAAAAGATGGAGGAATGGGGCTGCCATTTTGTCGCGGCAGTTTATTGGGACAATGTCCAGTGATTATGTGGGCTTACGCCGGCTTTGGTGGCAGAAAAAGCCCTGCTTGGGGTGCACAGCTTGAAGGCTGGGAAGCAGCGCAGCAAAAACTGCTGAAGCAAATGCGTGCCAAGTTTGCAGAGCAACCTGCAAGCCAAGCCAACCGTTTGCACGCCGTGCGGAAGAGCAACGCAAAGCAAAAAGTCAAATTCTCTCTCGTGACCCTAGTTTTGTTTCACATGCTGGGACTTCCCCGTTCCCTACTTTGGTCAGGAGCACTTTACCATTACCACTTCAACTTCTATTCGATCCTTGCCACCATCAACATCTACCGGGTATGGGCCACCATACCTGTCTATGCATGTCCACTCTGGGCCGCCAGGTGAATGGTGAAGGCGATTGATTTGCCAAGTCGTCAATTGGGATCGACTTGAAGGAAAATCACGCACAACCTGTCCTTCCTCCTGAGTCTGTGGGGGCCCCGAGGTCGAATCATGTGACAGTGCCTGTCACCGAATTTTGGGAATCATGAGGAACTGGATTCCCTTTTGATGATTTGGCTGATGAGAAGATGTGGGAGTTGATGCCCAAGGAATTTCAGTGGGGAGGTTTTTAGGAGCAGAAAAACATTGTCGGCCTGTAGGCGATGGTGCTTTGTGATGCTAAGGAAGCAGGTTTACAACAGAGTGATGAGGGAGTTTTCTTATGTTTTCTTGCATGATATAGCTTGCATTTGTTTGAAATAATGATGTGGTGGATTGCTTCCCAAAAGAAACGGATACTTTTCTTGTGTCATGCTTGGCCCCACCCCAACCAAAAAGGGTCCGAATTCAGCAGAACCAAAAAGGAAACCAGATAACTCCTCGTGTATAGTACTGGCTGCACTCTCCTGAAGGGTATTGTCGAAGAGTGTTCTTTGCTAGAAGTTGGAGGTGTTCAACTTGTTCTGCATTTTGGTAGTGGCGAGATTGAAAGAGGACTCATGGGCAGCATAGCATGGACCGCAAGAATGTTGTTCAGGGATTAGCTGTTGCACCTTGTCTTTCATTCCGTGCCCGGTCAATCAGGCTCATCAACCAAAGCTAATCCACCCAGTGCCCGGGTGGGGAGGGGTGGTGTTGGATGTGTTTTTCTGATATTCTGGCCCAACTGAAACCACATTCAGCTGACCATGCTTCTTGGCTCAGCCCTTTTCAACGGTGAACTGAAGTGTATGGCTTCCAAGTGACAATGCTGCAGCCACGTGTGTCAGCAGCAACTTTGATTGCATGTGCTTTTGGATGGCAGTTGCGGTGTTTGGTGTTGAGCGCTTCGCGATTCCAGCACATTCTAAATGATCCTGGTCAGACCAGCGAGGCCTACGCAGGTCATGCTGGCCGTGCATTGTCTTTGGTGTGTTCAAAGCGTCGTGGAACGATTCTGAGCGACTTTTGCAAGAAGGAACTGGCGCGCCTAAATCCCGGCAGCAAAATTGAAGGACCTACCCCGGGGAATCGTTGCAATGGAGCCCGGAGGTCAGCTTCACAGGCGGAGTATGACTTTAGCATGGACGGTGCCAAAATTAGATGCAAAAGTGCGCAAATGTCATGGAAGAGAAGGGAGAATCGTTGGGTTGTAAACTTTCGTTCCGTCAAGCTGCCATGGCCAGGATTTCGCGACCAGGCCCCGTTCGACCATTTGTACCTAATACTGTTCAGCCCAGACAGCTTACACATCATCAAGCATGACCTTCGGACCGGAGTGTATTCAGTTGGCAAGTCAACAGGAAGCGAAGGTCATAGCATTCATGTCCGTGGTCCACCCGGACAGAAATGCTGGCAAACTGCACGATCGCAAATTCTGCAGAAGTTGCTGGCTCCAGGTCATGGTCACTGCAAACTCGTGGCTCACATAGATTTATCAGGTGCTGAGCTCAGGAGCTGGGTAGCTCAGCGGATACAAGAACTGACAAAACTTCAAGACCATGCATACAAAGCCGTGCCACTGAACCATATGTCACCACAGCTTCGTGGCTTGCGAATTGAGGAAATAGCCTTCGAAGTGGACCGCCAAGTTCTTCATCCAGGTTGTTCATATTCGCGAGCTTCGTCCAAAGTAGACTGGGTTCGTGGTGATGTCAGAGTAGAAGTCAAGCACGGGCAGATGCGTTTCAACCAAGGCCCAAGACGTTGGGAATGTTCTTTCTCGAACATCCAGTGTGCAAGCGGTGGAGTTCGTGCGTGTGATATGTTTGACGAACTGTGGCTTGCAATCTACAGTCCCTTTGGTATTCATATTCTGAAACATCCTGGTGGCAAAATCCGCTTCAGCCTCAACGGATTGAAAGAGCAAGCTGTTGGAAAACAACTGCATGTCCTGGGCGGCAGGAATGTGCTTGATGTCAGGAAGGCCCAGGACGAAATGCTCAAAAAGATGGAGGCATGGGGCTGCCAGCCTCTTGCAACAATTCTTTGGTGATGCAACGATGCACCGTTCCTGGTTCATTATATAGATGCCTTTTCTTTACCATGTGACCATGTGCGCGTTTGTGGTGCTCCAGGCCTGTCCCTATGATCTCGAGGTGGGCGGAGAAACAACTCATAGCGATGGCAGCGGCCAGATGCGAATGCGTAAACACTACGCCGTGCATGACCTGCAGCCTCTTGTCACATCTTGTGCAATGCGCGAAGACTGCTCAGGGCTTTGGCCACCTGATGCTTCTTTGCTTGAAGATCTCTGCACCAATCTCAGAAAAAGGACCGTTCACCTCCTGGTTTAGCAGTTTGCCTTCATCAATGTGGTGTTTGTTTGTTTTTTCCATTGTTAGCTTTTTCCATTGTTAGCAGGTATATGGCAGCCTTTGGGTCCTACACCCTCGTTTGATCCGTCTCTATCTCCAAGCATCCCGACGCGACCTCAGCCAAACAGGGTTCTCCTGCAGGTCCTTGAGGCTATGAGTTGCAAGATGGATTGTTGGATCGACTTGAAGGCCGGGCCATCACGGACGAATTGCCCTTCTACATGAGCCTCTTGGATCCAAAGTCAGGCCAGCCGCTGGGCAATTGGGAATAAATTGGTTTCATGACCACGGGTGGAAGCTCAAGCCGTGAGCCTTCCAAAGTCTGAGATGTACATAGATGTATTGTGCCTTCCCCGCACTGAAATGTAAACACCTGTTGATTCCAGGAGGTGGGTTGCACTTCCGATGGGTTTCCCGCGTTCTTTTCTTTTGGGAGGTTCCTATTTGGTGTAGGCATTCATTTGAGGCACCAATCAACTACTGTAAAGTGATCCCCAGGCTGTAGATGCCATGAAGGAGCAATCATGGCATTGCCATCAGGGGGCTGTTGGTGATCAAGGGCGCGTGACGCTCTCAAAGCACGATCCCACACCACCTGAATGAGTGTTCTTTGTTCCCGCCACCCAGCAAGAGGGGATGAGGGGTTTTCACACCAACCTTTGACCACAGAGCATTCCAAACCAGTGGGACTATTCCTGGCTTGGCAAGCCACCGATAGTCAACGCAAACCAGTCGCAACATGGAGTTCCATATAACTACATTTGCCGGCCCATGCCAGTGGCCTGGGGTGAGCCGAGGAAGCCTTTGCGTGGAACCTGGGAGCTGAACCAGGACGACCAGGCCCTGTGTGACAGTTTTCTCCATCGATGCTGTGGCATTTTCCCGTCATTGCATGTCCTTTCCCCTTTTGAAGCCAGACTAATTAATAAAGATATAATGGAAGGTTCACGCTTGGATGGGGTGCTCCGTTTTTACTCGCACTTCCGAAAGGCAAAGGTGCATAGGTTGAACTTCCAGGTTTCTGGCACCTAACTATGCAAAGGAGTTTTTCAATAATGGCCGCCAAAATTTCGATGCCAAGACGGGTTGACTTCAGGACTGGAGACGGTGGCTTTGGGCCGAGGTATGCGTTTTCCTTATTGGGGAGGGGCTGTGCCGTGGTCCCGCCATGAAAGAGGGGAGGTGTCATGAGGTGTCCAGGGAAAAGAAGTTGGGAGACTACTCTGGAGAAGCCATGAGCGGAGTTGAGAGGCATGAGTCATGAGCAACATTCCTTGCTATTAGCCAACCCTTTTGTTCGCACCTTAAACTTGTATTCCTTCCTTTCTTTCTCTCCACCGAAGTCCTGATTTCTTCCCACCCTCTTGAACCCGATCTCGACCTCACTTGTGGAGCATTTTCAGGTGTGCATCCCACAGCAGGTCCCACCAACCTGTGACGCGGTTTGGGTAGCAAAACGGGTTTTCCAGAACATGTTGTGCAAGATCAGCCAATGGCTACCTGCAGCGGAACTTGAGTAGATCTTGCCGGCAAACCACGGCCCAAGGCCCCAGCCACCCTTGTTTTTTTGTTGACGGGTATGGCAGTGCACTCCAAAAGCCATGCCAACGAGTCGCCAGAAGCGGGAGCAGCATGCCACCCGCAATGACGCCGCCCGTGGTCAGCAGGTAGTGAATCGCCTGGTGCGCGTCGTCGAGCGCGAGCAGCGCTTGGCGAACCCGCGCACCGGACACGGTCGCGGTCACGGCGAGGGCGAGGGGAGCGGTCCTAGCTATGCCAACTTCAATTCGCAACCGCAGGCTGGATGGAAGAAGGAGTGGAAGGCGGCACATGTACCACGTGCACCGCATCCACGGTTGGCCGTGGATTCCTTAGGGCCTGATTTGGCGTGGACGGATGATCAGAGTTGGCTCCAGGGATCAAAGAAGTGCTTTGAGTTGAGCAAAGGGGCCGTGGCGGCTGCCAAAGCGGCTGGATATGCAGGTGTCTTGTTCTAGCTTGGGCTGACATTTTGAGAGCGTTTGTGTTTGTAGGTGGTGTACGGTGGTGTTGATGCTGTAAGTTGATCAGTTTTTGTTCTAGCTACATATGGTACACTTTTGTGGCCAGGAACCAGCTGTAAGGTCCTGCCCCATCAAGCACATCTACCGTGGCAAGGCCTTCCAACATTTTGCCTCCTCTCCCAAGTCTGCCCCAGCAGGTGTCGAGAACTTCATTCGAGACATACTTGGCCGAGGTGTACGAGGCACTGCTCCGCGCGTTGGACGCGCGAGTGGAGCCCGACAAGACGGAAGTGCATCGCTACACGGAGGAGCTCGCCCAAGCGGTGCGCGCTCTCACGAAGCCGGCGCCGGCTTCGACCAAAGCGACGATCTGCGAAGCCATGGCGCCCGTCTGGGATCTGCGCTCGAACTGTGCCGCTCAAACGAGCGCTTTGGACCTGAGGACCTTGGCTACTGCAGTGGAAGCGTTGAAAAGGTCTGGTTCCAAGGAGGTGATCCAGGAAGCCAGCAACATCGAGACCTCATAGCTGAGCTATGTTAAGCCATGCTGAGCGGTTTCTGGTTGTTGGTTACCGCATCCCCAAGGCTGAGCGGTCAGCCGCTGGGCAGATGCCACAGGACGGCTGAGGACCTGGTGGTGGTCGGGATTCGAGACCATGTGCGCTGTACATAGCTGGAAGCCTCCCAAGAACGGGGACGTGGCAGTCCGTTCCACACATCGCCCATTTGGCCAGAAATGTGGAGGTCCGAGATGTTCCCAACCCTTCCAGATCCACTCAATGCTTATTTCTGACATGAAGCTATGCAAAGTTCTGTCAGCTTGACCAACATACATACATGTTCACTGAAACGAGTCCACTGCCTATAGGAGCTCATTCACGGGCTGGCTTATATACTCATGGGCCTTGTAGAAGCTAAAGGAATATGAAGCCTTTTCCAAGGGCCCCTGAACTCAGGCACATCTCTAGGAAAGCATCCAACAGTTCAATCCCAAACCACATTCATCACGCACCACTGCAAGTGCGGGTCGGTGCCAGTGCAGGATCTCGTGTGCATGAAAACCCTTTTTTTCCGGCTGCTTCCACAAAAAGGGACGCTTTCCCGGCGGGGAGGTTTTGGCGAACCTCACGCAGACGCAATGAGCCCGGCGAAGCGCGGATTCCGCGGAGCAGCGCGGATAGACATTCCGAGGTGCTGGGAAAATCGGGCACCTGCAGATTGCAGGGGTCTTCTTTGGAATGGCAAGGTTGGGTCTACAGGTCGAGAAAGGTTCTTAGAATTTCTTTAAAGATTTGGTAGTAGTAGATGTAGTCAATGTAGTAGTGTTTGGTCTATCTTTGGGAGGACCTTAGTGGGTGCAGGTTGTTAGCAGCTGGCGGGTTGCGGTGAGCCTCGCTTGACATCGTGGCACTGGCTTGGGAGCAAGTTGTCAAGTCGTGTATCGGGCAGGGTTCCATCCATATGATCCATGCTTACCCACGTTTAGTTCGGAATGGCTCCACTACTGCAGACATGAGCAGCTGGACAGGAGTGAAGGATTAAACCAATTGGCCCGGGTCAGAGCCTTGTGGATGGATTTCTTCATCCTCATTCCTTTTTCTGGGAGATATATTTTCCAGATTTCTTCAGCGCGGTGCATGTTGGAGAACCAAACACCACTTTGTGAGCCTCCAAGGAAGATCCTCTACTTGTGCTCTTGTGTTTCCCCTTTGTTTCCCGGTTGGTCCCGCAGTCCGGACACACCACCCGACGCCCCGCGATATCTGGCGATCCGAGCTGCTCAAAGTCGTGAAACGGTTCGTGAAAAGCACCAGGACTCAGGATGCACAGATGTTAGGACAAAGCCTGAAATTGAACGATGTGGATATATTGAAACTATTGAAGACATGCAGGTTTTTAGCCAAGCACCGGACTGCAACTGAATGGGACACGAAATTGGTTCAACTCAGCAGCTTGATCCCCAGATACTCTCTGCGATCCATCGCTCCACACCCGACACCCTAAGTAGCGCCCCTAGCTCGCCACACTCCTAAGCCAGAAACACCCTGACTCAGCCAAACAGATTTCACTGGACACGACTGACACGGCCCCAAGAGACACCCTTGGCTCCTCATTTTTGTGACCGGGTGGACTTGGGCCCCCCGTGCCCTGTGGGCAAGATGGTGCGGGGCCTCAGCGTGAAAGCTTGGCCGTGCACCTCTCCAGGAGCCAGGTCGGACCATTTGCACAGAGGTATTTGAGGTCAGCTCCGGTTTTCATTTCTTTTCAGCAAGACGGTTGAGGGTGGCTGCCATTTTTCCAGTTCCCACTTGCCATGTCAGGCACCGTCGTGCGAGGTTGTTCGATTGGTTGAGCCTGAGGTCTGGTTCAAGTGGGTTTTTTTCCTGTTATGTTTTTCTGGTTGTTTCGCAGCTGTTCGGGAAAAATGAGGGAATCAACCAATGAATCCACTAATGGATCTCTGTGTGGGATCAGGCTTAAGCTCAAGCAAAGAGATCGGTACGAACTGAAAGTTTGCTCGCGTGCTGTTCCAATCCACTTGCACGCACGCTTTTGTGCATGTTCAAACCTGCAGATTTTGTTTGTTCCAACTTCATGCAAAAGGTTTGGATACGGAGTGGCCCCAAGCCTCAAAATCGATCAGATTTTGCAGTTTGGGATTTCCAAAAGCCTTGTACCAAAGATGATTCACTTTTGGACCACAGGGTGGACATACGGAGCCCATTTGTCGGAACAAAGCCGCTGCAGCTGTACCCGGCTGTGCCCATCCTCCAAGATCCGAAGAATCGTCGCTGGTTTTTGGCCATGGCACGTCTCATTGCCTTCGTTTGCGCAGCCACTGCCTTGGCTTTGGTGACTTGGCTTCGATCTATGCGATGAGCTGTTAAACTAGCACCACTCACTTGGGAAGCGATGAACGGTGAACGCTTGGTGGGTTGGTGAGGGCAGGAAGGAGATGTGTGCGATCCAAGCGAGATAAGTCCACGCAAGAGGGACGAAAGGGATGTTAGCGGCATGAATGCATGGTTATAGGAGAAGGCCTGGCTAGTTTGAAAGCTTCCCTGGGTTGTTGACTGACTCGGAATGAAGTACCATTCCCAGAATGGTTTTGAAGTACCTCCCTTTCCCCAAAAGCTCCAGTAGGGCTAAAAGATTGTGGTGACAAAAGCAGAGTGTGCTTTTTGAAGTTGAGGGGCTTGATGCCACCGGAAAGAATGCATTTATATATGTACAAGCATTTACTATCACTCGCATCGGGCGGTCAGCGTCGATGGTATGTCAAACACACTGGTTTGAGCATACAGATTCCCTATACACATGCACACTCACACACCACAAAAGGAGAACGACCTCACCATTCGGCGACAGGGATTGACCATGTGTCAAGCCTCCTGTCAGCACCAATGCCAAAGAGCGAAGCTAGGATGATAAGGCCTGCTGTATGTACTAAGCATCCCTCCAATCATTCATGCTTTCGCTCCCTCAACCCGCTCACTCTGTTCGAGCTCCTGCCCTCCGTCCGGAGCAAAAAACCAGGTGGCCACGCCTCTCTTCGTGTCACCGCTGCCCGACCGTGCGGCCCCAGCTCGCCTGAGCTCGCCCGTGGCCTTGGCCGCCGAGAAGGGTAGCAGCTATGGCGCTTGGACGAGCGAGTCGAAGCAGTCGGAGCAGAGCGAGGCCGGGGGGAGCTCCAAATCAAACACAGCACCTACATAGGAAATGCCGCAAGGGACCCCTTTGCTGGTCACTGAGCTTCTACCAAGTGATACACTATACCTATATGTTAAGTCATACCTTTATGACATGCATTAATATAACATGCCGGGAAGCAGTTGCTTCAACAGGACCTCTTACAGTACCGAGGTTTTCTTCGATCCCCTGGGCTCCGTTCTCCACCGCCATTCGGCAACACAAGACTTCCTATTCCATCCTATTCCCGTTCCAAAAGCTTACCATGCAGGACCCCACTTCCATCCATTTCCAATGTCCAACCACCATCCATCCATCCCATCAACCCCTCCCCCTGCCAATCCCACCCAAAACCGCAAGAGGCCACACCCTCCTGGACCCTCCGTGCCGCGGCCGTGCCGCTCTTGGCGCTTCTCCTGGCGCTACTGCCCATGGACGCGGCCGAGGCCGCCCGCTCGGGCGGTCGCATGGGCGGCAGCAGCCGCATGGGCTCCGCGCCACGCGCCGCGCCCAGGCCTAGGGCCAACAGCACTGCCAGGTAGGGGAGGGCGAATGGGGCGGGAGGTAGGGAGGGATCACGTCTTTGGTTGCCATGTTGCTTTTTTTTCTTCCCGCTTCTTTCTATAGATGACCCAGTTTCAGAGCCTAGCACCGCTTGTCATTCATTCATTCACCCACTCATTCATTCATTCATTCATTCATTCATTCATTCATATTCACTCGTTACAGGTCCATCAACAATGCAGTTACCTGCTTCTTTTGGGATTGTTGGCGGCTGGCCTTCTGATGGTGATTTAGTCAGAGAAGATGGAACAGGCGTGCCTCAGCAAAGAAGAAGTACAAATGCGAAAGCATCCTCCACTCCAACCTTGACCCCTGTAAGTAGCGTGCGTGTGAGGAGAACCCTCCACGGAGAGCACCGCACAAAGGCAAACATTGAAAGCCGAACCTACGGAAGTGTGACCCACAGGGATTCCCCAAGAGTCCCGCTACCACTCTTGAAGGATAAGGCAGAATTCTTGCACCAGTTTGGGAGGACAAAGAGCTCTTCACATGGACCTGACTTGGGAGATCAGCCACTGGGGGAGCACCACTTGGGCAGGAGCTCCACCTCCCCCCGCATCGGTGGTGGTCCCAACATCTCTGTGGGCATTGGAGGACCTGCGACTGGGCAGCCGAACAAGACCATGCATTGTGCAAGTCAGTGCCGAGTCCACGAGCTCCAACGAAAAGCTCTTGTCGAAAACCTTCCCGTGCAGTTAGGAATTACCTCCTCCCCTATCCTCCCCCATCCTCCAACTCCAAGAGCCTTCAACGAGTTTCAACATGTTCTCCCTCCAAATCTGCCACCCACCTCAATCTCTCTCACTGAGGTGATTTCACCCTTCGGCTTTGGTTCCCCCTTCGGCTTCGGCTCGCCCTTCGGCTTCGGCTTGGGTGTGCCGGTGCCCTTGGGGCCAGTGGGACCCTCCGCCAGCGACCAGATGCTGCAGAACCAGCAAGTGCAGGAGACGAGGGGAGAACCGGTCACGGGTGTAAGACTATGCCACATCATGGCACGTTATGGCTTGGATTTATTTGCACGTCTTCAACTTTGTTGCGGTGTATTGTTTTGGAGACTCTCTAGTGGCCAAAGGCTCAAAGGTCTATTGTTCGGAAATCACATGGAATCATGGTTAGCCAGTGGCGGGGATTGTTGGCTTAAGCTTCTGAAGCAGCACCAGAAAGAGCATCGCAAGCATACAAGGGCACTTCTGTCGTACTTTGAAGCCTTTTGCACTTCTAACCCGGTTTCCATGGGTTTCCACAATAGTTCTTCCGGTGACTTGGGGTGCATTTTCCTAGCCGTCGCGCGCAGTCACTGCCCCGCCACTAGGATGAGCGCAAGATCGACGAGCAGAAGCAGGAGATCCAGGCACGAAGGGCTTTTGGTTGCAAATTCGAGGGCTTCGAATCCAGGACGGCCTTGGGGCCTTGAACATCCATCCAAGGGGCATGCAGGGCATGCCAGGATCTGTCATGTGGCTGGAAAAATGGCAGGAGGGCCATCCATCCAAGGGGCATGCCAGGAGCTGTGATCTTTTGTGGCTGGAAAAAGAGTGCTTGATCAAGGAAGTCGGGAGGCGACCAACTGGCCGATCTTCTCTGTACAGTTGTGGGGGCTAATGCCCTATAGGTGACCTGGAGGATCTCAACATGGTGACGTGGACTTGGAGAGCCGGATCAACCAAGTGGCAAGATTTGCTTAAAGTCCCGCGTTCAAAACGCAGACCATCACAGACATATACTTCAGATGGACCAAGGGGAAATCGACTCAGCACGCGTTTCTGGGGAATTTCGCAGCGTGGCGAGGCGCTCAAGAAGGAGTTGGACGAGTTGAAGTCCCAGCTGCTTGGCGAATTCACTTGGCCGCATGTGCGGGTGAGATGGGATAAGAAGGGAAAGGCTCCATTTTGGGTCTCAACAGTTGGCCTTCCGTGAAGAACAAACCAACCATGTTTTGTTGAAGATATCTACCAAAATTACACCAGCCCATCAAAACGGGGCCGAAGCACTGGTTGTCATGCGCTGTGGTGTGCGAAAGAAAGATAGACCCCCAGAAGGCACCACTTGGGGCATCACGTCCCCCGCGTTTTTGCCCAGGAAGGCCACGAAGTAGATGGCTTGAGAGTGGCATCAGCGGATCTCCGCAGAGGGCCAAGTGGGACGATCTGGTGTGGCGTCCCTGTCAACCAAAGGCTTTTGAGGTGCAGCGCCTTTGTACCCTGCAAGTACTGTATATGCGAAGTAGGCCCAGTGGGCAGTGTGCACAATGCATTGTACCTCGTTTCTTCTGTGCTAAAAGTTGAGGGTCTTTGCGTTTCTCTGCGCTCAACATGCTGGCTCTAAATGATAAGGGTGTGTTTCAAGTTCTGGAGTCGGAACCTTCTGTGCACTTCTTTTGGGCCCTAGCATGCCTGGCGAAAGGTGCTCCGTGGTAGGAGGGTGGTGGAAGAATCTGTCGACTGATCAGACTGTAAGTTGGTGACGAGTTTGGCCATGGGTATCAGGTCCCTGACCTGGTGCCGATATGTTGGTTACTTGATTTCTTGAACATAACCTGTATGAAGTAGATTGAATACTTGGGTGGCAAGGGGACCAGCAAACCATAAATCTCTCATTGACTCATTTGGTTGAGTTCCTGTGGCTGATCTGTAATTAGCGGGTTTTCCCCATCCGTTCTTGCCTACTTTGCCTACTGATCCTACTTGAGGAGGGTAAAACTTGATGTCATAGAAGTGGGGCTGTTTCCTTCTTGGCCTTCTTGCTTCTTTTCGATCCATCAGCCGGGTCCACCGTCCCATCAGCACGTCGTTGATGGGCTAATCTTCAGAGCGGGTTCGGAACCTGAATCACTGCAGACAGTGTGGCAGGTGAAAGCAATGGCAACCGGCGCCGAAATACCGTGTTCATGATCGGTTGTTGAGCATGAACGAATTGTTTTGGTTGGTGAATGGTTTGCAGCTGAAATGGTTGGAATGCCCTTATTCGGCGTGGAATCCCCGTGCGTGTGCGGGGGTAAAGTTGGACTTGGAAGTCATGCAGGTTCAATTTGGTCCTTTGGTGCTGGAAATGGGTGAACAGGTTTGCAAGTCACTGCTTGTGAGAACTACCTTAGGCATTTTCAGAGTCCGAGTTGGAAGATACCGTATATGGCTTTGTTGGGACGAGCACACTTCATTTTGCCACCTTTATTATGGGGACCACCAATCACGTGCGTTGAAGTCACTGGCGACCCGATGCCTTCCATGCTTGTGGACCCGCTGGCCAGATCTGAGGGGAGTTGAGCGAAGCGGGCGAGATCGAGAGTTCCTTTGTTGGTTGGCTTTTGCAGCTGCATTCGTCAAAAATTCCAGGTAGCCAGCTTGCAGTTCTCTTCCTTTGCTTTCCATCGTTTTTTCCTCCCGGCGCCCGTGCTGACCGGGCCTGCAAGAAAGTTCTCACATGTTTTCCCAGCGCCACCATGAGACCAGCATAGTCCTGCCACAAAGTGTAGAAAGAGATGTTGTTTGCATTTTTTTGGTGATGTGGCAGCCCGAAAAGCTCAAATCCCCTCAGGTGGTTCAACCGGCACAGCGGAAATGTGCCAGCCTCCACTCAGTTCCCAAGTACTTTGTGCCACCCCACCGGGGTCTTTGTCACGAGACCTAGTGGCATTCCTGTTTCGGCCCGGACCGCTGACCAAAGGCGGCCCTAGACCTGCCACAGCCCTGTACAGCCGCCGATGGCAAACCTGCGCCTTTGGCGTCAGAAGGCGAGACGAACACGTGAGGTTAAGCAGCCACGCATCGTTTTGCCACAGCCAATGGTGCACATGAACTTGCGACATGGGTCAGATGAGTCTGGAAGGTTTTGAGGATGCCAATCGCGTGCGTTATTGATGCCCATGCTAAAGAATAGCTAACATTGCCCGAACGCCTCATGCCCTTTTCAATGTCCAGTTTGGTTGAGCCTCGGCTGGTCAGTGGATCTGGGTTCAAAAAGTACGTATTCAATCATTACCAAGAGCTGTAATAACCTAGTTCAAACGGACTGAGCCTTGGGTTTCGTTCAAGGGATTTTGGGGGATCAGGTCTCTTCTTGTCCATCTTGTTTGTTCTTGCTTGACCCTGTGGCCACACGGAAGATGAGGGACTCGATGGGTCTCCACTTGGAAACAACCAACAGTTCCAGCTGAACAAGCTCTCGGCCCCATGCTTGCTTTCAGACCCTCAACCTCCAAGGGTGCTTCTGTCCCAATCAACGAAGGTATGGATTTCGAGCGGTGCCCACACGGATACACTTATATAATATTTATTTGTAATTAATTTGTGTCAAGGGAATTCACTTGTTTATCTGAGCTTCGGCTAGGGAGCAATCTTGTCCAAAAGCACACGTGATCAGAGAGAGGGAGAGAGAGAGAGAGAGTCGCTTCCGGCAGCTGTTCCCGGCTGTGCCCTTCCTCCAAATCCTGTCGAAATCGTCGCTGGTTTTTGGCCATGGCACGGCTCATTGCCTTCGTTTGCGCAGCCACTGCCTTGGCCTTGGTGACTTGGCAATTCTTCTTATCTACGCGAGTCAAGCTGTCACACCCACCATGACTCACTTCAGAAATAGCTGAGAGGAACGCTAGAGCCGCGAGGCGAGGATGGTCATGTTCTTGGAGTCACGTTTCAGTCGTTTCAGCATCGCTTTGGCCAGTTGGATGATTGGAGTCCAGGAGCATTCCAAGTATATTGGTGCCCACAAGCGGGTAGAGCAACAGGAACGAGCAACAATTTGTGGCTGTTCGTAGGTTGAAGGCTTTGAAGCGTTTTGCTCTATTCTCCGCAGAATGAAGGGAAGTATGCTGCAGTCGTCCTGGAAATCATCACGTTTTTGCACCCGCTTTGCTCCCTTCTAAAGGCGGTCTCCTTTGACCCCCCGTCCTCGAGCTCAAAACCCAGGTGGCCACGCCTCTCTTCGTGTCGCCGCTGCCCGACCGTGCGGCCCCAGCGCGCCTGAGCTCGCCCGTGGCCTTGGCCGCTGAGAAGGGTAGCAGCTATGGCGCTTGGACGAGCGAGTCGAAGCAGTCGGAGCAGAGTGAGGCTGGGGGGAAACAGGGGGAAAGCTCCAAATGGAGAACTTAATATATGGATCTCAGCACCTAGGGATCAATGCAAGTCAATGGAAGTCAGATGGGGAACTCCAAATGGACTCATACCCCCAAGAAGCTGCCAGCACGTTACCACTCATCGAGTCATGTCCAGCAACTCCACAGGGTCCCGCACTTAGCCACTGGAACAAGAAGAAGTCCACAATTATCAACTCTCGGAAGCAGAGTCCGTTTACCACCCTGACCCTCCATCCCTCCCTCCCTCCCTCCCCATCCCATCTACCCCATCCCACCCAAAACTGCAAGAGGCCGCACCCTCCTGGACCCTCCGTGCCGCGGCCGTGCCGCTCTTGGCGCTTCTCCTGGCGCTGCTGCCCATGGACGCGGCCGAGGCCGCCCGCTCGGGCGGTCGCATGGGCGGCAGCCGCATGGGCTCCGCGCCACGCGCCGCGCCCAGGCCCAACAGCACTGCCAGGTACGGGGAGGGCGGGATATGTGGGGGCATTTGGTGGTGGACATGGATGTTTGATGAAAAGTTTCTGGTGGAGTTGAAGGGTCAAATGTGTTATACATTGTTATATAATTGCTGTAAGTGGGTGGGCTGGAAAATGTTCCATATGACGAGGAAGCACTTTTAAGAGTCCTTCGTGGATTGCCAACGTCTTGCTTTTCATGAGGGGTGCTTTGTGACAGGCGTCTTAGATCGTAGACCAGCAATGGTGTGTCTTGGATGCTTGCACCCAAGAGCAAGCAGATATATGATAGAGAATCGTCTCAGAACCCAGCACGTAATCACCACATGAAGGCCTCCATAGAGATCAGCAACGAGGCCAACTGCTTCTGCCGAAAAACCCCGTTGAGGAGGCGAGACACTCTTCATACCAGGCACAACCAACCATATTTAGGACCGATTGGATTCTCAAGGCCCTGACTTGGGAGATCACCCACTGGGGCAGCGCCGCTTGGGCAGGAGCTCCAGCTCCGCCCGCATCGGTGGTGGTCCCAACATCTCCGTGGGCATCGGAGGACCTGCGACTGGGCAGACGCGTCTTCCATCGAAGGTTCCAGAAAGAGCTTTGGAAGGACTCCGGTCTCGGATGGGTTCGATCAACTCTGAGAGAGCCCGGTGCTGGCAGGGGAAGGGTTCAGTGCTGAGATGGACATCATGGACCCTGAACACCATTTGGTTTGCAAAGGAAAACAGGCGTTCAGGGTGCCATGCTCAGGGTCCATGGTAGTTTTCGGGAGTGTATCCATATAGAATCAATTAGAATCATATAGACCTTATAGACTTATAGATGCTGTCGATGGCTCGTGAGTTCTCAGGCAAATGAGGCGATCACGGAATGGGCGACATTCACTAGAAAACCCTAGAAACATTTGGCTTTTCCTGTTTAGATTCAGATTTCCCCTTGTGCCCCTCCAAATCTGCCACCCACCTCAATCTCTCTCACTGAGGTGATTTCGCCCTTCGGCTTTGGCTCCCCCTTCGGCTTCGGCTCCCCCTTCGGCTTCGGCTTGGGCGTGCCGGTGCCCTTGGGGCCAGTGGGGCCCTCCGCCAGCGACCAGATGCTGCAGAACCAGCAAGTGCAGGAGATGACGAGGGAAGAACCGGTAGTGGCTCTGGGAGGAAGGTTGGGGTTGTTGATGGATGGTGTCAGTGCGTTGTTGTTAAGAATTGAGTTGTTGCTTTGGGAGCTTGACAGTGGCCAAAACTTGTTCAAGAGCAGTAGCTTTTTGGAAAGGTGGGGATTGATGGGCGTAGAGTTTCTGGAACCTTCCCCAAGATGAGGTTTGGGATGCCAAGGGCAGCTACTTTTGAGGGTTCGTTGTGAGCGTCATGTACATGTTTGAGGCTCGCTGGAACACCAAGAGTTGGTTGCAGCTCAAGCAGACCAGGGCGCTGCGTTCCTTTTTCGATGCACAAGGATGGAAACGCGAGCCACCCCTTACATACCCCTAACAACCCCTGTGCCAGAAGCTTGAATGTGGTGGATTCAATGATGTTTTTTCTGCGCGGGAAGGGGCTTGTGGCCACCATGGCCGCATCCCACAATGGATGTCCCATCTTTTGCCCCTGTGGTGAGTGTCAGCGCTTCCAGGATGAGCGCAAGATCGACGAGCAGAAGCAGGAGATCCAGGCGTCTCAGAGCCGGGTGTGTCTGCAAAATCTGGAGCCGACCACATACTCACCTGGTTCTTCAAAGTGACCTTTTGATGACCTGGTTTGAGGTCACTTAAGCCTCCTAAGGGTCACTTAGGAACCTTCAAAAGGTCACTTTGAAGAAGCTGGCATATGTCAATTAGTCACGTGGTGCATTTGATTGGGGATCACGAACATGAAGTCAAGCCATCCAAATCACCGCCTCTTGTGTGCTGGGCCAAAAATGGAGTTCTTTTGCTCCTCAACGTGATTCTGGGTGGATTTGTTGACTGGAGCGGAGCCGGGCCGCGCAGCCCAGGCGCTCAAGAAGGAGTTGGACGATCTGAAAACCCAGCGCCTGGGCGACCAACGTTCCGCAGGATCGTGTCGTCGTCTCCGCCGTCTCCGGCGTCTCCGGCGTCGATCTGAGCTGATGGTGAGTCAGGAGCTGATGAACTGTTGCAGTACTGACTGCTACTGTTGGACTTGTTATTGAATGGGCCCATTGAATGGAAAATGACACCTGAAACGAATCTGTAGTTGGCCCAGCTGATCCTTATTCAATCACATGTCCTACCTTAACCGCGACGTTTTCATGAACCGAAGATGTTTCTTCTTTATCAAGCCAAGGCATGTGACTGATGGTTTCGTGCCTGCATCACTGGCACAGTCGGGTTGATCAGATCACCGGCTCAAATTCTGTTTAAAGATAGCTGCAGGTTCTGTTGAAGACCACCTACGGTCAATGAATGGATTGGGTCGTTTGCCAGAAAAGAAGCATACCCTCAAGAAGAGCTTGCAGATGTTTTTGTGGGTGTTGGCGCGTCAAGCAATTGGATAAATTGGAGTTGTGTGCTCATTTTGTTTAACTTGACAAATTTTGAGGGTTCTCTAGCACACGCCTAGGATCCCTAGTCTCCTCGGTTTGCCTGCCGGTTCTTCACTGGAACACCCCACAAAAGCGGCCCAGATGACGCCCAGGAAAACCACGAAGTAAGTCCCAATCGCCTGAGAGTGGGATGGAGAGGCCTAAGCCCACATCGGGTTGCGGCCGAGCGGCACGCCCAACCTCTTCGGAGAGGAAAACCCCAACGAAATGAAGATGGATCCACTCTCGGGGTTTCGAGACCCACATGGAACCTGGCATGGACCCAGACTGGAAGAGAAGGGATCCTTCCACTACCAACCCCGACCGGTTGGTAAAACCACTGCAGGGTTCCATGGTGGGTCTCGGTGTCCCAGGGCGTGGAGTTGGACTCCTCGTTCCGGTGGGATGGCCCGGAAGAACTCCAAACCGACGCCACCCATGTAAACCATGGATGAGTCCAAGAGGTGTACAGTGGTGTGTACAGTGTATACAGTCATTGATTTCTTCGGGGGGGTCCCCTTCAATTGTCTTCTCATGAGCAGTTCAAGTAATTTTGGTGGGTGACTCGTGTGCAACATATTTGGGACGGCCTCTTTCCTGGGTCAACTCAACGGTCCAATCCACTGAGTGGAGGGCTACAATAAAACTGTCCGCCCCACCCTGCTTTCTGTCAGCGAATCCTGGTTGGGTGTTGGGTGTTGACGGTGTCTTTTGAGTTTGGGAGCCCCCCCGCCAAGAAGAGCCAGCAAAGGAAATGAGAAACATTTGCAGAGATTGGGTAGCACGGAAGCCTCTCCAGGTTTCATGTCTACGACGAATGAAGGACCAGCTGGTTCCCTATATATACTGATGGACCATCCTCGTTCAAGAGTTTGTGATGGGAGCATGTTGGGGATAAGCATAGCAATTCTATCAGATCTATATACTGATGGTTTTCCAGTGGTTTCGTTTTGCTTGTGGATTTCAATGTCCACTTCCTGTTCTACTCCCGGCCTTCTCCCTTGATGCTCGTCTACAACCCAGCCGGGTCCACCGTCAGACCCATCGGCACGTCGTTGATGGGCTAATCTTCAGAGCGGGTTCGGAACCTGAATCACTGCAGACAGTGTGGCAGGTGAAAGCAATGGCAACCGGCACCGCGTTCATGATAGGTCATTGAGCATGAAGGAATTATTTTGCTTGGTGAATGGTTTGCAGCTGAATTGGTTGATGGGAAGCCAAGACGCAAGCTTCGTAGACGTGTCTCGTGCAGATGTGTCTCGTGACATCTCGTAGAACGAAAGTGCCTGACCAGAACTGCCCCGGAATTCACACCCCATGGCCCCATAGTTTCATTAAAACCTTGTGATGGTCTGTGGTGAGCGCCGTGAGATCGTCCCCAATGGACTTTGCTGTGAGATCGTCCCCAATGGACTTTGCTGTGCCAATAGCACATAGCCCCGGCCTCCTTGGCAAGGATATCCAAATCTTGGTGACCCAGACCATTTGATAATTGCTCAGATTGACTCGGAGAAGAATAGGAAGGCGGTGCAAGATCTTGGTTGGTTTGAAGAAACGCTGAGAAGGTCTGGGGTTTGATACCACCATTGGTTTTGGGGGAAGAGTGAGTGCTTTTCACCATGCGTTGGAACCAACCACAGACCACATGTGCAGACTTTGCTGGCTTGTATGCCTTGCTTGCTTGTGGACCCGCTTGCAAGGAGATATGAGGGGATTCGAGCAGTTGAAATGGGCAAGATCTTTGATAATTGATCTTTGGATCTTTGTGTGAAGAGAACTGTCCGTGGCTGGATGTGCCCAAGTTTCTTTTGGTTTGCAATAAATATGAACCATGTTCCTGCCATGTTTGTCTTGGGTCAATGAACCATCATCGCAAGAAAAGATAGCCAATGCATGCCAATGCCACGTAGGTAAAAGGGTTGCGAACCTTCCGGGGTTCAGTCCCTTCGAATCTGGGACAAGTGAGTGAGTCCTCCATCAGTGAGGGTTCGGCCAGGGGCAGTGCTCCACAAAGATCAGACCCAGTGTTTTCGCCACGTGCTCGGCCCTAAGAAGTGCTCCAGAAATTCCCTCAGGTCGCTGAACCGGTACAGCGGAGCCCTTTTGGATAGAGCGAGTTTTGGATGGTTCCATGCCGCGGCTGTGACCCTGCGGCCTTTTGAACAATGCCTGAAGCTGGTGCCATGTTCGATGATCCTTCAAACACCCAATTCAATGTAGAAAAGGGATCCTTGATGGACGGCATTCTGAGCATTCTCCATTCTGCAGGACTGATTAGTACATGCTGGAGTGGATCAGAGATGCATCCGTCGGCAACAGCAGGCCTTTGGAAATGTATTGTGGTCGCAAGCACCACTGCAGCTAAAAGCAGCATGTGAAAAAGACCGCATGCAGAGAGATCCGTCAGTTGTGAGAGCATGTTCTTGCGGACATCTAACCTAACATGAACGCCTTGACATCGCTCCTCCACACCCTCCAGTATCACCTTGCCCGACTGTCTCTCAAGATCTCTTCCACTTGGTCACTGCCCTTGCTCCCGTTCGCCCAGGTGGACCCCTACACCGCCAGCATGCAAACCCAGCCCTTGGGCAACGTGCCCCAGGCCCTGGAGACCCGCCCGCCCGCGGTCGCCGCGGCCGGCGCGGCCGGCGCGGCGCCGCGGCCGCCCAACCAGATGGCGCGGCCGGTCACGGCGCCGTACCTCAACGGGCAGATGCCGCCCGGAGGGTCCCGACCACCGGGTCCACCAGGGCCGCCGTTCAAGGATGAGAGAGAGTCTTGGAGAAGAAGGAAGGTGAGAGAGAGTGCAATGTGGACAGGGCAGTAGGGCAGCACATAGTTACCTGTAGAATCGTAGAAAGCTTTTTGGGGGGAGGCCTGTTCTTTCCTTGCCTTTTTTGGGTCAATCTATGTCAAGCCGTTGTTTGGGTTTCTTGCCCGATGGTGCTGTCAGATTGCTGGAGCTAAAGGATGAGGAAGAGACCTGGGAACCCCCGATCTCCCCGGACTTCCGCTTCCCTGGGCATCGGTCACCGGTCAATCATGCATGTCATGGGTCCGTACGGTATCGGCCTTTGGCCCTTCACCGGTGGAGGAAGTCCAAGAAACATAATCAAAGAAAAACAACCAAAAAAACGTAAAAATATCGAGCGGGATTCTGTAAAAATAAACATCAAACGCAGAAGGACAATTATATAACACGACCCTTCCTTAAACATGGTGTTTTTCTTCATTTGGGTGAGCAAAGGGGAGGAGTCAGTTCTCTTGGTTCCGAGGATCCTTTGCTGGATGACCTTGAGTCAGCTGCAACTGGGCGAGATATGGCGAGAGTACTTTGGGGGCGGTACGGACGTGTTTGAGGAGAGAAGTAGGATCTGTTCCAACAAACCGGTGAAACACCTCCCTTAAAAGCGAACAACTCCTCTTCATGCTCCACCACTCTCTTCATGTGTCACCCATGGGACGCATCACATGAGTCCCTGACATCTGTGTGAAGAGAAACCGGGCCTCGGTAGACCCTTCTGTTTTGGCGTTCGCTCCGTCTTGAATTCCATAGAACCTTGGGGCCTCCAAAGTGGTGCGTCCGGAAACCTGCCATGTGCTTCACACGGTCGGCTGAGGGCTACTCCAAGGAGACGGATGAGGATGATGCCACAGTCCTCGACGCCGGAGGCGCCGACCGAAGCGTCGATGCATCGACGTAGCCGGTTCGGTGTCGCACGTTCCAAGCAGTTAGTTGCAGTCACTGCATGCCACTGTCCTGCTTGGAGGTACATGTCCCGTCATGGTGGAAGAGCTATAGATGAGTCTTCAGATCGTAACGTGTTTCTTTCCTTTCTCAACTCTTTGAGTCTGTTGGTGAACAAACTACCTTCCGCATTCGCTTTGAGAGTGTTTGAGTTGCATCCACCTCCCCTCTTTCATTCCGCGACTTCTGCCAGGAAGTCTTCCGTTTGCCGAGCATTTTTCTGCCCCCATCTCCGCATGGCACGCCAAGCCATCCAGGTCATGAAGTATCTCCACTGCCAGGGCATTTGGAGCACTACTGCCGGGGAGCCCAGGGTGACCACCCGACTCACCCAACTGGAGCACGGCGCCATGCGCCGTGCTGGGCATGGAGCAGCGGAAACGTTTGTGGAGTCGGAGTTTCCAGCATGTTGACCAGTTGAAAACCTCCTTTGTTTGGAGGACCAGATTCAAAACCAAGAGATTGTTGTCCAAGAGATGTTGGATACCATGGCTCTATTGGCTCTTCCTGTCCGGGTAGAACGAACGAGTGCCTGACACCAGTGCCTGCCGCAAGTGTGAGTGTCACATGCCTCGCGTGCCGTGGGCCGTCAGGCACGAATGTGATGTGGATCTTCTTCCTGCCCTTGGTGTGGACCTCAGAAGGGCTGAAGCACATGCTGCATGCTGCTTGACATGTGACGTGTAACCGAGCCCTCGAGAATGGAAGACGAGCGACACTTCAGGTGGTGGGTGCTCTAGTGGAAATTGTTAGGAAAGCCGGCATTAAAGAGAATATTTGCCTGCAGTGGGGCCAAAACTGGCAGTTGGCAGGGTCCATCATGAAGCTTTCGTGGAAGTGGAGTTGGTTCTTCACACACATGGTTTCACCCCTTCTGGCAGTTTTTCGTCAGAAGAACAGCTACACGGCTCCCCTGCGCTTACCTGCCCACAGTTCCCCGCGCACGATAAGAAGAAAGACGGAGACGTTCCGAGGCACTGGGATTCCTCTACTTCCCGATCCAAGCGGCGCCTTGGGCTGACCGAGCGGAGCCTTTGATTTGGGGGTCAGTCCATGTGACCCCTCTCTCGGATGGATGAGATCTTATTGGCAGATGGATGGATAAGTATGCGGTATGCACCAACCACATGATCTAGTACAGTGGTCGTACCAGGTAGCTCCACAACGATTTCCATTACATCTTTCGCCACGTTCTTCCGAAGCGCGCACTTGCTTACAGTCAGTCGCCGCGGCGGCCAATGTCCTGGCATTGATCGATTAGATGTCACGACTTGTAGATCTAGTGAATTCCTTTTTCTGGGATAGGGGACTTTCACCACCAGTTTAAACTGGCTCTTCTTCCCGTGGTGCAAGGAGGGTGTGGGTCTCAAGGTTCAAGAGATGCCTTTTATTCCAAGACAACGTCTACTTGTACGTTAGATCTAGGCAGTGTAGCCGCTTCAGGAGGGCTGAGGCCAGCCACAGCGGGCGAAGATGTTCGGGAGCTGTCTTGCTAAGGCCATGGAAGAAGGAGATGTCTCCAAGTTCTTTCGCGGCTTCGACTATTATGGCAGGACAGTCGCCGTGGCGCCCTTGAGATTCCGTGGTTTTGTGTCGACAGAAAAACGTAAGGAATGCTGTAAATTATATAAATGGATCCATATGGAACCTGACAAGGATCAAGTTGCTTTCTGACTCCACAGCCTGCGTGGGACCCTATGTTAGTTGTCCGGTGTGTGTGTGTGTGTGTGGCTGTCAGGTGGGAAGGGCCATGACCAGATGGTATCGAAGTGTTTCATGCAGAGAATGGAAGCAGAGAAGCAGGAACACGATTGACTTCCGTTGGAAGAACTCTGCTCATTGCTTGAAGACTGAACTTCAAGCCGCTCAAGTTCGCATAAATATATATATATATGATATATAGAGATTTAGTTTTCTCTGCAGTTTTTGTCCACCTGGGTGTGCTCGCGGAGCAGCTCCAGGCTTGGCACTCCAGAAATCTGCTTGGGAAATCCATCTGAAGTTTGTTGCTGTCTCAGCCACCACTGGGCACGGACGAAACATCCCACGCGACCCTGAGGTGACCAGAGGGCGCCTACAGGCGGCCTACAGGGTTCTACATGACCCTCAAGTCCAGAAAACTCCTTCTTCAGTTTCAAACAGCAGGGAGTGCAGGGAACCCCTGCGCAGATCGCTCAACTCTTCCTCGGTTCCGCGGCTGGCTGCAGGATGTGCGGTCGAGATGTTTGTGAGACTGGGCCCTGCGGCAGATTCATCTATTTCTGCGCCAGGTGGGCGGTGAAGGGTTCGGATAGGGACGAAGATGAAAAACCATGTGATATCATGCGCTAAAAAAGAAAAACAGTTCTCCCATCCAAGGCAAAGGGGAGCAGGGAGGTTGAGAAGGAAAAAGGACCTGGAATTGGACTGAAGCAGCATGACAGAAGCACCCGAAGGAGCATTGATCACGCTTAGGGAGCATGAAGGATCATGATTCCGGGGGATTGTTCCTAATTACCACCCTGAGGTCAACACCAAACAACTTATCAGAGGAGTTATAGAGTCATAACCCATCATAATCCTAAGAGTGTTCCATGCTTTTTCTCCCGGGAAACGTCCAGTGTCGTCCGCGTCCTATCGCAGGAATGCCGAGGAATTCCCCGACACGGCCCATCCGCTGCTTTGCAGCACACATGGCCACGGCCGTCTCCATCTAACCGTTATAAGGCGTTTGGGCCCTAACCCCTCCCAGGCAGACCCCCAAAACCGGTGTTGACGAGGAGTTTCTGTCACCGCATTTGTGTTGCAACCATGGGCCTCCTGAAATGAACGAAATGGAACAAAGAAGATCTCAACTAATATGTCAACCTAGCTTTGGGATGCTTGCTGTGAACCATATCGAACCCCAGCCCGTATTTCTGCACCATCTCTCGCCGAGGATTTGTGTCGATAGCTGTCCAACCTCCAACCTCACGTCACACATTTGCTGGGACGCCGATGCTATGGCCGCAGCCGGGAATGCTCAGACACACTGGGGAATCTGTGGGGGTGTTATGCTCAGCGACAAAAGGCATCACATATATGACTCGTGAGTGCTGAGCTTGGAGCTTTTGGAAGATGGCATGGTTCTGAGTTCCGGAAGACGAAGAAGAGTAGGGCTGAGTAGGGGAGGACAGATCCTGTTTGGGAGGACAGGCCAAGGCCTTTGCTTGGCTTGGCTTGGACGAGGCTAAGTTGGACGTGCTTGTCAGAAACAAATTTCATGAGGTTCACCCCTCCACAGGCCCCAGGACTGAGAAAAGCAATGACATGCTTCAAAAAGCAAAGGAACCATGAACCTTCCAAGCCTTGCCAAGCCACGCATGGGATCTGATGCTCGAATGCATGGCCTCGACACCTTTCTTGCGCCCGGAACCTGAAAAGGTCTCCATGCCCGACGTACCCACCGTGGAGTTCAACATGTCGCGCGGCGTGATTCTGCAGGGCCTTCATTCAAACGACAAGTGTTGGAAGCAGAGTCCTTCAGAAAACCACGCGGAAGTCATCGTGGAATCCAAAATGGCTGGTGGGACAAGCCAAGGGTCTTCCCAAAGTCGATTCTTCAGAGGACTCAGGGTCAGGGGCTTCAGGGTGGCAGGTAAAGAGTTTGGATCCATTGGACTGCGGATGCGTCGGTCTTCAGTTTTCATGGCGCCGATTCAGTTCAACCATCCTCATCTTCAGCCATGCTGCCCCAGGGTGACACATGCGGATCTTCATGGTTCATCGTGGATCTACAGATGTGTTGGGAGAAGGTAGATAGTGGCTATAGCGGCAGCACATGCTGGTACATGCCATGGTTGACCATGGTTTACCTACAGCTCAGAAACGCGTCCCTCGGTCCCTGGGTTCAATCAATCTTCCTTTTCAGATACCATCACGACCATCGATCCCGGCTTTTGACTGAGGAAGTGTCTACAAAGAGAGCATGCCATCAAGGACCTGACGTTGAGTGTGGTGGGTGAAACATATGAACCCCTCTGGCCGACGAGCGCATAAGTAGGGCATTGATTTAAGTGGAAAAGGGATGAGTTTAATGAATAAGTCCGAAGCCTGGGTGGGGTTGATGGAACTTACGTTAAGCAGTTCAAACAGCCACAGTAGTAGTAGTACTTGAAAAAAGCAACACACACCCTCCTGTTGCATAGAGTGGGAAGCCTGGCCAAAGCTCCAACTCAACGACCTGCCGTGCTGCTTTGATGTCGCACATCGATGTGTCGAAGTGGCCAGGAGAAGGAAGATGCTAAAGAGAGCCGACTCTTTCAGGGCCTCTCGCGCTTCAGAGGTGTCCGGATCCTCAGAAGGCGTCCTTGGCACAAGGCACACCCCAAGTTTGCTGGTGCAATTCATGGACCCCCGTTTGTCTATTCTCTAGCCACTTCTGGTCACATCAAACCTTCTCAAAGGTTACACTGCCAAGCTGGTACAGAGAACCAAGAACCCAAATCAGCTCCAACCCCAAGTCGCTAAAAACGAAAATCTCCCTATAGGACATCTTGGGGTGCCAGTGTCATCTACTTCTTGAAGCCACCACTGTACAGCTTTGTTGATGTCCTGCGCAGGGGGTCACTTTCAGCAGGATTCCGATCGTGCTGGCGTTTGTTGTTTGGATCACTGAAAAGCTTCGTTCAAAAGAAACAGTGCCGGGCCTTTGGGGGATGTGAGTTCACGTGTGCGCCCAGCGAGGGTGTGCAAGCACTGGGTGTTGTCGTCCAGGTGGAGTCCTCAAGACTCCACCGATTGGTGGTACTGTGCTAGAGGTGCAGGTAGGCACATAGGCCGGCCAAGAGCCTGTGACAAGTGAGCTAAATTGTTTTTTGCTTTAGACAAGGTTTGTCCATCAACCACAGAGAAACTAAGTATAGCAGTATAGCATCCTGAAAATTACAAAAGTGTCATGTTGCACGTGGGGTTAAGTCAAATATGCATACAAAGCATTTATATACAGCATCCGGCTAATTGGAGCGCCGCCGCCGCCTCCTTCCCAACAAAGCTCAAATCGAAACACTCACGGAGCTCCTTGAGGCCCGAAGCAATAGTCCAACGCAAGGTTCCTATATTCTTAGACTTAGAACTGGCGTGTTCCAAGTTGAAAGAGTTTTCCAGGTTGAACTACAAATGATCCAGGGCAACGTTGCCTTCCCCATATGCCAACCTTCCAAAGACCATCAGACCCGTACGTCGCTCCACCCAAGTCTTCGGAAGTTCCTTTTTCGGGCGAACCGGTCCAAACCGGTCCAGTCGCCGGTCCAGTCGACTGGACGTGGATCCTGGGGTCCTTGAGTCCGGACGTTCGGGACGGCGATCTAGGCCGGAAGCATTGAAGGCTTTCTGATGGACTCGGTTCGGGCTCCCGGTGGAAAGGTTGCTTCAGATGTTTGGTGGGGAAGGCGTGCAGGATCACTGGCTGTGATGTTTTTGTTCAAGGTTTTGTTCAGTTTTACCTCCAGGTGACTTGGCACCTATTTTGCGCATCTGTTTTGGCTGGCAAGAAAGTGTGCACCTTCCTTTAACCATCGACACTCTGAGTGTGAATCGCTGGTCTGAGTCTAAGTGTTCTTTCTTGGTTTTGTGTTGGGTCACGTGAGAGTTGAGCATGCCTATTGCATACAACCACTCTTCAGTCTTCAAGCTTTGGTTTCCTTGTTTCCTCTCCAAGCTCAACCCTTTCACCGAAGAATTGGCCTTGCTAAGTCCTGACGACGTGTCCTGTGCTACATCCCAGCCACCTTCACACCTCCACCGTCCAGTAGAACCGTAGAACCGCAGCCAGCCGCCTCGGCCTCGTACGCTTGTTTCCGACTCCTTCGGGTCTCTCAGTTACACAGCCTGGCGAGAGCCAAACTGATCGTCCTCAGCACCTTTGGAGTGGTGGGGGAGCCGAGCAGCCACGGATGGCACGGGACATCCATGGACTTCGCAGTCGGGCTTTGGGGCGGTGGAACCTCCCTCCGCAGTTTGGAGTCTTGCAGTTTGGGGTGGTGGAAGGCTCGAGGTGTTGATTTTTGTTGTTTCAGTGCTTGTTTCAGTGCTTTACCAGAGCCCACTGCCAGTCGACTAGTGGCAGAGACTTCACTTCACCAACCCTACTCATAGCTCCAGGGATTCCAGTCGGTGGCACAAAACCTGTTACTAACCTGTCCATTGGTCCATTGCTTTGCATGGGAAGTGGTGGCAAAAGCGCCTGGAGTTCGAAGACATCTCCGGGACACCGGAAGCCGTGAGCCGGAGCTGGAACAGATGGCACCTTCCGGGGCACTGTGGGGCGTCTAGACTGTAGCGCGCGCACACAGACCATCGCCGCGTGTGACGCCCGGCTTTTCAAAGAAGAAGGCTTGGCGGTGTCCGACCCAGGATGTTACAAAAAAGGACAGTTCCTCACCACAGCCAGTTCAACTGGGTTTCTGCACCGCGGAAAGCTCTGAACGCGTCCAGGCGCTCGCCACGAGTTTCTTCTACATGCTCTTCTTGCGATACTTGTCCGGCTTTCTGATACACGTCCGGGCACCCCGGCACATGGGCCGAAACCTTTCAGGCCTGAGCCGAAAGGTGGACCTCTCAAGCATCGAAGTGGATGGCATGACCGGAAGAACGATGTTCCAAATACAACTTGCAGGGATGTAATTATAATGCACCTTCAGGTTTCACGGGCACATGTTGGAGGGAGGGTGCACATTCCTATTCGAGTTCCTATTCGACCTCGACTCTTGAACAGCCCTCTTTGAAGCGCTTGCTCCAACAAGTCTTTTGTGGTAAACACCCTTATTGTATAGCTCTATAAGAACCAGGTGCGCCAAGCCAATGCCCTTTTAAGTGCTACGCCGAGCCAACGCCTCGCCTCGATCAGGTCTCATTGCTGCTCATGATGATCGTCCCGGCCTGCTTCGGGCTATTCCATCTCTTCAAGGTCTTCACATCAGGCGGGACAAACGGTCGCCACATAGCTGAGACATGGCCGTCTCACGCTTTTGTGAATGGAGTAGATGGCGTGGTTGCAGCATGGGTCGGTTGAGTGGCCTAGAATGCCGAAGAACATCCTCTCATAGAATGGACGTGCTTTTATTGATATTACATGATATTACTGGAAGAGGAGGTGTCCTGCTTCAGCGATTGAAGCAGAACAAAGATGTTGGCTCATGCTGCGCTCGTTTGAGCAATCTCCATGCTCTCACTGCTGCCGGATGGGCCTCAAAAGCCGAACGGCTCAGCCGGTGGCCAGGAGGCTTGTCAGAAGTGATCGGCGGAAACACCGAGGCGCCAGGAAGTGATCGGCCGAAACTCCGACGGCAGAGGGCGGGAAACAGCCAAGCTGGTCAGTTGAGGGAAGGTTTGATATTGGACTTATTTGAAGGTGTGGCGGTTGAGAATCCAACAGTTGGCGGTCCTGTCCAGATCATACCCAAGTCACTATGTCACTCAGTGGATAATAACCTTTTGCGACTCTCTTTTTCATTTTTTTTTGGGGGGGGCGGGAGATTTGGTTGCAGTTTCTACTCCAAACGAACGGGGTGGAAGAGGTTTGCACTCCCTGGAACCATCATGGTTACGTGGGACGGCATGGTCCCGATGACCAAAACCAAACCGCTGGGTGTTCCTCTTCCATGGATTCTTCCACTGGTCGTGTCAACCAGCGCTGAATCACGTCCTTTCCGTGCCGTGACGAGATTCGCATGTGACCGGAGGTTCAAACCAGCTTCTTGAGTGGCATCGCTGGCATGTGCGTGGCCCTGGTCTGGGCACCCAGAGGTGTCAACATTGAATAGATGTTCCTTCCAGAGTACGGTACCGCACCTACTTTGTTGATGAACTATTAATTGGATGTGTTTGTGATGAGTCGTTCAAGTTGAAGATGCGTCAAGATGCTTCAAGGGTCCAGGATCGTTTCTCTCTTCCATCCTTCACAGCCAAGCATCTTCGATTGGTGCCTGTAATCCAGCTCCAGAACATGGCATTCCGCACCAATGCCTCCCCTCGCTCAGGTCTTGTGCTGCACTTTGGCGCACATCTCTCGCGGGTGCCTTCGGTGGGTGTTTTGAGAGGTCACTGAGCTCCTTGCGTTTGAGAGGTCCTTCGGTGTCCAAAAATGATCCACCAGCGTTTGATCCAGCCAATGCAGCTGGCTGTCTTGCACCCTACAGGGTGAGTCTGCTTGCGAGACATTCAGCCTGGGAAGAAGGGCCAGGGCACCCCCACCATGCTCTTCCGTGGAATTGGTCCGAACTTCCACCCATCTTCTCAAACAGTCCTGCCTGCCGTGTCTCCAGGCGTCACGACGGTTGAGACCAGTCCCGCCAAGCTCGGTCGGTTCTTCGGTGCGTCTCAGGTCGGTCCCTTGGCTCAAAGGGACGGAACCCGGACCCTCAAATCCTAGGCTTTGAGGGATGGGGGTCGAGCGGTTGTCTCCACGCCTTGTCTCCCTTCTGGATCTTCCGGTCTTGTCTCCCTGCCTTCGTCTTCGTTTTCGCGCGGTGTTCCACGCTCCGCGTCCTCGGCGTCTTCGTGTGTTTCCGCCGTCGCGCGGTGTCAGGATCCAAACGGCGGAAGGCTGCATCTTGGCGACCACCGACTGCATGTTCGAGGCCGGTGGTGGTTTGGTGGTTCCGGTGGGCCTCGGTCGCGGAGCGGCGTTGGGGCAGGTCCCCAAGATGGATGAGGATGAGGATGAGGAATATGGAAGGTCCTATGGGGACAAACCTCCAGATATGTCCCAACGTCTTAGACGTTTCGGTGCTTCGATGTCTGACTCACGGCATGTCTCATCCCAACTGCGATCGGGAAACAGCTGGCCACTTGCGGCGCTGGGGCTAATGACAAGCCGACATCTTTCAAAAGCAAGTGCCCATGATCAGAGCATGTCAGAGCAAATGATAAGGTAATATAAGGTATATGATAAGGTACCAATCCTCAAGATAGCCTCAACACACCATTCTACATCATGCTATACATATCATAATTACATATTATAGTTACTACGACATGCCTAAAGATACCCTGGAAGTCAAAGACTGTAAAAAGAATGGTCTTTCTGTTATACTTCAGTCCATCCAAAAATCATCGAACTGGACTTCAATTGGACTTCAGTTCGGGTCTGTATGTGTTGCACCGAGAACGGAAGGACCGATCCAGACACTTCTCGGACTTGGAGCGGACCCAGCGAGTGAACCGTCGTCCCGCCGCCCGCACCTGTGCGCGCCCCGCCAGATCCCGAGCATCCTCTTGGAGCCTTTGGTGAGTTTAGTGTTGAAGGCCGGCGACGATCGCGCCGATGTCTTCGGAAGAAAGCGGTCGGACAAGCAGACGACGGTGTGCGGCGGCGGCTTTTTCTTCGGGGGGCGGCTGTTTGGGGTGGAGCTTGGGTGCTTGGGAGGTGCTTTCAGTGTTGGGCACCTGCCGGACCTCTTTACCCATGTGATGTTTAAAAGCAAGTAGGGCGGTTGGCAAGTTCCTTTTGCCAATGTTTCAGGATGATATGCATGCACTGAGGGTGCCAAGCTGCTTTTTGAGGGTTCTTCCATGGTTTTCCTGTTGGGCTTTCCCACGAAGAGACTGGAAACCTTCTTCAATGCCTCCCAGCTCAACCAGATCAACGCCAGGACACCCCGCTAACCCTGTCCGGATCGATCGTCATCTGTCGCCGGCGCGCTGGCAGACCTTGACGGTGGGCCCCATGGTTGGACTGATGCTGGTCTATGTGGCTTGGCGGAAGGGAAGTTGCGCGGAGGAGCCCGAGCTCAGAGAGCCGCCCCGGTGCTGGCTAGGAGACTGTGGAGAAACTGCTGGGGTGTGTAAAGCAATTGTCCAGCCAAGCTACACTGGTCAGACCTTTTGGTAGCATGTGAAGCCCCTGATGCAAAGAATCACTCGGAGAAAGCGCACAAGAAAACAGGAACAATAATAAAATATGATATACTCGAACGCAGGATGTAGAGAAACTTCTTGCTCGGGGTTCAAACCACGCCCGGTGCCAGCGAACGACGGCTGAGGCCTCCACTGGGAGAATGGTTCTCTTGATGAGCGACAGTGAAGCCCGGGCACCCACTGCAGTTTGCCTGGGATGGTGGTCACGATGCCTTGCATCCTCAAGACCCATCCGTGGAAAACGCACCATGGAAACCTGAAAACCACTGGTTGGTAGAGGAAAAACAGTGTTCCCAGGTCCCATTCTCAGGGTCCAAGTTTTCGTGTATGATTTGAGTTGTTATTTTGGTGTTGAGGGGAAGATGAGTCTCGTTGGTGTTTTTTTCAGTTGAGTTGCAGGAGGGTGATGACTAAAGGCCTCTAAGAAGAGGTAGGACTATGAATGAATCAATTTGTCGGAATCTATCGTTGCAGAGGAAGTGCTGACACCAGCACCTTCCAGGGCCTTAACCGCCTTAACCCTACACAGGCATGAACAAAGGGTGAGTTGGTTGATCGTTGGTTGGGTAATTACCTAATTTGGGATTTGTAGGTTGACCTTTGATTGTTGCTTGCGTTCGTTGGCTGTTGGTTGCTTCTTCTTGTTGTTGATTCAAACGATATATACTTCAATCCTTTTTCATCTCTTTCAGCTGGCAACCACTCAAGCCACATGCTGGCAGCCACATGCTGCCCCCCCGGTGGCGCGACGACAGCGCCCCATGCTGCGGTGCGCTTGGACGTGGGCCGTCGTCCTGGGCGTGGCCCTGCTGCTGCTGCGTCACCGAAGGGGTCGCTGGGTCGATCGTGACCGGTGGGTCACGGAAGAGTCCTTAGAGCGCCTGATCAGCCACTGGGCTCGACGGGGTGCTCGACTGGAGTGCTGAAGAAGGAGAAGTGAAAAAATTGATAAAAATGGATGGTTCACTGGGCTCCATGGTGTCATGTTGAGGTGGCACATGGTGGCACTAATGGCTTTGGTATTCAGAGTTCATTTCTCATCCGTATAGGGTGGCCATCCCATTTCCATGATCATTCCAGGGAGTTGAGCAACTGTCTTGATCCTGTCGCTGGGGCAACTGCCTGTGGCTGGCAGAAGGGGAAATTGAAGAGGTGGGACGGTGGGACAGATCGAAAGTGGCCAGACCGGGATTTGGATGGGGCGCTCCAATGTTTTTTGGCACACGGTTTCTGAATGTGTGTTTTCCTTCTCAGAAGGTACTTGGACCCTCCGGGGACCTGCCTTCAATCACCTGAGAAGATCTGAGAAGGCACGACTGGATCCCTATCTGCTGATCACTGCAGGATGTGCCTTTGACAATTTGAGGTGACTACGCCCAGATCTCTTCCACACACCTGAGCGGCACCGCCGCCGACACCGCCACCAGCGAATGGCTCCGGCAAGAACTCGCGGCTGCGTCGGGGTTGGAGGTGAAGTTTCAGGAGTACACCTTGCCAGGGCCGCCTTTGTGGATTCCGGAGGATGATGGGATCCTCGTTTCGGCTAGGGGCTGCCGTCGCGATTCTTTTTTCTTTATGTTTCCGTTTTGGGTGTGCGAATTTGTTTTATCAGGGTGTTTTGTTGTTTGAGTGTTTTGGTTGAAGAGCGGGTTCTTCAAAAGGGCAATTGACTGTTTTCCAATACATGATCCATTGGGGGGGGTTCACTTGTCCCATCCGTCACCATAGCCCCGGTGCATTGTGACCATTGTGATGTAGACAAAGCCTGGGTGAACTGATCGATATGTGCTGCATATGCAGCTTTGCAAGAGCTGAAGTTCCCAATGTTGTGCATGGCAGCCTCTCAACACCAAGTCTTCTGCTTCGCCACGCCAGGATCACTTGGATCAACCTGGGCTCAACCTCGAGGGTTCCATTCTGCCCCTCCTTTTGGATCTAGTAGCTTCATAGATCCAAGCAAACGGCAAACTACTTGGGCGTCGCGAACGAGGTCGCCTTCCTCCGGTTATGGCTGCGACTTGGTGGCGCCTTCTGGACAAGCGATCCCATGCTATGTGGTGCACCAGCCACCACGAGCAGCGGTGGCATTGCAGGAGACTGGTGACATGGGGATGATGTCGTCTGGCCTTCTTGGGGGAATAGAAAGCAACAAACATATACCGCACCGTATGTGTACATACTGTATATATATATATATACTGCATTATTATATACTGTATATATTGCTGGCACAGTTGGTGATCTGGTGGTGTTTATCGATGAACAAATGCACACAGAACTTGAGAAGCCCACACCCTATAGGTCCTACCTGTTGCCTGTTGGGCTTGACCTGTTATAGAAAGAGCACCTCGGTTGAGTGAATGTTCCTCAACCCAGCTGTCACTGGCTTGCAGCTCTTGGGTCTTTATATGATTAAACGGTCGAGGATCTGAAAGGTGGTAGAGCAAGTGGTGGCTACTGGCAGGTGCCTTGTTTTCTCAGGTTTGGCCTCGAAACAACTGGAACTTGGGCCGAAACAAATGTCGAGTCTCTACACGCGCGACTCGCGAAGCAAACGACTTTCCTCAGGAGGTGCCTTTGAGCCAAATCCTGCTGCTGCACGACCCCGACGTTTACACCTTCTCCGCCGCGGACGTCTACCGGCCCTACTTGCGGCCGGATGGGACGCTGCCCTACGCCGCAGTCATCGTGGTCAACGCGCCGGCGGGACAATCGGCCGCCTGGGCGCAGGTCGGGATGATGGGAGAGGCCGGGCAGGCCCCGGGAGGCCCCGGGCAGGGGAGCAGATCGACTGAGACGAAAGACCGGAGAAGGTCATGTATCAAACATGCGTTGAACGTTCAGAATATTGAAACGGAACACTATAGTATTATGTATAAACAAGTCTATTCTTTGGATTTGATAAGTGTCCTGCCAGACCCGTGATAAACACCTGTCATAGGAGTTTTGGCAGCTAGAAACTGGTGCACAGCACCTTTTGCAGAGGAAGTTCTCATTTTGCCCTTTACTGGCAGTCTCGGTGCTTTGTTGAGGCCTTTTCAGCAAGTCCGCTGACATTGCTGTTGCTGGATGTTCCGTTTATAAGGGTATGTGTTGGGCAAGTCATTTTTTGGTTGGCTTGGCAAAGGTCTCAGAACCTTGAGTTCTTACATTTTTGCAGTCAGGGTCTCGGAAGATCGTTCCTTCACTCGAGTCACTTCATTTGCCACAGGGAGACCTCCCAGTTGAACCCCCGTGGAAGAACGAAAACAGATCCAAACCATCCCAAAACCCATCGGGCCGGGATGTCGTCCCGATTAAACACATGCACACCATGGCACACGCCCTGGCCACACGCCCACATCGAACTGAGGAAAGAGTCACTGAGCCTCGTCCATTCGATTGGAATCAGAGGACTGCAACTCCTGCGCTCGTTCCGGTGGTCACAGTGACTGGGTCGGACCGAGACGGCCCTTCCTTCGGGTGGGTGGGGAGCGAGAGTCCGGAGGATGCGTCGGAGAGGATAAGGAGTTCATCTTAAGGTTCATGAACTTCAATCATGAATCCAATCCAATCCTAACCAGATCCTTTCCAAATTGAAACATATTGAAACTGGATCTTGAGTTCATTGAAACGGACCAGGATTCAGTTTTTCATCAAAAAAGAAACGCTCTTTACTTAGATCTTTGCCAGTTTGGGCCTTACCAGGGATCTTGGCTCCATCAGGTGAGCTACTTGTCCTCCCTGCTCCTCACGGGTGGCAACGTCTCCCTGCGCCTGCGGGGCCGCTGGGCGGCGCCCGCTCCGACGCGGAACGTCCTGGCCATCGCCGCGCCGCCGAAAGGCTGCGGACCGGGCCCGTCGCAGCCGCCTGGTGGCAGCGGAGCTGGAGTTGGCTGGTGGGCTGGAGTGGAAGAGCTGGGAAGCGGGTGACATAAATGGGTGAAGAGATGGAAGGCAGTTAATGATAGAGATGATTGATGATGATTGTGTTGTTTACTTTCAGATGTTTTCCGCTACTGCGTTCTTCCCTGCATGGGTTGTGAGAAATTAAAGTTCATTCCCATCCGCACTTTCTTTGCACATCACTGGGCGAAACCGAACCCCCTGGCCTTGATTGATGAGAAGTCAGATTGCTCAACTCATGGGGAATGAATCTGAGGTGTCACATGGTGTCACCCTGTGTCGCACCACGTGCATCTCTCTCGATTCACCTCATTTTTCAGGATTCTGGTCGAAGGCGAAGCACCTTTCAAACAGTGCACCGTCAAAAACCTCTTCAAACGTATTACCCAGACGCTCCATGTATGCCATATTATTAGAGAGCTTGATTCTCCCCCCAAATATATATATATACATACATACATATATATATATATATCTATTATATATATATAATGCGGATCCACCATCCTCTACCCGGGACCCCTCCAGGCCCATCTACCTGGGCACCCCAATCAACGGCTTCTTCCGCGCCGCCGGCGAGCGCGGCGCCGGCATCGCCCTCTTGCTGCAGCTGGCACAGCACTGGAACGAGAGGATCGCGCCACGTGAGAGGCGCCTGACTGGATCAACTTCGTCAGATGAATGTGCTGTAGAATTTGGATTCATGAACCTGATCCAGATTCCAGATGTCATAAACCTTACCCTTATCAGATGCACTTGATAATCCTATTTGGATTCTAAGATTGGTCAAGATTGTACATTCCAGGATGACTTGCAGGTTGCGAGACAGCAACACCCATCAACACCGTGAAGAATTGGGTGAAAGCCTCACTTGAGAAGCTTCTGGAGCCAGTTTAAGCTGGCCAAGTTGTCCTTGTCCTGTCATGGTCGGTCCGGCTCTCTCCGGCTCTATGAATTGTGGGCAGGGAGAAAGACCAGAAACCAACAGATGGACCATGGGCAGAGTCTAGAGAGGCGTCTCTTCAAAAAATGCATCTTAACCTCTGTTGTTCCATGCGTGCCTTGGTGACGCATCTCCCAGGTTGTCTGCCAGTCAGTCCCGTCTCATCGCCCATCTCCGGCACCAAGCGGAGGGCCTTTTAAAGGGATGGGGGAGCCTGACTCAGCCGGTCTTGGGACTCAGGGATTTTTAGAAGAGCAAGGGTCATCGGAAAAATCTGGCTAAAAGTTAGGTGGAAAATATCGGGGATTATACGTGGATTATGCCACCAAAAATTGATAGGGACCCCAATAATAGTCCTTCTTCAGGTGTTTCTTGTTGAGCTTCAGTGGGGCAGCCTCCTCCTCGGTAGATGGTCGCACCCAGGTTGGATCGATGTTGATTCCATCATCAACTACTTGAAGAACTTCCTCTTCCACATCATTGATTATGTCATTTCAGCACTCAAAGGGATGATGCATGCTTGGGCTCATCAAGATGCGCCAACAAAGAATCAACCCCCCCCCACTGGAGATTTTGTTGGGGCACCTTATACTTGCTATAGAGTGGGCCACCTTATAGCTGTTACCACCGGTTGAGGTCTAATCGGTCTTAGAACACCCCCTCCCCCCCACAAAGAAGCCCCGAATATCCCCACCAAGCCCCTCATAGACCGGTCGGATGGTCAGATGGTCCATCCCCTCCACCGGGTTGACGCTCTAGATCTTCCACAGCCCCTCTTTGGAGGTCCTCCAGGTGCCCTTGCTGGACGCCCATCTTTGGCTTCACCTCTGGGCACGAGCAGTCGGACTCCGGCATCGAAAGGATGCTCGGTGCCAGCCTAGCAGGGGTACCGGTGAGAGGAAGAGGGTTGGCATGGGGTGGTTGAGCGGGTATAAGCACTAACTGTTGATGGAAGTGGGGAAATGGCCAGGTGGATCAAGTATATATATTACGCACCATCATGCAAAGCTACAGCAGTCATGCACTTGGGGCGGGACAGTCGTCTCCTGACCGGCGTTTGTTGACGAAAGCTCCCACGGTGAGCAATGGAACTTCTCCCATATCAGCTGGTGCGAGGATTTCTACCCTTCAGTGGAACAGGGATCAAAGGAAATCACTCATCTTGGCCTTGGGTGTTTGACGCTTTTCACGAGCCATGTTCATCCATTTTCCCTTTGACAGATTTTTAGACAAGGACTAGCATTTTGTGTTGGCCTTGCAATCCTTTTTCTAGTTGATCTCGTGGTGCAAGAGCTCAAGGATGGTGATTCCGTACTTGCAAGAGCTCGCAGCAGATCTGCATATCCCTTTGAGTGAGATACCCTTCATCAGCATCGGTGCAGGCACTTGGCCGAATTGTGCTGTGCAGGGTGAACACATTTGGGAGGCAACTGCCAGACTAGGCCAAGCTTTTCCTGGAATCACCTGGGACCTCGTTTTCTAACAGGAGAAGACCAAATGTTGAAGGATCAGTGCTCCAAGACAGGTCTTTAACCCGGTGTCACTAGGTCCTATAGGTGCCACCGTTTTCTTCTAGACCGCTTTACAGTCTGCTTCCTTCCAGGTTGGCCCCCGCCCCGGAGGCCTCGCCAACTACGCCCACTTCGACGGCCTCAACTTCGCCGGCGCCGGGAGCGGCACCACGTCGATCCGCGTGAGCTCCACACGACCGAAGCGCGCAGCTGGCGCGCAGCTCGTCACCGAGGCGCCGGGGGCCGAGGTGGTGGGACGTTTTTGGGAGTCGAAGGTGGATGGACGTGCAGAGTGCCTGTTGGACGCCTGCCTTTCGGGGGTGTTGAGCGATCCTTTTGCGATCCTTTTTTTGGGTTTGAACGGTTGTTTTGAACGGGTGTACTTCTTGGTCTGGGATCCTCTTGGGGTGCGAAGAGGGAGAGACGGAACCAAACGAGCGAATTTGGGCACAATGAATTCACTTCGACTGCTCTCCTTGGGAGAAGTTGCCGTGGTTTAAAAGTTGTTTCTTGCTGCACGTGTTTGCTTTAGGCAGACGGCATCCCTATTCTCAAACCGCGCAGCTGGTGTACATTTTGTGGGCATAAGGTTTCTTCTTCTTCTCCTTCTTCTTCTTTTTCTTCTCTTTCTTCTTCTTCTTCTTCCACTAAGGGAGCTAAGATTTATCGACGAAGCAAGCTTCTGCCGAGTGGACTTGCCCTTATAACGTCCCCATGTTTTCCGCATCCTTTACCTGGCAGCCAGTGCGAACGACTTGCATGCCCATGATGCAACATAGCAAAAATTGGCAAACATATACTAGGACCCTCCGACAGGTCACCAATTGAGACCTGTTAGGGTCCAACAACCCTCAACTAACAGCCTATTGGAGGGTGCTGTAACAATAATTGAGACACTTAATGTATGAAGCACCAGGTAGCCACAACACTCGAACAAAAACGGGCTGCCAAAAGGGCTGCAGGTGATTGACCATGACAACTGGCTGGGTCAGATGAGATGCAAGAAGATCCACAGATGATCGAATGCTTTGGGTGAGCAACCCTCATTTCAACCATGAACAGACGGTATAGAGTAGAGGCATCATATCATCCATATGCTTTTTGGCACCGCTTGGGCAGGTCCTTCGCGAACTAAGCAAGGACCAGCGGCTGAATGACCTGGTTCAAGCAGAGCCAGGCAAAGAAAGTGCGAAGTTTCTGTTGGACTTGCAGGGCCCCCCTCCAACAAACAGGGAGGTGAGGGAGGCACGTCGACCAAGTGCAAGTGTCACCATTTGTGTTGAGGTATCCGGCATTCGTTGTTCCACTTCCATGTGTGCGGAGAGGGCGTGTCCCAGTTTCTTCGCTTATGTCGGAGATCCCTGAAGCCCTGAAGCATCCCACCGAGCCGGGCTAGCACTGCCGGAGCCGGCACCCGCACCTCGCATCCTCCCGAGCCGGCACCCGCACCTCGCATCCTCCCGAGCAGACACTGTTACCACACCTAACTTGGCGTCCAACTGCCAGACTAGACGCAACGAAGGTGTGCATTACTGTAAAGAAACAACAGACCTCCCAGTTCGACCCCTGGAAGCAGGGACATGGAGCAACACCTATTGGGCCAGGGGATCTTCCATTGTGTTGAATTGCTCCGTGCCCATATAGCGTAGCAAAAGGAGCTGCTACGCCAGGGGTGTCTCCGGCCATCACCGCCTCCTATACAGGTACTTTGAGCCGTTGGACGGCCCAGGGCGCCATCCTTCCTGCGCTGCACGCGGGGATGCCGGCGTTGAACCTGGTGAGCGGAGGGCTTCGTGGGCGTTTTCATCTTCCGAGCGATGCGGATGTGACTTGGTGAGCACCAGACTTTCTGGGTCAAAGAGGACCAATTCGAAGATCCAAAGCAGCTCGCTCGGGGACAAACTGGAGAGGAAGATCGCTTGAGGACAACAAGGACCTCACAAGAAAGCTGCCAAGACATGAAAGATGATGTGTGTGCACAATGTCGCTGACAAGCAAAATCCACCAAGTTGTGTATTATACTGTGTATTATATCATGCCGGCACGTTGGTGCAATATACGATCAAGAATTATATATATAACATGTTGTGAGGAGGCTGGTAGCATTAAAAAGAGTGCTGAAGGACTGGGTTGGTAACTCAAGAAGCCGAGCCATTTTCATGTGTTTATCAAGCAGATCTTGACCAGACCTCTTAGCGAAAATCACCGTTTGCACCAAATGTTGACCGATTCAGTCCAAAGATTCGATCCGTTCATTTCTAGATCTACCTGCTCTTGGATTTCTATGGATTTCTGAATCCAGATCACTCCCAGGTCGCTCCAGCTCATTCGCCCCCCAGGCCAGCTCGGTGAACCTCACCTCCTTAGCCACCTTCACCGACGCCTTTGCTGCGGCCCTCCACTGCGCCCTTCGCGGTGCGCGCGAAGAAGCGGATCCAGGCGGCACCCTGCTGGAGCTGGTGGCAAGTGTCGTCCGGTAGCGTTGGCAGGCCATGAAGATGTTGCCCGGTTCAGTTTGGTCTGAAGGTGTTTCAGCAGGTTCACCCCGGAAAGGGCAACGCGGGTGTTGGCTCTGTAGAGCAGGAGGCTCAAAAAGGTTCAAGTCTTCATGGCCAGTGTGTGATGAATGTCCCAGTGAGCGCAGTTGCTCCTGCGCTGCAGCAAGCGCGCACTTCTTCAGGGATCCAACTTTGTAGAGATCCTGGATGATCCTCCTCAAACATGTGCACATATAGTCTAATCTTGTTTGACTGATTGACTGCGACTCGTTTGGGGAATTTTTGGATCCAAAGGAATGGATGTTGAGGACCAAACTTCCCTCATTCCTTCAACGGTCGCAGTCAGTTGAGTGGCACACCTGCGACGTCGCCATTTTCGACTCCGCGTCGCTTCACTCTGTCGATGGTCGGCGGCGCGGGACACGTGTCGTTCATCACCTCAACGGGCGATGGTCGAGCGACACACCGCAGCCACTGAGTGGCTGCGAGAGCTGAGCTGCTCGAGAGGAACCGAGGAATCTGTGGCGTGGCGTTTTCAAGCGGCTTGAAAAAACAGTCGCGGCTTGAGCCTGGTGAGAGAAGCGACCGTATGCAGCGGTGGTATCATTGATCAGCCACTTTATGGTTGGCATGTTCCGTCGCCGCGAGAACCGGGAGAAACCGCCAGCAGGCACGTTCGATAAAACAGGCTGTCTGAAGACCCTAACAGGTGGTTGCTGGGCATTTGTTGTCACCAGGAAACACCTCTTGGAGGGTCCAGGTAGAAAAACGTCAGACAAAAAAACGTCTGAAGGATGGAAGAGGTGGGGCAGTTCCTCCGCCCTCCGCCTTGTCCTCCGCCCTCCGCCTTGGTGAGCGGCTGAGGTGCATCGGAACTTGAGCCTCAATGGAGTCGGCCTGGCTTGTTTGGCGATCGTGGTCAGACCTTTTTCTTGTTCTTCGTGCGAGGGATGGACTGAACCGACATGAAGGTGCCAAGAGAAAGATGGGCTAGAGCGGGTGACCTTGGGAATCCATGGGTCCATGGCCGAAGGCCCACCCCACGTTCTGAGCATCTGGAGCGGGAATTCTCGCTTAGAAAGTTCGGTGGTCACTTGCATTGTATATATGATTCCCCCCAAACCGGGATCTGGATGAAACACCGTCTTTTTCCACGGATTTGGGAACCACTGGAAGCACTCCTGGATCTCGCTGGCCACACTTGGTTTTGTAGAGGAAAGGGGGTCATCCGAGGAGTTCTGCTATCCACATCCATGATTCTTTCAAGGACTTTAAGGTGCACTCACTTGACCTTGGGCATAGAACCCCCCCCTGTCCCCAGCGCAGCAAGGAGCAGTGGGCCATTCTGGCATACATGGTCTTCTTGACCTTTTGGGTCACATGGCATTTGATGGGATGGGCACGATCCGGGCCCCTCACCACGGGCAGGCAAGAGCCTTCTGGGCCCAGTTTAATAAGGAGAAGGTAGGGGATGGTAGGGGCATTTAGATGATACATGATACAGTATACAAGCCATTTGGTGTTCTCAGTAGGGTTCAGCAGATGGCTCCAACTCATGGTGTTGTTCGCTTTATTTCCACTGTATATACAAGACTGCTCTCATTTCCGGCTGAACAGCTGCTTGTCGTTGGGAGAGGGGAAAACCGAAACTTCACCCACAAAGGAGCTGCAGATTCTGGGATTCCCCTGGTCGCGGTCCTTAGAGCGCATCAGAGCTCGTGGTGTTTTGGGCGGGTCCAAAGGAGCGGAACGCCGTTGAGAGATGGACATCCCAAGTTGTGACATGCGTTGGTCGGAAAGTGCACCTCAGTTCTAAGATATAATGCAGAACTTCTTTGCTTCTATAAGCAAGGTGCATTCTGGAGTATCCATGAAATTCCTGCCACTCATCATGTGACTGGTCTAAAGGTTTGCACTTCATACAACTGGCATGTCAACTAGAGACACCACCCTTTCTCGCGTCTTGAGCTCGCGTTCATCCAAAGTCGATGCTCAGACGGGCACGCACCAGAGCACCGGGCAACACCGCCGAACCGCTGTTCGAGCGCTCGAAGCGTCGGCTGAGTTGGTGGAAATCACCCACAACGGCACGCAGTATGTCTTGGCCTACGTGAGCCAGAGGCGCCAACAAAGACACGGCGCACACGCACATAATGAATCCTGCTGGATTGGAACGCCAAGCTGGGCACTCATCAGGTTTTCTGGAGCACCACCGATGTGTTTTTCACACGTCCAGATGAAGCCTGGTTTTGCTAACAAAAGCGCGGTTTCGGCATTCATCCTAGCACCTTCTGCATGTGTCTTGCGGCCCAAACTTGCAGGTGGTACTTCACCCCATATGTGGATGATGTCAAGGTAGATGTTCCGTCGCTCGGATGCTCCGTGTTTTGGGGGAATGGGAATGGCAGTCAAAGACAAGAGAGCTCTGAGAGAGCTCTCCCAAACCGTTTCTAGGGGGACTGCTTCAGGAATTGGTGTGGTTCTGTTTGGGAAGGCAACACAGGAAGATTAAAAGGCCTTTGCTTCTATTTAGATGGGGGCATAGGAAATCAAAGGACATCCCTCCGTTTCCAGTCCACAAGGAAATCCAATGGAATTAAACGACGCCAGCAGTGGTGACAAATTTGGGTAGCATGCTACCACTGCAGTTTCTAGGTCGGTTTGCAGTTGATAGGTCCAGTGAAGACTAGTCACTGAAAGACCCGGCCGGCATTGATTCGTGCTTGGAATGGTTTTTCCTGGCTCTATGTGAAACAGTCCTGCGCACTGAGGCATGCTTGCCTGGTCTTTGAAGGAACCGGCAATATGTTGCGTGCCTTGGAGACATGGTGAGGTAGGAACTGACTAGGAAGATGTGGGAAGTACACATCGTGGTTGACTGACGCGCCTTCCGTAGGTGGATCTTGTCATTCTCAAGAGGCTTCCGTGGCTCTCTGGCAAGTATAGTTATATAGCTTTTTGTGTGTATAGAGGTTCCGGTACCGAACATGGTGACTGCAGCACTGGGAAGAGGAAGGCAAGGTGCATTGGTCACGGCCGTCCCCAAAGTCCACTCGTTGGACCCCCAAACAAAGGAGGCTTTCAGAAAAGGGCCGTGGTTTGTTGGTGTTGGAATTCCCGATTCGCATGCGAATTCGAATGTCGCCCAGATGAATGGTTCAAGAGGCTTTTCGGTGGGTGAATCGTTCCGAACTGGCTGAGACGTGCGGGCTCCCCTTAGCTTGGAGGGTATTTGCTTATGTACGCTGCATTTTTTGTTGGAAGGAGTTGCTTTCATGACCGCGCTCCAGGTCAAAAAGGACCAACCATGAATGCTAAAGCCTTTTTGGTCCACCCAGCTTTCGCTTTGAGGTGCCTATGCAGGAGAACTCAAGGTAATACTTGAGAGTGAGTCCCTTCTTTGTTGTAGCCAGATCCAGGTATGTGCCAGGCAGGAGGTGCTTAATTGGCCTTCCAGCATTTGACAAACAGATCATGGGACCAATGTGACAAGCTTAAGCACCTGTTCCAAACGGAAAGTTCCAGACAGCATGTTGGTTCATGGGATGGATTCCAACCACGCCAGCATCCCTTTTGCGGCAACGTGACCCAACCGGTGCTGACCAGCCACCCGTCACAGTCTCGGACGGAGCCCGGACGGAACCGCGGCCGTGCGGCTTCAGGATATCATTTTGGCTCCGTCATTATGGGCGCCTTTCTGAAGACCACGTTTCGAAGCACCGCTGGCCGATTTTTGGTTCGCTGTCGAAACGCGGGTCGCTGGCCGGATTCGAAGTGCATCTTTTGGGGGGCCCCGGGGGGTTGACTGGAACACTGGCAGAGCTTCGGTGGGCTGGTTGGTGGTGTGAGGCAATGTCAGGAGTAGGGTTTGTGAATTCAGAAAGACTGAGGATGGGTTCTTCATTGCCATTTTTGAGAGAAGCGAGCCGTTCTTTGACAAACATGATGCACGCTGATAGTTGCAGCTGATATGCAAATGAAGGTGCACCATCAGGGTATATGTTGGAATCCATGAAGGCCCTGTCGAATGGAAAGGAGGTGCCTCAAGCAAAGTCCTTCCTTTTTGTGTTTCCAGACCCATGGAATCAGGGAAACAAGAGACCTCCAGTGGCTGGGGGAGTCCTCTCTAGCACTCATGTCCGCTGGACGAGCCTCGCAAGACGCCAACCGGAAAGACCGGAACGACGGACCCTGGCAGTACCGAAAGTCATCGGCTTCACCCTCTACCTGGTGGGCTGTTGCCACTGGGATGATGGGGAAGGTGATGGGATGATGGGTGGGGAGGGCTTCATTCATGGCTCGGAAGGGGAGGGTTTATGGATGATGGGATGATGGAAGGGGATGGCTTTTGGAGAATTGATCGAAGAAAGGACCAAAACGAAGAGGTTAGAATGGCTTTTGGATGGAAGCATGGGAGAGAAAAGACCTCGACTGGAGTTGGCCACTGTTGGCGCGGAAGGCGAAAGGCGAGGTTGGTGATGAGACCCACTGCATGGCTCCATTCCAGCCAGTAAAGACACCTCGTGCTTCATCCAACGACTGTCCCAGTCATTCACGAACAGCAGCTACTTCGCAGTCATGGGTGAACAAGTCTTTTTTGTTTGCTTTGTTGGTGCTACCCACTTCTACACCGCCCACTCTTGGAGAGAGACCCCCCTCCATGTCAAAAGGGTGTGCAGCTCAACCAGGGAGACCGAGACGGACCACCCGGAAGGCCGCTTCGCCCGGCGCAGACGGACCGCTGGGCGCGGACCGCCGGGCGCGACCGCCCCAGGTGACCATCGAAGGAAAGGACGAGTCCGGGTGCCTCAGATGGGGTCGGCGGGCGGGGGCCAGGAGGCGGTGGGAGGGAAGGCAGGTGAAGAAACGGATTACAAGCACCTGAAAAAGGGAAGGAGAACACCTGAAACGTGTGAAAACATACCTGAAGAAAACCAAAAACACCTGAAAGGTGTTAAACGGATCATGTCCACTTCTTCGAGCTTCTGATGAGTCCATTAGTGAAATCTATGGCTATGTCTATGATACGGTAAGTTACCTATCCAAAATGACTCGGTTTCGACTTGCGCCATTTTGTGCCAATTGTTGCTCTCAGCGATAGAATGTGGATGGACACCAGCTCCCCAAAGGCTGCTCATCGGCACATTCCCTTGGACGGCTCCGTTGGGTACGCCAGCATCTTGATGGGGCAAACCATCTAATTTGCTCCCTAAATCTGGGTGTGGCAAGATCTAGGGTGAAAAGCATCTATATAACTGAACAAATGTACCAAACTTTATACTCTATACCAACTATTATACATGAATGAACAGTAACATACTGAGCTTAAAAATTGGAGACATGAGCACATGAATGAAGATAGGGGCGCTTCATTTGACATAAAAATCCTCCTGTGATCCGTCCTCTGGCACCCCGTCCCGTCGACCCTCACGTGACTCCTCCGTCATGCCGATTGATGCCGACCGTGTCGTGTCGTGTCGTGCGCGACGATGGAGGATCCAGAGGAGCAGGTGAATCAATGTAGCCACTGGGTCTTCCAGGGGGAAGCCGGAGCCGCCGCGGAGGGCCACATGATGATTCTCACTACAAGGACCCCCAGTTAGCTGGGGTGGTGAATGGACACCTCTTCACTGCCAAGGGGGTTTTCTTCCTGTGGGGGTCCTGGTATTTGTGTGATTGCGTTGGTTCTGTTTTTTGACACTGAACGCTAGTGGCATCATCGTCATGAGCAACAGCAGAGCCCCACTTGACCGAGAATGGAAACGGTCGGTGGAACTGAGCGGTTGGGTTGACAGCTGGGTGGTGGTGTACAGAGATTCCTTCATCAACAGGTATCAACGGTAGAAGTGGATGTGGGGCACTGGTAGTACTGGTAAATAGCTAGAAGTGTTAGCTAGACTTACTGGAAGTGTTAGCTAGACTTACTGGTAGTTAGTGTGATGCACGGACTTACTGGATGTGTGAGCTAGAATCAAGGCTTCAAGTAAGTCCGTGTTCACTTGGGTTGGAAGGTCATCGGGGGACCCCCAACGTGCAGTCTTGGATGAATTTGAGCTGATGAAGAGCACTGGAAACGGCCTGGTGACTCCAATGACCAGGTAGTGACCAGGGTGTGCCTTTTTTCCCGCAGATCGACCTGGAGTTGTTCTTTGATAGATCTTGGACCTCCAAATCTTGTAGTCATGGATCAATGATATTGGGCTCCATGAGCCAACCCCCCCCCCAAAGTATAACCTATCATAGAAAGAAGTTGCTAAAGATCTCCATTCTTACCCTCAGTCGCTTCGGCCATATAGCCGTCAGAAGAGCTTCCAGGGTAGGTGAACCTCCACATGGCGGGACATAAAACTGCGGTATTTCATGCGTAGAGGAACATGTCCCGCACAGGAGGCACCAGTAGGTTTCGTGCAGAAATTTGGTTCAGGATCCTGGCTGTTGCACCAGGATTGCTAGACTCCCTGGAATCATCATAGAAGTGGAAAATTTCCCCTTGGATGACCACTTCCCTCTACAAACCGAGCTCCCAGCATCGAAACACTGAGATTTGCCCCGGTGGTGCCCGCCGGTGGGACAGCGGGTTGGAGGGTTCGCCAGATGGAACGGTCAGAGCTTCTTCTAAGGTTTTCGACTTTTGATGAAACTCTTGCGGAAGGAAGGCTACATGGCAGGGACCCCTAGTTGTGGAGTTTTGGGGCCAGAAAGACATGGACTCCTAGCTGGCAAGAGGGGTCCATATTTCATCCGTTGGCTTGAGGCCAGCCCAGTTTCCAAAACGATGCAAACCCAGATTTGATTCCATGAAGACTTCTAAGTAGCTTCACCAACCTTGGGATAACAAACTGGTCATACCAAAATTCAGGAGACAGGCTTGTGGTGGTGGTGCTTCGGGGCGTGGTTCAGAATTGCGACACAAAGTGTTGCACACAAAGTGTTGCATGTTGCCTCGCATTTCAAGAGAAGGAAGTCGTCCCACAGCAAAATAGCCCCAGACACTCCATGCATCATTCACCTACATGGGGTGGTTTCAAGGGTCAATCTATTCGCTACATGGAGCGTTTGGTAATTGCAAAGGATTGAAGTCTTTGAATGGCACCATTTGTCCGCGTTCTGAAGTGGAGTAGGTGCAGCTGTCAGGAAATCGGGTGTTAGGCTGCAGGTCGCAGCCTTCAGAAGGAGGTTCGAAACTCCAAAACACCAGAAATACTCGAGGCATGTTTCCGATCAACCAGGAGTTGGAAATTCTGGACTCGGACCGTCATGATGGGGAGAAGCCAACAGAAAGAGTCCTCTATATCATGTGGTGGAACTTAGAGTAGGCCTTTCGTCGGTCACACTGCCTGTTACTGTTGACTTCGATGAGAAGCGAGACTTGTGCCGCAGAAATCCATCCCCCGTGGATTCAAACAAGCACACATTGTTGCTCCTTCTTTGGCCCAACAACCACCGATGGCCCCCCACCCACCTAAAAACCGAAAAGAAGAAAAAAGGGACTTTGGACTCCGGACGGAAGACGCCGGTTTCCAGCGGCCACTCCAGACCAACCGCCCGGCCCGGCTGCACGGCTCAAACAGCGTCGACGATGAGTGGTAGGGCCTCCATTCGCCTTCAGGTTCGGTTTGGTTCGGTGGAAGGCCTTGGGTGGAGCCAAAGCCGGTTGAAGGAGAACCGGAGACATGTCTAAACCTTCTTCTTTTCGGTGGAGGTTCGTCTTTTGGGGTGTTGGCCTGGTTTTCATGGAAAAGTGTGGAATCTCGGCCACATCAGACCTCCAAGGGCCGAAGAAGTCAGGAACCCTCTGTGTCTGAGGGGCGCGCCTTTGTCTCAGAGAAAGTCGTGACGGGCACTCAGGCTAAGCCGGCTAAGCCACCAGCCATCCCCCGTCCTACCCACAGCTTGAGGTGGTAGTGACCAGTGCTTCTTTCCTCCGTGCAAATTGAGCTCCAAGATCTGACGGACCTGTCCTGCTTTGCTCCGACTTCGGCAGGTGTGGATTGCTCTTCTTTTGCTCCTCGCGCATGCACAAGCGCAAAGCCCGGGGCATGCAGTCTTCCAGGCGAGCGACGGAGAAAGTCGGAGCTGCTGCTCTTGCCACAGGGGAGCTGTTTGTGCGTTTTTTTTTGCGGAATGGCTGGCGGTCCATGGCTGTTGATGTTCCATTGTCAAGTTCTCTTGAGTTCTAAGGAAGAGCTGGTCAAGAGTTGGTGTGTGTCGCAAAATGCGGTAGCCGGGTCCCCGTCGATCAACGAAATGCATCCATAGTTGGTGGGAATATGGCTCCCGCAGTCTAAATTCTGCACGGGATAATGTATCTACACAGTATATAAATCCCCTAGAAGTCCCAAGACTGAAGTAAATTGGACTCCCAGGGTATGAGTATATGCACACTCTAAGCTTTGGCAGAGTCTGTGGTCCCCAACCCCCACCCCTTTCTGGCATCCCCCCCCTCCTCTGCCGTTTACAGCACCGGAGGGTCGACCGAGGTCTCGGTTCGAGCGCAGGCGACGTCTTTGGCGGTGAAGGAGACCAGCGGCACCGTGGGGATTCCCTTGGCCCGTGAGGGCGGCGCCACTGGAGCCTTGGAGGTGCGCCGGGGGTGAGGGGGTGCGCGAGGGGGCGAGGTGCGCCGGTGTGGGCATGTCTTACTGTGTTGGGGCCATGGATGAAAAGGATCATCATATACACATAATAGAGTATTGATATAGAGTGCGGTTTTTCTAGAATCAGGTCCAGGCATGCACAGGTAGACTGGGTGAGTGAACTGACATCAGTGGGTAGAATCACGCCGGGGCGGCGCGTCTGAGCGGGACAGAGCTGCCAAAGTGAAAAGCTCAAGGAGAAAGTGATAGCGAGTTCTCCCTGCCAAACAGTGCCTAGCCCAGTGTTCTTGAAGGGGGGGGTGAAGTTGTTTCAGACAGACAGCCAAAAAATGTCATCTTTGTAAGTCTAAACACGTCTAGGGAATTCTAGGGAAACCATGGGAAGCAAACTGTGAAGTCCGGCTCTGACATGATTTATAACTCTCATAAAATCTGATCAAATCTGCTCCAGTCAAGAAACAATAGAGGAGGAAACACAATCAAAACAAACAAAACGATCAAGTCCCTAGACCCAATCGGTCCAGTGGAGGGGAGAGGTCCAGACTGGGACCTCGACTGGGTTCTCACTTCGGTCTCTCAGCCAAAAGGCCACCGTGTCAGTGGACCTGGTGGTGGCTCGGCGATGCTTTTGGAGCAGGAAGGTGGAGGAACTGAGGAATTCTTCTCTTTGTTGAGGGCACAACAAGCCGGGACTCTGAAGTAAGCAAAACCACCCATTACCTCTGCACGGGCACACCATGCCTCATGAGGATCAAGGTAATAAACGTCCGGAGACGATCTTGCTGGCCAGTAGGCGTGAGTCACAGTTCCAAGAGTTTGGTCTACTGGAGACGGTTCGCCTTGTACGTGTTTTGTCAGTATTTTGGGGTGGACCCACGGGCTCAAATGTGTGCATATGTGGACGTTCGAACGCCGCTGCATTTCATACGTGATACTTGGTTCTATCAGATCTTCTATCTGATTCTACTCAGGCATTGTTTCCTTATAGCCTCTATACGGGGTATTTGGCGGCTTTCGTGCTCAATCTCAAGTATCTGTGTGTCCAGAACCATGGTTCCCAGGTGGGTTTTTCATCGGTTCCTTTTCGCTCGTGGGGTCGATATTGACCGACCGACTTCGTTTGGGCCCAAACGGCACACGACGGGTGAATCAGACGGTCAGACTTCTGTCAGACTTCGCTGCAGGTGGATTCGCAGTGTCTTGTTCTTCTGGCATTTGCAGCGTTGTGTTGTTCGAGTGTTGTTCAAGTGCGAAGAAGACAGAAGACCGACAGCAGCGGAAAAAAAAGAGACAGTGCAGTACTTGCGGTGGCTGAGGCGAGTAATGCAAGCAGCAGCAGGTACAACTTCTCGCCACAGATCGTGAGGCCTGCCGGGGCGGTCGAATGAGATGGATGTCGTCGGGGCTGCCGTGGATCGCCGCATTCATAAAGACTCGAGCTGAAATAACCCAGACACTTTGTGGCATATATGCCTACATTGACCCGAAGTCATCCACCCCAACTGATCGGCAAAGATGGCAGTCCCAATAGTCGTGTTTGGGCAATCATGCCAGTAGAAAATGTTCATGCAAGCCAGAATAGCACAAGTGTCTGGCGAGTTTATATAATTAGACGAATTTTTGACCTACTTGGAGCCCACATCCAATGAAGACCACAGGCACCAGTCATCGGTTTCCCGTGCCTTTGACTAAGGTGGCCGGATGGGGATCTGTTGGCCAAAGCAATCGCAGTCACCGTGCTGAACGACAACTTCTACCAACCAACTGAGGCCGTGGTCACAGCTGAGAAACCGCGCGTGGTGGAAACAGCTGAGGACATTCATGTACACTCACATCGAAGATCTCTTGTATGGATCCCTGTTTGAAAAAAGCTAGAAAATCTGCTGGCGATATACTACTCGCACATACATTCACATACTACTACCATGCCACATATGCCAGCACCATGGAAACGGTGGTTTATAGACACGCCTGACGACGCCAGTGTTCCCTCCAAATCCCACCCTTTCAGCGGTGCATTTTGTTGTTGGAACCCATTGTGCTCCACTTGTGCTCCGCTTTTGGAACACAAAAATGGAGCCGGAAAGGGTACTCTTCATAAGTCGGATTAAAACCTGGGTCCACTGAATGTGTTGATTGAAGCCTTTCAAGCAGCACGTTGAGCTATTATTTTGACAGCCCATGGCCTTGGTGGAATCCTACTGCATCCTTTTGAGCTTTGACAAAGCCGCAAAAAGAGAAAACGTGTCTTCAACTGGCAGGTGGTCGAGCTGGTCATTTCAGACACTACTCCAGGAAGCGTTGGCATTCAACGCTTGCAGGTGGGTTGCTTGGGGACGCCGTCTTCGCAGTGACACCGTCCCGACACCGTCGTGGTCGTTCGCTGAAGTGTTCGAGCCAACCGCATGACACCTCCGCCACAGAGACTTGGGGGAAAGTCCGGCTTGCACTTCTCCAAATGCTTCCGAACTCTTCTGTTATTATGTGCCATGACGTGCTATGATGGTTTTGGCGCTGCCAAGGGCTCGTTGGATCCGACAGCATGTCCGAGCCCTTGGCAGTTGTGCTTGCTGACAGCTTCGTCCGCCCTAGTCCGCCGTCCCTGCAGGTTTGGATTCTACCCGATGAGGACGGCGGAGTCTTGTCCTTCACCTCAGGCGCCTGCCGTCCTGACCGATCGGACGAGGAGGTCACGGTGAAAAGGATCCCTTAAGCATTCCGGAACATGAAGTGTTCATTGCCCCGCCATGCTGAACTTAGGCGGTCGCTTGTGATTTGTGTATTTCCTCCACTTGGCCCAAAGAGAAGGGCCGGAGCAGGGAACACTCCGTTCCCGTCGCTGGTCTTTCTCCCTTCGAAACCGGTCCGCAACCAGCACTCCTGGGGGGGGACTGCCAAGACCGGCTGCACCTCCGATCGGGTTCCCACGGTCTCTTCACCAGGCTTGCACATGGACTTCACCACCATCAGCAAGGTGAAAGAAGGCGGGGAAAGTGGTCCAACCCGCCGGGCAAGCCTTTAAAAAGGGCGAGGTGGGAGGGCAGTGGAGGGTGAGAAGAACACATGATAAGCACAAAAAAAGGGGCATCACCGAGCAATCCTGGTTGGTATGTGTCCAGATGTTCAAGACGTTGCAGACTTAATAACTGCCTCTTGGAATGTTCACGCGCACTTTGTCAGGTGGGTGGGCACCCCAACAACCAGTCATTGGTGTTCGTCGATGATTCTTGCGGCCCGTATGTGTGGAAGACTGAAGTCAAGAAAACCCCAGCGCCCTATGAAGTCCGTCCTTTTTTTGGAGATCGCTTTAAAGACTTATAAACTGTACACCCCCTGGTCTCAGATGTTCGATCAACACCGCTCTTGAAAACCCACACAGTCGTATCATTTTTACTTGGGGCACCTATATCATCATATAGCCCCGAAACATGTGGCCCAACTCCCAAAACGCAGCGCCAGGCTTCCCTCCCAGTCCTCAATGCTTGGCCTTCGCCGAACGCCTGGGCGGTTCCAGCGGTGTCGCAAGCGTAACGGCCCCTTGGAGCTGTTTGGGCTGGTGGAGTGGTGGGAGCGGGGGGAGGTTGGACAGGTCGGAAGGCATCAGAAGATGTTTGACGTCTCCCCAAAAAATACTCCTTTGATTTCTGACATTTCCTTTTTTTGCTTGAAAGGAGGCATCGGACATCGGAGGAGTTTGGGGGGAAGAAGGAAGAATCCATCCTGACACAGCAACACGAAGCCCGTGGGCGGTTAGGAGAGAAAACAAAGCAAACGCTCAAAGATAGGCTCTCTTCGTCTCACTGCTCTTGACCTCTCCCCATCTGCGGAATGCATCCAACCCTCAACGCCTCCAACTGCGCACTAAATAGCGCTGAGGAGATGTTGGGGTGAAAGGTGGCAGATTCATTTCCCCGCGATCGCCGAAGGTGGTGACCCACCAGTCCCTGACTCTACAGGTCTCCGACAATGGCGGCAGACTGCCAACTGAACCGTGGCAGGTGGTGGTGACCCAGGGTCATGTGCCGATGCGTGGATCCCCACACCACGGTGGACGACTCATCCGAAGACGACGAAGCACGCAGAACGCCGTCCGGGTCCGGGCTGAGAGTCCGGTCCCGAGCCCCCAGGTGACCATGGATTGCGTTCGGGGTTGGGAGGACGGCGGAGGGCCCGGCGGAGGGCCGGCGGAGGGTGGATGTTCATGGGTTTTGCCTTGAATCCGGCGTGGGAGGAAGGAGAGAACAGGAAAGCAGTTGACACATGTTGACGTCTGTTGAGCAAACATTATTAGTTAGTTGAAGTGAGGAAAGAGCTAAGCTAGCTAAGCCTTTTTGTTGGCAGATGTGATGTCTTCTCGATGTTTCTGGAGAGAACTTAACTCCCCGCCAGATGACAACACACCACAGGAACTGCCACTGCCCACTGCTTGAAGCCAAAAAATACTAATTCAAAAGAAAAGAACGTGTGAGAAAAAAGAAAAACACATCCTGGTCATCCGCCAGGACAACTTCGCCACCCCTGGTGTGGACTACACGTTCTTCCCCGCCAACGAGCCTGTGGTGTGGGAGGACGCGGTGACCACCTTGTTGCCTTTGGAGCTGCGCGATAGGGCGGCGAAGGGGAGAGAGTGGAATTCAGGTTGGCAACCGGGTGTCTTTTTGCGTTTGGCCATGGGAGAAAAAGGTGAGATGGTCCATGTCCCCCAAGTTGTTCGAGTGAGAGTGAGAAATTGGACATCATGAAGTCGTGGTACTTGTTCGGTGCGGAGGAGCTTGCTATATAACAACGTTTATTTACTTATATATACTTGGAACCCAACTGACCCCTGTTTTGATAGGAAAAGGCCATATTTTGGGTGGTTGGTGGTCCAAAATAGCGGTCATTCAGGTTCTAGGTATATGTATATATATAATTATATATATACAGTTGATGACTATATAGGCTGCTACCTCTCTAGGGAACGATGAAACGATGAAGAGTGCATCATCAGTTGTATGGCATGGAGTGTCCATCAACTGCATGGTGGTGTAGATCCGAACATTTGACGTCGCGACATGAGTTCTCCTGGTTTTGCTTAAGGTGATCTTTATTTTCACTATAGACTATAGGTAAATCAATCCCCTTCTGGTGAATGTGCTTTTACTTCTTCCAGGTTCCTCAAGCAAATCCAAGTTATCCTGGAAGTGGTGAAAACATTCTGACCCGCCACTTGCCTTCCTCCGGTCCCAAACCTTTACCTGCCTCCTGCCCTGGGAGGTCTACCAGTGACCCGATATTATCAAATGAAACCGCAGCTCAGGTAGTGTCATCTCCTCACCCAACCCCATTTTCCCTAAGCCCATGCTCTTCCTGGGGCATGGAAAACATATTGAAACCCAAAGAGCAATGCTCCATCCAAAGACCTCACCGTCTCGGAAGGATGGGGAAAACGAGAGGCCCGGGTCGCGGATACCGAAAGCGGAGGGAAGCGGTCCCTGGCTGTTTTCGAGGAGTTCTTCGATCCTTCTTTGAAAGGTCATGGTGTTTTTTCATGAAGAAGTCAGAAGGAATCCATCACGTGATGGATTCCTTCAAGTTTGCATTAAATGATCGCAGCTATCTTTTGTTGGAGCCGATGCCCGTCAGATCCGTGATGGTCGTCGAGGTGCAAGCTTTTCTGTCGAAGATCCAACATGGATATAGATGGGGTGTGTCCCATTACCAGCAACAGTCAGTACAATATTGGCAATATATTGGCAATATTTGTACTATTTGGGGGTGAAAGGCCATTGCTAACGATCACCAACAACATTCAAAAACTATTACTGGCAATGGGACATTACCCAAGACATAGAATTACATAGAAATACCAAAGAGCCCAGGAAAGTTTATGCATTCTTCATGGAACACCGATGTTTTTAATGACCAATCCTTATGGTTGAAACCGCTGACCATGAGTCACCAGATTGTTTTTTGGCTGGTGTGCATCCATCCATCCAGCTGTGCCAGTCGCTGTATTCTCTACAGCCTCAGCTACTTGGATGAGTTTATTGAACTCGGCGAGCACCTGAAGGAGATGGGACATGGAGGATCTTGATTTGGGTGCGCAGTTGAATCGGTAGACTGGTCCATTTTCCTTCTTCCGGCGCACAGGTCGAACTGGCACTGGGGCTCCCTACTTTAATACAGACCCATTTGATGAGAGTTCTTTTGATTCTTTTGGCCATCCTGGCTCATCATGGCACTGGTCGTATTATGTTTTTGTTGCATGTTGACTGTCACTTTAACCCTGTCAACAGGTGGTGGGTAATGCTACAATCCACCCACCAGAGCAAAGCCGGGCAATACACTATATACCTGTCCATGAACTCCTGTTTACTTCAACGTGTTCTTTTTGAAGAGATGTTATTATTCCTTTAAAAAGAACAGAGGATGCTACGAACGGAGCTCCTGGCATCGCTACGAACGGAACAAGCGACGGACGGAGGCATCCTCGGCGCCAAGGTAAAGATACAGAGGCACCATACCCGTGGCAGAGCGCGGTGATCATCTGGCCGGATGCCGACTCCGACGCTCCGGCCCCGAGTAGAGTGCCGAGCAGAGTGATGGGTCGCGAACACCTCGGTCAGAGAGATCTGTGGGGGCGAAGAGGTATGCGTCTTCTGGATCACCTGAGTGTCTTGCTTCCCCCTCGTTGAGCTACTACACCGCTTCAAAGGACAAAGAAATGATATCCAACAGATGCGATGAAGCGATTGGGAAGACAGGTAGGGAAGGAAATCACTTAGGACCACCATTGGCCGGGGAGCACTGTGAGGCGCCGTTCAGGTGCCCTTCAGCTCAGGAAGACATTGAAAACCTTTGCTTCACGATCAACAACGCCCCGCACAGCACCGCCAAGCTGACGACAGGCTCTGGAAGATATGCCTTCGCTGCACCAATCTTTGGAGGGCACTTCCGGTGTTTCCTCATTTATGGTATGCTTTTTGATTGATTCCTGTGTGCTTTTTCCTTTTGGTCAGCCTGCACTCATTGGAACAGGTGAAAGAAAAGTCCGCCAACACATTCACACGAAGTGATCCCGAAAGCCATTGGCCTGCAAGACTTCTTTCCAAGCACACGAGCCTCAGTCCTGCCACAGGTTAAGAAGAGAGCACCATTCGAGTCCCCGACTTTTGAATGACTTGGACTCCCCAGTCCTGACCAGTTAGTGGATGGTTGGGTTACCTGGGTTGCTTCCGGAGGAGTTGGGTCCCGTAGTTCGGAGTCGACTGAGCCGACTGTCCGTCGGAGTTCGGAGCCTGAAACTGGTGGCGGCTTTGCCACTACACATTGACATGTGGAGAACCTGCACCAGTCACCGTTTTGTTGTGGGGGAAGGATGGTTTTTCCCCCTTTTTTAGCCAGAAAAAGCGGCTTGAAAACGATCGAAAACATGTCTGCTCCACCCTAAGCAACGGCCGGGAGTCCCGATTCGAAGTGGGAGATCACCTGGCGTATCAGTTGACGGCGCCGTCGAAAGGCCGTCGATCGCCCCCCGGCCGCCAGACAAGATCGAAATCTATTTGCAAGATGGCGGGGACACAGGTGCGGCGACGGGCGGTTTGGCGGACGTTTGCGGGGGGGGACATGGGCGCCAAGAAACAAGAAAAAAGGAATCTAACACATCGAAGAAGGGGATTAAATAAAAAACACGACAAGCAAACAAACAACCATAATTGACTATTTTTAGGTACCACTGGAGCCTCCAGGTGAAGGAATTGTGTCATGTGATGCAGCTGTGCGGTTTACCGCTGCGCTCAGCCAGTTGCGACGCCGAACGAAGAACTCGTTGCACCGAAGTCCGACGAGCTCAGGAGCTGGTGTCACGCCGTGCAACTTAGGTGCAGCGGCTTGGATGCGTTTCGCAAACGGATTCAGAAAGCCTGACTCGGATCACCTGGGTTTAGGTCATGGAGAAGTTCCAGAAATTGGGAAGAACTCTAGATCGTTCTTCAGATCCTGGGGCTAGATCGTTGTGGAGGTGACTTCTAGGCCGCAAAAACAGCTCCCGTGTAAGCTCTCGTCGTCCATGTTCCCCCCCTCTCGTCTTTTCCGCGAACCCCGGCCGTCCTCGTCCTCCGGCCGTCCTCCTCGTCCTCGTCGCGTCGCTGGCCGCAGAGCTCGGAAAGTCGAGGAGTGCGAATTCAACTTCACCGATCTGCATTTCGAGCCTGGCACCAACATCAGCCTCCAGCAGTTGGGATCACCCAGTTTGGAATGGAGCGAACTTCACCGCCAGACATGAAGTCAAGAGTGGCTTTTGGGTTCGGTGTTTTGGTGGGCAGAGTGGGAGGCGGAGTGTTTGGATCCAAAGGTCGTGACCCGGTTTCGGAGAATTCTGATTCGGATGAATGGGCTGACGTACCAACATAACCCATCAAACAAATAGATGTTGGATGAGTTTGGCTCCGCGAGGAGGATTTTCGACACTGCTCGGCGTGCTCGGGTCAAGAATTGACCTAAATACATGCTATCTTCGAGTTCAGGGAATCACCACACGAGTGTTTGGTTACAGGCCCAAACCTACCACAAAATGTGGGGAAATCGTTGATTAGTTCACATCAGTGTTCACATCTGATGCCCAAAGTTGTATTGCTCGTCAATCTGGCTGCAGCCCTGCCCTGCCCTGACCTCACTCGCACTGGCCTCAGGCGTTGCACGGCTCTAACCTGCAGGATGAACGAGTTTAATGCCCCTCGGCTAAACTCAGCTGAACGCCAGCCTGCTTTGGTGTTTCAAAACGTGTCATCCATCGGTATTGATTGTTGGATGGAGGGTGCCGTCTTCAAATGTCCATCAGAGAAGCTTTTGTCGTACACCACTTACATCCATGAATTCCGTTGAAACCGTCTTGGTTACCACCTGAAGCTGCCTCCTACCTATGGCAGCTTCAGGCAGCAGACCTTCACCCTTTTCACCCTACTCAACCCAAAGTCCAGGACCTTCCGCCCAACACAGCGATGGGGGGAGCCGGATCTGGCTCTCCCCGGTTTTCGCGTCGAGCCGAGCCGCGCGGATGTCCCATGTGGCTTCAGGTGGCTTGTAGATGGAACATATATGGAACATCTATACAGACATCTTAGAGTCACTGTGAGATCCTGAAGTTGCATTGATGTCTTGTCAATGGAGGAGGGTTGCCTCTGGTGAGTTCCAAAAGACCTGAATCCACCGGACAGCACCGGACACTTCTTCAGCTCGAGGTATGCTTAAATCTGTTTTCGCCAGCATAGACCCCAGACAGCAAAAGGTATTTGTGGGGAGTAGCAGGGGCATGCTGCATCCAGCCTCCACTGGCATAGACAGTTCGCAGCAACACCCTGCAGCGGCATCCTGCAGGGCGCTAGCTCCCAAGCTCCAAAGCCCACACAAGCACCTACCTAGCACTTCCAACGGGTGCCCAATGGAGACCTATAAGTAGGACACCCAGACAGGATGATCCTGGTATACTTGAAGTAGGAACTCCAGTAGCTCCCACTATTTGGGGCAAAAGTACCTTTGGTGCTTCTGTGTTGCTGAAAACACCCACACTCCCCGTTTTGCTCACCCCAGCTCCAAGACGGGACTCGCTTGGCACATCTAAACTAACGCGGACGAGGTGACGAGCCATGAAGTCACCCTGGAGGCAGCCAAGCTTCTTCACATGGAGCCCGGGCTTTGGTATCTTGGCATGTGGAGATCATGGCGGGCGCACTTGGTCGGACCGGCGGTCGCAGACTGAAGAGATGTGTGCGAATGTGCTGGGAATGTTTTGGTCGTCCGAGTGACTGAACGGGGTAGAGCATCGCCGAACTGGACTTCTGGGACTGAAGGAAGTCAGTTGATATGCGGCAGGCTTTAGAACAGAGAATCACCAGAGTGCCATGTGTTCCGCTGCCTTGTTTGCTCCTGAATGGTTTGAATCGGAGAATCCTCCAACCACGCCTGCGCCCGCGTGGTGCTTGGCGCACGTCGCTCCGGGCGCCGCGCGGCGAACGCTCGGCAGCGCTCGGCCTGAGGTTTGCATGTCGGTGCTGCCCGGCAGATTGCTTGCGGTCGTCCGGGAAGTTGTCACTTCCAACAGCCACAGCTTGGCATACAAAGAAGGACCCCTTTGGGGTGCCAGGGTTTTCTTCATAAAGACCCCAAAAAAAGGTGAGTGGATGTGAAGCGCCTGGGAAACCAAACAAACAAATGAATGTTTCCCCAAACAGCCATCTTCGATGCAAAGGATTTCAACTGCCATATCAAAACAACCATGTGTTTCTGGTTGTTTCGTTTCCAAGGGGTGCATCTTTTAGCACTTCGATATAGTGTTTTTTTTCGGTTTCGGGTCCGGATTTGGCGATGTCATGTGATTTCCACCTTTCTACGGACTCTTTTGTTTGGGGTCGAATCGGTCGATGGGCGTAGCCGTGTTGGGTCAACGCCGGTGACTGGTGACTGACCGTTGCGCTAGTGCTCGAGATGATGAATCACTTTCAGGAGGTGGCCGGATTTCCGGTGAAAACGACCTCATGACCACTCCAATCGGAGACCTCGCTTCAACCATGGTTCAACCCATGGCGCCGACCTCGGAGACCGGTCTGGACACCGGTTCGGGGACACCGGTCTCCGCCTTCGTTCGGTCTCCCTGGTCCATCTCCAGGCTTCGGACCGTCCCCAGCAGCACAAGCCATCACCGCAGTCATGAGCTCCGGCGAGGGGAGTCGGGGGACTGCTGGGCTCGAGCTGGATGGGGAGCTGGAGCTCATGAGAGCTGGGGGGGAGGCACTCTAGCAAGTGCCTTTGCTGGCGCACCAGTGGCCGGAGTACTAGCTGCAGCTAGCTGTAGTTAGATGAAATTGGTGAAATTCTCCAAGCCACTTTACAGATCCCACTTGTATCCTTTGGTTGGGTGTCAGCATCGTCAGTTCACTCCAGGTTTCCCAGATGAATGATCTCTTTATGCACCCGTCGTGAACCGCGATGGGTGCATGGCACTTTTAGTCACCACGTCGCGAGGTCCGACATCGTCACGGGGGTGAAACCGAACCCGACGCGCGCGCGGGTGGACAGCCACCACCGACATATCTGAAGAGTTCTCGTCCGCGCCACGGGTTCTCCCGTGGACACCGAGGATCAATGGGCCAACGCCACAGAATTTCGTGTCCTGCACGATGGGTTGGCAAACTTGCTCAGTGCCCTGTGGCTGCAACTTCTGCTATTGAATGGCTATGTTGTTCTTGAGGGCTGCATTAAGTATGACGGAAGCTCTCAAGAGTGCATGGGAGATTGAAATGTGTTGCTTGGCTCTCCTCAATTGGAAAAGGATGTGAGCACCGTGCCGGGGAAGAGGCTTTTCTTCGTTCGGTGCGGTGGTTTGTTCAACTGATCATGCTGTTCCGTTTTTTTCGTCCACCCCTTGCACGGGACAAGTTGACATCTGATAGCTTTTGCAAAAGGTACAAGGATCAGGGCTGGCCAACTTGCTTTTACTTGAGGTGATGTTTATTGATTATTCCCAAGTAAAGCCGAGAGTTGCCTTGTTTTGGGCGAGACGGCGAGACCATTTTGCGCAGTGCAAGGCAATTGCTGGGCGAAGGCTTGAGCTGGCTACCCGTTCAGTTTGTTCACGTCCTTCACGCATGCATCTTGGTATCAAAGCAGCCCTGGCTATTCTGCAAGGCTGGCTGGTGGTGACAGATGTAGGCCCTGTAGGCGGTTGATGAATAAAGTCTTCCAGCTGGAGATGTAAAACCATTCTGGAGACGTAAGTGTTTGATTGATCAACCGTCTACATGAGTGGGGAAGTAACTATGCGTTTTCTTTCTTTACGCCATCTCTCAAAACGCGAGGCCACAGAATTGGTCCAGAGCGGGCGACCGGAGATCACAAGAAAACACATTCGGCTAAAGCAACTGCAACCCTTCAACACCCATGGGGAAATCCCTTCAAAACCCAGCTGTGAAAATCAGATCTGAGTCGATCTGAGTCGCGAGACGAGGGGTGTCGGGCCCCGAGAGCATTCTACCTGAAGGGCGGTCGGCTTCGATTCAGGTCCCACCCTGGAGACCAACGGCACAGAGGCGCGCGGCGACACGCGCGGCGACCCTGCGACCCTGCGTCTGGCTGGGGTCACGTGGGTGCTGCGAGCGGGGTTGTTCATCGGGACCAGGTGTGTTCTCCAATGTTGTGGCTGCTGCTGGTGGTTAGCATGCTGTGAGTTAATTGTGGAGGTGATCGAAGAGGAGTTTCAATAGTTTCAGAATGTCCACCGCGTTTTCCTTTATGTACAGGGACTCTTTCCGCTACCGCTTGGCGGGCCAGTGGGAAGGTTGATGCCTTTTTGTTTGACCCACTGACCACTGGCGCCAGCGCCGCAGACAGCCCTAGTGGGTGCTAGTCATGAGGGCCATGGCACAGGGAGCCCGAGCAGTGGACCATTTGCCGCGAACGACCGACACGCAGGTGGATCAACCAGTTGGTCTCCCAGCCATGACCCACAGCCATCTCTTCAAGCAAGGAAATAGACGATGTCAAAAGCCTGGGCCCACAAAAGGTGTGGCGATGCGGGTGCCAGTCGAGCTTGTTCCATGCATCATGCAGCCATGGTTCAGATGACAAGAAGGAACTACCAGCAGAACATAGGTCAATGTCTTTGGATACATGGGGGCTATGGGTACACTGAGCCGTTAAGGTCCCATGCATGTCTTCGGCGTGGCTTGCACCCGTGTCCTTGCACCCGTGTCCACCAGGCTCTGGTGTCAACGTCCCTCTCACGTCTCCTGACGCAGGTGGAGTCCTACGTGGATCAACATCTCCTCTTGGGTGGCTTTGGCACTCTTGACCGTAGTATCTTGTCGCAGCACCGCGCCGGGCACAGCGGACTGCGTTGCCGGGTGTTTTGCATCACTGCTTCGTGCCACGGGCATGCACGTTTAGGCTTAGGGGATGTCAAACTGGACCTTCGAGCTTCAAAATTCCGCAGGAGATTTTGGCTTGGTCAATCAAATCCCAATCACTCTGGCCTGGCGCACCTCACAAGGGTTCAGAGGGGTGGCCTGCACCATCCTCTCAACCCGTCCATCCAGAGACTCTTTGTGCCATGTCGCCGGTGTTCGGGTGCTTTGGTCACGCGATTTGAGGTTTATCTCCTGGAACCTGGATGACCATGCAGAATCCACAGGCGAGGTTGATGATGGAGTCTGGAGTGTTACACCCTGGGGGGAAAGAGTGGAAAAGGGAGACAAAACCATATTCCAACAAGGAGTTCGGTGGAAGAAGTTAAACTGAAAGGGTCAGGATTATGAAGTGTCAAGTGGTTAAAGCAGCGCACGTCGTTCGTTTGCTCCAATCAGACGCTTCCGTTCAACCCCTCAAAACCCTATAGGGACTTTTGAGGACTCCTGAAGCCTTTCAGAGGAATTGGAACCTAGGCCAGGATTGAGTCCTCAGAACCCGACTCAAAACCAAAACGGGTCGCGGGTTGCGAGTCCGTGTGCTTCAGGAGATGGCATTGGCGGGCCCCGGGCTCTTCCACCTTTGCTGGTGCTCTGGAGGTCCAGGAGTTCAGCCGCACTGAGCCGGATGGTTTGGTTCAGTTGGCTTTGGGGGGCCCCGAACTGCCGTTTGCCGGATGGTGCGGTTTTTGGTTTGGTTTGGGTGGTTTTGGGTTCGGATTTCTTCAGCACTTGATGTGATAGACATCATGCAGTTGTTTGAAACGAAGACCTAACTGCCACGAGAAGCATCATCTTGTGGGATTTGGGGAACATGTCGATGTATAAAATGTGTTGTTGCATTGGTTTGTCAGCCCATTCTTTAAAAAAGCCGCTGCCGCGAGGACAAAATTGCCTGTTTCTCGAGAATTTTGTGGTGGACGCAGGCGCTGAGTCCTACTTGGTGGCTCCTACTCTGTGGCTGACTCGAGACCAAAGAAGAGGACCAGATGAACCAGTCCTTTGCTGGGATGAGACTGGATTGACATATTTCAGCCAATAGCTGAAATATGTCATCTGGGCTGCTACTGGGAAATTCGTTTGGGCTGATATTGGATTGTTTGAGGGCTCATCTCCACTGGCACTCCTGAAGAATTGACAGAAGATGTTCGCCTATTCAGCCTGTTCAGGCTCCAAATCCTAATCCGACCGGCTCATCTGGAGGGGATGTGCCCGACAAAGAGCCATCATGAGCCACCCACTCAAATGCATAAATCGGTTTAACTTCTGGCTTTGGGGATTGTATTGTGCCAGATCCTCTTTAAGAAGCGGGGAGACGTTCAATCTCTGTTCGTGCTCGTGAAAAAACACTAGTTTCAATGAAGCGGCGTCTTATGGCTTCTTGGATCCTACCTTGGAACCTCCATGCTACCAATTGATGTTCAAACGCTACCAAGAGAATCCAGGATCTCACAGGCACGACCCGTTCTTCCTGCGAACAGCTCCAATTCACCGGTTTCGTGGAGGGTCGGATGGCAGGATCGAAAGTCAATTTGGGTGCTTTATTTTACATTCCGGGAGCCCGTTGGAGGGACCTATGAAGGGAATTAACATACGATATTCATCTATACACACGCCCCGTGGGATCATCATGGTTACGTGGATGGCACTAGTCACTATGTTTAATGATGCGAAAAAAGGAAGATCGTCATCTTTCCGCCATGCCATCCACCGAAACCATGAGAACTCCAGGTGGTGTAGAGAAGTGTTTTGGATTGTTTGGATGTTGTTTAGGCATCCCCTGGCAGAATGATCATCAGTCATCCCAATTGACTGTAACCTCCTTGAGGTGAGTTTGACTCACCAACCTCAAAAAAACACACGTCATCAGACATGCCCAGACCATCACATCAGCTCCTTGGCCACCCCTGGACCCTTCCGCCAGGAAAAACGTGTTGTTTCAAGCACCGTGTCCTTCCGCGTCTCTCGCAGCCGTGGGTGTCGCACACGTCTCGTGTCGCTGCAGGGCTTTTTGAGATGGAAGGGCCCAACGTGCAAGCCGATCAGCAACTGACCTTGGGCGAGCTCTATGAGGCGCGAGCGCTGAATCGGCGCAGGGCTGGGCTCGGAGGGCTCGGGAGCTGCATCGGGTGCCTTTGTTTCAGCCAGAGACGTTGCTTCGTTTTGAGACGTTGCTTGGTGTTTGTTTTGTAGAACGCAGGGGCCACCGGGGTCCCAGAGGAGCGGTGGAAACATAGCTGCTCAACTGGTTGCCTGTTGTTCTCGCTGTTGTTTGCTTTCATGGTTGTTCATGGTGGTGCAATCCTCTTTGTTTGCACTCTGCAGTCACGCATAGTTGTTAGAACTTGAGCTTTAGTTATTTGAACTTCGAACTATGATATTGTTGGAAGATGGTTGAATCCCGCTGCATACTGCTTGTTCTACTCGGCGAGCAGTTTTTCCCTAAGGTCTCGGCAAGGCCAGTGGCATTCAGTATGTACTAATGATTAATGTCTTGCATGCACATGTACCTGATTTCCTGGTTTCCGAGGCCACTCTTATCTCCAATGTGTGCTTTCCTTTAGGTCTCGTCTTATCCATGGGCTCTGGGCCGAAGAATCGTCAGAAAGAGAGTCCCAACACTTCAGAAAGCCCTATATATCGGAATTCTTCCAGGGTCCAAAAATAAGGAGTAAAACCTGGTCACTTCTGTTTCAAGGCCATCAATGAATACAAGCACGATCAATATCAATGAAGAACAAAGAACTGCTATGAACTGCTACAAGGCACACACCCAAACACCGCGTCTATATACTGCGCCTCCCTAAAAGGTCCCAACAGAGCGTCCCGTACGGTCGCTCGGTCCGGTACTTGGCACCTGTTCGGGGGATGGGGCGAAGCGGATCAGACCAACATCACCGGTGCGAACCTGGCGCCGGGGGACCAGCTGGCGCTACAAGAGGTGAGCTGCCGCAGACGGGGACGGGGAGCGGTGCCGGGTGCCAGGTGGTCAGAAGGAGCCGACATGCGGAGTTTTTTTGGGGGGCAGTTTGTGGAGGAGAGAGGTTTTTCTATGCATTTCTTGTGGCAAAATCGGGTGGCAGCGTCTGAAGCCGCCGCGACGAGTTCGTGGCTTTTCGGAGGATCGAACTGAGACGGTCAGTGGAATTCAAGCTGAACGTGGGGTGGTGGTGCGGTGTCCAAGCTGACAAGTTCAGTTCTGTTGTAAAGTCTGGAGGAGTTGGGGTGGAAAACGTGCCGAGCTTCGATCACGCGATGAGGGAAATAGAGAAGAATGCTTCGAAGCTTGCCCCATTCATGTAGATTGATTAATCAACCCTCCATGTGTGAAGAGCTTTCTCAATCCAAATGGGGCGGGTGTTCATCGAGAGTCTACATGATGATCCTCTCCCATATTACTTTGAAATTGGGGGATTCTCCCTGACTCCGGGTGAGACAAACCTTTGGGGCACCGAAAGTCCAATGTGAGTTCCACAGAGTCTCTTTCTTTTCCAGACATTCTCCATCAAGCTCCCACCCCGCATGACCTCCCAAAGCCTCTCAGAGGCAGGTAGTTCCCCACAGACTCCCCATTTGAAGCGATGAATTCCGACAGGTCCAGTCATCTCCGAACCTCCACACCCATGGTAGATTTCCCTACACTGCCCCGATTGTTCGGGGTGGGGACCTTTCCCCAACCAGAGTTTCAATCGGGTCGAATCCCGGACGAAAGCGGCCGGACCCCGCACTTGACGAAAGCTCGCAGGCCTGCAACACAGCGAACGTCTCGTCCACCACGTCGGATGACGGGTATTTCTATCGCTTCGGGCAGGCGAGCTGCGAAACACAGAGGTTTCACTGTCTGCGTTGGCGTCAGCCGACCCCCAAAAGGGCGGGAAGGGCGTTTTCTAAAACCTCGAGTTTCGAGGCCTAGCTGTGGAACACAGGAAGGTTTCCATCCAAGGGTTTGCGAGGGCTGAAGTAGGACCACCTGCATTTGAGAGGGTGGGACCCTCAAAAAGGGTCGCTTTTGCAGCTGCTCCACCAATCGATCATCTCACATGTGGAGCCTCAACGCCTCCAAACGGAGCGAGCTCCCGTGGTGAATCCGTGGGAAGGGGTTTGGGGGTCTCAACTCAATTGGATCCATTGGGAGCTCAGAGAGATCTCACTGTTTTCTTCTGGAGTTCGGTCCCCGACCCTTCTTCAGTCCTTTTCTTATCGTGGAGGTGCTGAAAAATTGCAGAGTGCTACGCCCAGTACTACGCCCACAACAAGCTTGATAGAAGTGGTGAAGTAGCATATGAAGATGTCCGATGTCCCCACACCGAGAAGTGAGGCCATCCATATGAAGGGAGGCCCCTGTTCTCCTCCTCGCCCCGCAGGTGACCGGCATCCCTCCGGGTGGCTACTATTTGTGTTGGTGTCGCCCCTCGGATGCAGTGGGGGGGGTTGGTCTGGAAGATGTTTTGGTTCTAAAAACGGAAAGAGGTTCTGGGGGCGTTTTTGGAGGTTTAGGTGCTTTTTGGAGGTTCTGGTGGCATTTTTGGAGGTTTAGGTGGTTTTGTTGCGTTATGGTCCATGCAGTTGGTGTGTTTTGGTTCTGATGGAGGGGGTCAAGTGCCCTGTTTTTGACCTATTCCGGGCCTGATGCAACAGTCACCGGCCTGAATTGCACCAAAGCAGACCCAAAACGGATTGGGACTTGGGAGTAGGCACAGCGCGAAGGTCTTCCCGAAATCGGTTAGCACTACCCACTCATCGCTTCAGGCAAAGGAGATGGAGCCAATTGTAGTCATCCAGCGCCTTGGACCGCAGGACCATGGTGGGAGTTCGGTCGGAGGATAGGTGTGCAGGCGCCTGGTGAAGGGCCACCCAGTCAGTGGACCATTTTTAACCTTTGGGGTGAATTGGTCTTCCATGGTCTTCCCAAAGTTGTCACAGGTGGAAACCATTGAAAACCTCTATTTTCCAGCCACGCTCGGCTGTTTTGGAGTCAGATCTTGGGCTCAACTCCAGAGAAGACCAAGCTACCAGGTCCCGAACATGCTGGTCTTGAGAGTTTGGAGTGAGCCACCACGAACTCCACAAAGCTGGCTTGCTGTTGGGGCCCCTGAAGTGGTAAGCAGGTAGTTGTGGAGACGTGCTCGCTTAAAACAAAGGTGCGAGTCTTAAAGTCGTCTTAACCCAACTTGCACTTCGTCATCATGGGACCCCGACTTCCTCACCGTCACCTGTGGAAACCTCAAGCACGAGGTCCAACCGGACCCGAGTTGGGACCTCATGCCTCGGGACGAACACTTGTACTTTCCTCACCTAGGACCACTGGCAGCCGGTGGGGAAGGTGGAAGTTCTGTGTCCGAGCGCCTCGGCCAAAAGGGGTGGAATTCTGTTATGGGGAGGCCCTTCCTCCTGTTCATCAATTAGCATGCTGTGCTGCGCCAGGCCAGAATCCATTCACCTCTCTTGCTGGCCTCAGACCCTATGAATTGCTTTGGTCCTTTTTGTATGAGTGGATGTTCACTCCAGAAATCCAGAAGCTCCTCATTTGGTGGAAAATCCTTTCAAAAATGCATGTGTCTTAAGTGCTTTAGCTCGGGCTTTGACTGCTTCGTTGGTGAGTTCTTTGGTGTTCCAGCATGGCGAGTCCCACATCCGCGTGTTAAAGGATGAGTCGTCCATGATTCAGCAAGAGGAATAGGCGTGTCCCACAAGGGGGGTAACAGTTAGCACATGGACCCCCAAATAGGTGGAAATTTGGAAATGCTTAGATCCACACCAAAAATGTATTGGAAACCGATTCTATCTACTTTGGGACCACTACAGTGGTTTATTTCGTCTAGGTATTGATGAGACCAGTCCGGAGACCGGGGACCCACACTGCTGCAGGAGGGACCTATAGCCTGGGCCAGGCGTTTCGAGTCCGGGGGCGGAGAAGCTCGGCGTTTGGCTGGGGATACGTCCAATAAGGATGCATCGACCATGTTGAGGGTGATAAATTTGTGTGGGTTGACCTTTGAGGATGTATCAAATGTGCCTCCAAGTCTGGCTCGAAAGATAGAGAGACACACAGAGAGAGAGAGAGAGACAGAGACAGAGAGAGAGAGAGGGAGGGGGGGGACGAGAGAGAGATATGATATTTAGAAGAAAAAGAGTTGACCGCGTTCCCCACTTTCCTCAGTGGAGAGATTGAGGAAGTCAATCTGTTTGGGTAACTCGTTGGACTTCGGATGTTGGACTCTGAACGGCTCGCCGACTCAACCACACGTCTGGGGCCCAAGACTGCAGTCCCCCGAAACGCACCTGCTCTTGGAATTGGCAGAGGTTGCATTGAGGGAAGTGGATTTCAGCCATCAAATGTCAGAGCTTCGCAAAACACTTGTTGGGATACACTTGGGTGATCCTTGAGGTGTTTGATGTCCGCCATATCACAGGCACCGTGGTGCCGTCGTACGGCACCCCGGCCCGATATGACGGGATACACTCAGACTGACTCACATCACATGGTCACGTGGATGGCATGGGCCCCTGCCAGGAAGACTACTTCCCTGTACGAACAGGGGGTGAACTCCACTTTCATGTGATGTGTTCGTTGGGCCATGTAGACTCTGGATCTTATTTCCCCCACATATGAAGAGGATGTCCAATTCAAATTGGGGGGTTATGGTCCTCAAGAGTCACACCATTGAATCCTTCTGAAAATCATCTTCTCCATAGAATGGAGCAAAAAAAAGAACGATAGAATAATAGATAGAGAGTAAGACTGTAAAAGCCTGTGTACCTGGGACGCGCCAAAGTCTCCCAACAGATCGGCAATCGTCACCCTTCGCCTGCCGCAGACGTGCACGGAGTGTCACTGGCCCTGGGACGTGCCCAATGCGGCACGCAACGCCTGTCAGACGAACGCCTTGCGGGCGGCTTGGACGTCGGCTGGGATGGGGTCAAGTTGGGATCATCGTCCCATCTACTTGAAACGCCCGCCCCAAAAAATATCCAGCAGGCTTCAAAACTTCAAAAGATATGATATAGTTGAAGTTGAAGGGACTGCCAAAGGGACAGCAGTTTTTGGGGGGCGAAGCCGCGAGGTGGGAGGTCAATCGAACAATTCAAAGGTTGGAAGGGTCGGGTCAAACCTCCCCGGGGTGGGCCCAATTCGGTCAGGCATGGCCAGGCTGGATTCTCCCAAGCTTGAGACTGAACGCCCACCTTGGCTGGTGTTTCAATCTAGGAGGGCACCAGCCAAGGCACCTGAAGTTCAGCGTTCGTCAGACCGAGACTTTGGCCCATTACCAGCAACAGTCGGTAATTATACCCTTTTTGTCACGATGTTTGGAGAAAGAAAGGCCTGCCACCTCATTCTCATCCACATAGCCTCTAGGCACGATCTATGAGTCAATGAGCTAGGTCCAGTTCGCGTAGTTCGCGTGACATCCCCTTCAACTCACCGGGCGGAGAAAGCGTCCACTGAGGCGGTCGGGGTGGCGGTGATGTTCGTGTTTGTGACCTTCGCCACGTGTTTGATCTTGTGCCAAATCGAACTGGCCAAGTACGGTGGCTTCAAGGCGGAAGGGGAGACTCGGATGATGGGCGGTTCCACAAGGTTACTCCGGAGAGGTGGCCCAGGTGCTTCCAGGGGTGGCAGTTGAATGAACCAGAACATGTATGAAAATGTGTCATCCATGGAGGTCCAAGTATGTCCAAGTATTCGGAGAGCAATTTGAAGTACACCGCGTACTCTACATACTACATATATATATATATATATTAGATCGCGGTGGAACAACCCGCTTTGAGAAGGACACCGATACCTTGGAAGATCATAAGAATCCGGGTTTTTAACCATTTTACATACCAGGCTCCTTTTTTACGTACATACAATAAGCTAATAAACCTGCTTATGGGTCATTCCCCGTGTTCCGGGTGCCATGTGGATGAGTGTGCCCCGGCTCCGCTCGCGCCCGACCGGCAGGTGCCCCTGATCCCCGTGGGCCGGCGGATCCGCATCGAAGATGTCTCCACGGAAGGCGAGACCGACCGGCGCACGTGGTTCCAGGTCGACCATGTGGGAAAGAAAGGCAGGACAAGAACTGATACTGCCAGTTGTTGAAGTCGAGACGTGTTTTTTTCAAATAGCAGATAGAAGGTGATGAGCAAACCAGGAAGTCGATACACTATAGCGTTTCCTTGCAGGATAGAGTGTGTTGGAAGATGTTTTCTAAATGCATGGTTTTATTCAATGGGCTTGTTTTACTCAGCGTTCACAGTGTTTTGATTGCACAAGACCTACCGCAAGGAAGTTGGCAGGCAACCCATAGGTTGTTTCTAGAGGTTTCTATAGGCAGCCCATAGGTTCCCCTTCATCTTGGGATTGTGGGTCTCATATGTCCAACCCTCCAAGGGCTTACAGGGCCAACCCTCGGAAGCGGTGAGAATCGGTGTGCCATGGGGGTTGGATCATTTCAGCCCATAGGAAACCTTAGAACCCATCAACGTGTAGAAGATTGAATCGCAATGGAATAGTGTAGTAGGTTTAGAAACAATCTAGGCTAGGAGAAAGTGCTTGTTTCGAAGCGGTGTGCCATGGGGATTGGGAGAGGAATACACACAAGAACGCATAGATATTTTTGACGTTTAAGAACAATTCCATGCTGTTTGCACTCCAGGTAGAAACTTAAAGCTGGTACCAACATGTGGTCAGAATCGGGGTGTCATGGGGATTGGATCACGGCAACCCATAGATAACCTTTGCAGAAGGTTGAATCGCAATGGAATAGTGTAGGTTTAGAAACAATCTTGAAGAAAAAGTGCTTGTTTCGAAGCGGTGTGCCATTTTGTCCAAATTGGGTAAGTTCTTACATTCGTGGGGTAAGCGGTGTGCCATGGGGGTGGGTCAAGTTCATGTGCGACGGGGTAAGTTACCACGTCGGGTAGCTCTCCAAATTGCGTTGCCATTGGGATTTGCAGTTGAAGTTTTCTCTTATTTTTGGAAAGGTGAATCTGGAGAACCTTGTTCTGTATGTAGCGTTTACAATGGGGAAGGCCAGCAGTCTTGACTTAAGTACTGACTTTTGCAAATCGGCGTTCCATGGTGGTTTAGTATCCTTCAACGGGCACCAGTATGGGATGTAGAAGATACCTACAGAGGTTAAGTGACCTTATAGGACCTTACTGGGGTACCAAACTGGGATAGTCGAACTAGGGTTCTTCAACCTCTGTTGGTATGATGTATCAATGATGGTCTTCCAACCCCCAGACAGACCGAACCCAAGAACGCCGAGAGGGTCCTTCCTTTTCTCTCTTTCGATCGCAGACGCCTTCGCCCACCAAGGTGAGGGGACGAAGTTGGTGATGACCAGTCTGGGTCAGCATCACTTGCGTATCGGCGCCGTGGCGGTTCATAGCACCCAACCTTGGTCAACCGGACGGTGGATCCTCGTGGTGGCCGGTGGCTACGACCCGGGCGAACATGGTGGAACGACCCTTTGTTCATGTGTTTTTGCCATCCTCATTTGACTGAGCGACTCTCGTCGTTTTCTGGCCTATCATCGGGGGGGGCGAACTCGGAGATTTCGACAAATTCGGGTGAAGGTCGAGGAGTTTTGGAAGGAGTGTGTTCATTCGGGGGTTCTATTTGGGGTGTGGGGTTGCCAACCAGCACACCATCTGTTTAGAGGCTGGAGATCAATCGGTAAGAGATGACGGACATGCATTTGTTCGCTGGTTATTGACTCCATCCTTGCAAAGCCTTGGAGGTGCCACAAAGCCTTGGAGGTGCCACAGGATGAACATCCTGCTTGAGAAACGCAGTAACTCTTTGTATTTCCTGGAACTGCTTCCACTGTTGATCAGACATGGGTTATCATGGCTTGCAATTTGCTGCAATCACTTCTTACCAGCCATCTTATGCCAGTTGTTGCGGTGATGGAAGGCGTTGAAACGAGCGTTCTGAGGTACAACCTTCCAGGTGATTTTCTATGGGACGAATCATTTCCTCCTGGACGGGCACAGGCGAAGGCCGTGAGAGCTTCGATTTGCTCTGAGGTTTGGTGAGTTAGAGTCGGCTACCTAATGACTGGCAGTTTGCTGAACTGTCTGCTCGCTGTGCTGAAGGTGTGCAACCCGCTCTTCTATACGATATTTCCATAACTAGCTGTGTGCAGTAGGGACTCAAATTGAGAATTGAAGGTTCTCATCCCAAAGTAGCCATTCAAGAGTGCCCAACCCCACCCTCCACCCCGCTTTCACCACCGCCAGGGTGACGGCCTTGGACTCGCGGCGCCTGGAGATCACTAGCCTCTCTGGCGACGTCTTCGTGGCCGACGCCTCAGGCGGCCACTTCATGCTGTCCCTCCCAGGCGTCCGCGAGCTCCGCGTCCGCGAGCGCCGCGCGTCCGCGAGCGCCAAACACTCTTCGGGTGGGTTATGTGGTGGACTGGTGCACCCGAGTGCTTTGGGTGCCGGTGGCAGGTGCCAAGGCAGAGTTGGAGTGTGGTTTGCGAAACCCTCAACTGAGTAGGTGATAAAAATGGTTCCCCTCATGGAGCCTTGATGAGATTTAAATCCTTGGTTACTCGTATGATGGTGGATGAGAGTTGAAGGGCACCAGAAGCTGAACTGGGCGCTTCTTTCTTTGCTGTGGCGTTTTGGTGGAGGAGAGTTCGAACAGTCCTAGTCCCGTTACATAATGTGAGCTGTGGCTCAACTACAGCACGATGAGCTTCAGCTCCGATAGCACACCTCCCAACCAATCGAATCCGAACTCCTCGCGTTCCGCGTCGTCACGGGGTGCGTCGTCACGGGGTGCGCTGGAGGCACCTTCTGGTATGGCCAGCTCTATCAGGCCAGATCAGACCGACTCCGGCCCCACGGACATGGACTGCACCGAAGGAGGGTTGATATGGACGCATTGAGGAAGAAACCCCCGTCCATTTGGGACAAGACCCATTTTTGGGAGGGAAATTGGAAGTCTACATTAGGGAGCCTAGATGTTTTGGTGGCTTGCCGATCTGTGGAGCCTACATGCCTATGAAATATGGGTCCGCATGTCCACATTGTATGTCTGACTACAGTATTTGCCAGTGTGTTGGTGATGATTGCTTCATGCTAACTTCCATGTGTCCCAAGACATCCCAAGACGTTCAACATCGTTCAACACCCAAACCCTTCCACGAGGTGTGTCCCGTGATGGTGTTGATCGTGGTCCTCTTCGCGGTCGGCTTGAGTGCGATCCAATATGGATCTCCTCCGTTGTCAGCCTGGATCACCCAGCTCGCAGGGCCAGGGACCCGCCCGTGAGATGTCGCAGGTGATGCCTGTGGGGATGACATGGTGGTTTCCCTAGGGCTCCAGTCGTACCCGCTCAGAAGCTATGACTGGACCTATACCCACCCCGGTCCCACCTTCTCAGAAGGTACGGCTGGAGCCCTAGGGTTTTGGTACAGCTCTGAAAGCTAACAGCTAACGGATGCATTTGATGTTTTGTAGCGGCTTCTTTGTGATCCTTAGGGGGTGCGCCTCGTTGTAGGGCTACCTTCCCTCCATCCAAAAAGCTTTATTGCTAGTTCTGTGGGTGCTCTACCGCCACGCACCTGCAAAACAATTGAAGCCTACCCTGGAAAGCAAACATGGAAGAGTCGGAGGAACACTTCGTAGTCCTAGCATGTTCATCCATACCCTAGGCTTCCAACAACCATTCATTCAATAGGCTTTACCGAATCAACTAAGGATTTTACACTACAAAAACCAGGGATACGTTTAACGAGGGATGCTCCCGACGCCGGGCGCTGGGGGTCATCACGTTTCTCCGGTGACCTGACGCCTGCGAGCCCGACGCTGCGCTCGCGAACGCAACCCTTGCGGCACCGACGTGTGTGCGCACCCTGTGCGCGCGTTTGCGGGTGTGTTCTTCGTGCGCCGCCGAGTTCGTGTTGATCCTCTCGGCCATCGAGCTGATGCTGGCCTTTTGGATGCGTGTGATCTACTGGACTCTTGGCCGGACTCGCATCCTCGGGCATCCAACTCGGTGCGGGTGCGGGAAGACTGGCGAAGACTGGATCTGGTGCGTTGAGTCGTCTGAAAGATGTCCGATGTTTCGATGTTCACCCCTGAGATCCAGTGAGTCTGGCGTCATACCCAGATGCCTTCGTGGGCTTAGCTCTCCCTGAAGCTAACTTGGAAGTGGAAAACCTGTCTGTAGAGGAAAATGGTCTTCCAAGGGGCCATTTTCCACTTCTAAGGTTAGTTCCAGAGAGTGCATGTGGAAAGTCATCCCGCTCCTTCCGACTTGGTGAATCGAGGAAGACGCAACAGTATCGATCTCCACTGTCCAGACGCGTGCAGCAATACAGCCGCTCGAGCTGCAGTCGGCTGCAGGTCTCAGCTACAACTTGGGCCGATGAGCTACACTAAGAGGTGTTTCCTTTGTCCATCCGTTTTGTTGCCATCCGTTTTTCGAGCCGACTACATCTAGAAACAATCTACTTCCTTGGTGCCTAGACAGACTTGGCAAGTGACTGGCTGACTCTTTCTAGCAACGAACGACGAAAGTAAGTCAACAGCATGGCACGCAGAGAGGCAGAAATCACTTTCCCAGGCATGGTGAGATGTCACAAGAGGGTTCATTGTGGTCTGTCTTGCCAAATGGATGTATTCGGAGGGGCCTGTACCAGGAAAGACCTTGTTGAGGTGACAAATGAGTCGAAAACAGATGGACCCCCCGAGTCCAGGAAGGGCCTCTTTAACGCGACAACAGGTGATCCGAGTCTTTTTTCTCATGTGCGATGTTCGTTCGTAGCACGGGGATGACGGTGTTGCAGGTGAGCCGAGTCCAGGGAATTTCCAAGCCACACTTTGAAGTGGCGTCCAAAAGAGTCTTTGAACTCGGGTTTCTATGTCGGAGCCAGCTTCCGCCGTCAGCTTCCTTGCACCTCCGTCACCCAATCAGTTGCCACTGTGATTGGAGGAAAGGATCCCAGAAGCTCCATGTATGGAATCTATACCTACATTGGCCCCTGAAACCACCCCAACGTCCTCTTGCGATGGCCAATGAAGATGCACTTATATGACTACTGCAGGGCTAAACCACCTTCCAATTTGTAATATGACATGCGTGTGCATCCACCCCAAGGTATGCAAATACGCCCACTCACATGGAGTGTTTGGGGAAATCCTTTTTCTTCGCCACCCGCGCCGCGCGCACCGCGCCGAGATCGGATCCTGGATGAGCAGCATCCTAAGCCGAAGGCCTGTCCACGGGGCGCCCAGCGCGCGGTGACCGCCTTTCAACTCTTCGATCTCTACGACTTCTTCCAGGCGGCACGGGCGTGGCCGAACGGGTCCGGTGGAAGGGGGGTAGGTCCGGTGGTCCATGCCCCGGGGGGGCGGTACAAATATGTACCAGTTAGGTGGTTTTTGTTGGAGGTTCTTCTTTTGGGGAGACACCCTGCACTGGGGATTTTGCATGGGGAGCATGTGGGATGGGCGAATTAGGGCTGTTCAACCTTTGTAGGGTGTGGGGCCGCCGTGGGTAACACGCGTGGTATAAAACAGGTCACAGGAGCAGTTGAGGTGTGCCAGTTGTAGTGCCCTTGGATGGCTTTAGGATGGTCAACAGAAGTTCTTGTGACTGGTTTGCTCCTTTTGTCGAAAAGCCGTGGGAATAGCAATATATGTCTTGCAGGATGCTACCAGAGAACTGGCAGCGCATTCAAGGCATTTACGACATCAATTCTTCAGGCGTGAGTGCCACTCCAAAGTGCTTCTGAAAACCAACAATAGCACAGTGGCACTGATTCCCATCAAGTGCAAGCACCTCGTGGTCTTCGCCCAGCCCTTCCCCCACGACTCGGCCATGTGCGCTGGACCTTCCGGGACGCCGCGGGACGCCGCGGGGAACCCCGAGGCCTTCATCAAAGGGCGGAACATGTACTACTTAGATCCCAACCTGGCCACTGGGCGAAGAGAGGTCGAAGGGTCGAGTCGAGTTCGCTGGGCGTGTGTGGAACGACGCTTTTTCCGGTACCTGTGCCCTTGGGGAACAGGTCAGGTTGGTGTGGTTGGTGCGTTTGGAGGTGCCGCACCGTGCTTCTAGTGTTGTGGTGCGGCTGGGCATGGCGAGTGTGAGACCCCTTGGGCTGAACTCGGAGAATGTCGATTCGCGAGGTTGCTTTACATATGCATGCAATGAATGCATTGATTTATAGGACCAACTTATGATGTACTGTATTTGCAATGATGATCGCAAAGATTGCCCTTCCGTACCACCAGAGATGGAGTCCATCCGACCTTCCGAAGACGAAGTCCTGGCCTTTGGAAGAGGCGATCTCTATATCATCGAATTCTTCCAAAGGTAAAAGTCCAGAGTTCCATCCCGACCTCGTGTTGTGCCCCAGTCATCTCCAGCCGATTCCAAAACCAAAACCAATGTGAAAAGACATGAACAGACAGGAGAAAGACACAAAAGTAACCTGCTCAGCCGGAGAACACATACTCTCGGTCCTTCCGGTGAGAAAACCGTCGATAGTCTTTGGATCAGGTCGTGGAGGGGTTTCATGGGATTTCCCTTGTTCACACAAGGACCAGGCCATTGTTCATTTCTTCGGATCAGGCCATTGGATCTCCTAGAATCATGGCATGGTGCATCATGGATCCTTCGATCGCCTGAGACTTTCACAGGGGACCAGACCATGCGACCTGACCGCCTCACTCGCCGTGTTGTTTCACGCGAGTGAGCGAACGCCAGGTGAGGCCCTTGACCAAGAAGCATCGCTTGAGCTTTGCCGAGCGCGTGGGGCCCAGTCAGGCCGCCGGTCTCCGGGGTGGGGCACTGGGAAAGGATTGAGGATGCGCAGCTGTCCTGTGAGGGATGGGGAAATGGTAGGTATGGAGGTGTGAGATGTTGCAATAGACACGGATAAAGAGATGTAATTACTTATTGTTATTATAACTTATTATATATAGTATTTGTTTTGCGCTTGTCTCCAGTTTGAAATTGCGACTGGATGTTGTAAAATCGTCCAAGCACGGGTTCTTCCTCTCGTTCCCAACGCCGAGACGCGCGACAGGTGGATTTCTTCATTAGTCACTGGTGGGGCACGCCCTTCATGAACTTCTGCGAATCGGTGAAGCGCCATGCCATCCACATGTGCCACTCCGAAGACGAGTCTGATTGGAGTCTTGGCCGAGGGCCGCAGTCAGGGATGGTGCCAAGAGGTGTCCCGGTGTGAGGGACGTCTTTCGGATTTGATTCGACAGCTTTGATGCCAGGGAGGTTCGATTCGATGCTAGGTCCGGTGATGGGAGATCCTATTCCAGCTCATGTCGTCCGAGATTCCAAGCACGGCGATCCAACACCAGTCTATAGTTAAACCACGGGGTGTAGCCATTTTCAGTATTCCACCACGTCTCCAAGATGTTTTCAGACTCCGGGTAAACTTATGAGGAATAAAGGCGTATTGGATTTGGCACCTGAGGAAGAAGATTGCCTATTGGATTTGCACCTTTAGCAACAATCAGTACAGAGTGCAGGAGGACTGTTGTTCGGCACGTGGCTGAGAGACTTTGCAGCTGGCTGGGCTACTCCGAGCTCCATGTAGAGCCAGCCACATTCAAATTCATTGTTATACCCCGAGTCTTCCAACCACCATTGATTTAATAGCGGCAGCGTTTACCGAGCAACATGTGTTTTACTAACGACATTACACTGCAGAACCAGCTCAACCTTTCTGTTACAGTCTTGGAAGGATAGGGTAGAGTTATAGTAACCTCAGAATCCGAGCGTTGAGGTACCTCTATTTGCTCTATTGCTTTTGCCGATCCTGTTGGTCAAAAAGGTGATACTGAAAAGAGAACAGAGGGTTCCCTCCACCTCAAAAGGACCAGTTTTACGAGGTCCTGCTGTAAACGACCCAGTTTTACGAGGTCACATTTTCTTTGACCTTCAAAAACTTTCAGGTCACCATTTCCACGGAAGATTCTTTGGGCATTAAGGTCACCACTTCCACACAAATTTCTTTGGGCATTAAGGTCATTTCCATGGAACATTTTTTGGGGTTCGATGGTCCTTATACATACATATGTGCATGCATACCGGAGACATGGTACCCATACGCTCACTTTTAGCGGCGACATGCCTTACGCAAGTCCACGCGTGCGAATCTTTTCTTGGTGTATTTTTTTTGCGCACGTTGTTTGCTCAATTTACCAGTTACATTGCCATGATATACATGGCTACGTGGGAGTCATGTTTGCTGCTTGCAATTGCACGCGTGCATTGTTCAAGCCGATGACAGTTCATCGTCAAATCGCATTAGAAGCTTGCAGGTCCCATGCTATAGAGTCACACTAGAGTCATGCTAGAGTCACGCCCAATGATGTCCATGGCGAAGTTTTTGACGTCCTTTACTAAGTAAAGGACGTCAAAAACTTCGTGGTTTAGGTGGGAGTCACGCGAGAGTCACGGTCCCATGCCCGGGCCAGAAACGGCCAATTTCAACCACATGCGTTGTCTGTGTTGTAACGCATCGACCTTGCTTCAGATTAAAAAGATCTAGCAGCCTGGGCGCCACTTATTTGATATGCATGCGCTTGTTGCATTGTTGCCACACATATTTGTCTGTGCGATGTTCGCGCGATAACGGAAAGTAGAGCAAAACGCTCCTGGAAAGCCATTGGTGCAGCATGTTGAATCACAATCATCGTGCCATGTATGTGTGCACCATATATGCATAAAGTAAAAGACGTCTTTTACTTTTACCATTTGCCAAGTAAAAGACGTCTTTTACTTCTAATTATAGTTGCCAAAGTAAAAGACGTCCTTTACGGAGTAAAGTCGGGCTTTCCACCATTTCCACGAAAAGCTTTTAGAGGTCGAATTTTGCTATCAGTTTTGCAGAAAATAGAGCCCAGTAAAACGAGGCCTTTGATTTGGAGGGGTTGGTGATCGTGGCGGCTGGAGAAGTTGCTGAAGAGCAACAAGTGGATATGAAATGCCAAGTCCTCAATTGACCCTTGCTTGGGGGCACCAAACGTCACCAACCATCAAAAAATGTGTGTTTCCCATCCACATCAAGACGGAGTTTAAGTTGATAGTCATGAAGTGTGAATGAAGAACTGCCACCGTCCAAGACGGAAAACCCTTCGCGTGGCCCTATTGACGGCCTGGCAGCTTCGCATCACGCGCATTCGTGAGAGCACGAGAGCCTTCTTCGTGCGGGCAGGAGCTGGGTGGCCATTCGCATGAAGAGTCCTCCTTCTATTTAGCGCTGCACAGCCCCAAGTGCAAGGCCATGGGAACAGTTGATGTTGGCCTTCGGAGGCAGAGGTGGTCGTAGAGAAGAGCAAAAAAGAGAGAGTCCGAATGTGGATAGTTCAGAAGTGCAAAATACCAGCGAAAACATGAAGCCGAGACATGAGTTAGCACAGAATTGTTGGCAGCGCACTTCCAGCCAAATGGGGTCGGATGATGCAAAAGCACTGCTATAGGCTACGTGAAAATGCAAATGACGCGCTGTGCTCAAGATAAGAAGGACAGCAGTGGTTCTGGCGGTGCTTGTGATATGCTTTAACCGTGGCAACGGTCACTGTTCAAAGGAGGGTTCAAACACTGCCACCTTGAACCCTTGAGAGGTCCCAAAAGTTCCAGTCTTCCCTCTCCGTTTGCCAGTCGTTTGCCGTCCAATTTCCAGTGCTCAGGGGACGGCGATGATCATGGATGAGGAAGCCTCCTTACTGAAGAGATCCTGGTGTTTGTTTGAGCTCTTGCAAACCGTGAGGCGTCCGATGTTTCAGAACGCTCCGGGTTTCGTTTTGGCGGATGGACCGGCGGTTGGACGGCGGTTGGCCTCAAAGAGTCTGTTTTGGATGGGGATCGAAATGTGTTGTTCATGAATCGCAGCACTTGAGGGTGGAGAACTGCCATGCTTCCGATAGCTTGCTTGCAAGGTCACATAGCGTGCACCTTGCTGAATACATTCCAACCAGCCTTGGTGGAATGATGATATTGATCAAGTTCACGGGTGCCAAGGGTTTAATTGGTGTATCATCGAATCCCAGTGGTGGAGAACGGAAGGTGGTGAGAAGCGCAATTTTCAAGACATCGACACCCACCTAGCTGCAGATCCTTGAGAAGCCCTTCTGCTTGTTTGCTGTGTATGGTGGAATCGGTTAGATTCTGTTCCTTGACCGGCCAGGAAGTCTGAAGCTGAAGCGGAGCGGAAGAGGCTGCAAATCATTTCGGCATCTACAGATTCCAGACGGGAATTTGCATCTCAGATTGACTGGAATGGGGGAAAACATCAAGATCCGGCAGTCCCATTTTGTGATCAATGTGCCAATTCGTCTATACAAACTGCCGTCTTCATGGAGTAGGAACCCTCCCAGCTCACTTGTTTTTCTTGTTCAGGGCAGATGGCAGATATATAAACATCGGTCCAGTGGTGTACAGATCGGAGAAACGGATCCGAGCTAGTCTGCTTTTTGTTCCCTTGATGTTGCCTTCAGGATCTGCAAAAGAATCCGAGAATTTCCATCCTTCAGGATCAGCACAGCACTGAGAAGTCCTCCACTCCCTAGAGGCCCAGCCCCGATCAGCCGCATGCGGTCGCCGACTCCATGCGGTCGCCCCACCTCTTGGTGACACCCTGTGAGTTGGCACCACCCAAAAAATCAGCGACTGGGCGCACGGACCAGGACCATCCGACCCTCGGAGTGTCCTGGCTGGACTACCCCACACTACCTATAACCTATAGGCTTCCAGACAGGGTGTGATTCGCTTGGCCTTTAACACCTCCGGGGTGGCCGACCCAACCACCTGCAGGTTTCTTTTGTTTTCAAGAGTGTAGTGATCCCCCATGGGTTTTACCATACCTATATATGAGTTCCCCTTGTGCAAGTGACCACCATTGAATCCTTTTGGCGGGGGCTTCACGTAGCCAGATACACCTGGTCACGACCGTGTATCTTGAGATCAGATCTGGGTCACGACTCGGCGCGGACGATCTCAGGCAGGGATGTTCTTTTGCACCAAAACTGGAGTGCTGAGCCTTGGCAGCCTTGGCGGATGTGTTCTTTCCAGCCTTGGACTCACCAAGGGGAGGGTTGTGGGAGGAACTCATGAACACCAAGGTGAAGGGGACCGAGCCCAAGGTCCGGTCAAAGGAACCAGATCCAACCAGCAACAGCCATGACGGACCCGGGCTTTGATGGGTTTGGAGAGGGGGGCATCTCATGAAGATGAGGCCATTTTCACGTGACCGTGGCCCCCCCAAACTCACCCCAGTCCTCCCCACTCCAAGATTCCCCTCACTCCGCCTGTCACTCCATCCCTCCTGTCTCCGGTCCCCTGAACGACGGGGGGTCGTTCGTGTGGTCTCTCCGCAGGAACTACGGACAGGCCACGGTGGAGATCGCGATGAAGATCGGCGAGAACATCAAGAACCTCAGCCCCTCGGCCGGAGCGGTCACCCGAGTGGGGTGGAACGTGCTCAATCGATGCGGCGAGCCTTTGGGGGAAAACACAGATGCAGGGAAAGGGGAAAGGAAGTGGTTTTGCCGCATGGGAGCTTCTGTTTTGCTTCGGCCATAAGTTAGGGATGGTCAGTGCTGCTGAGGCATTAGGCATTGCTCAAAAGATGAAATCAGCCAACTGGCTAATAAGTGCTGCGATGGATTCTCTACTAGCATCCTTTGGACCTCCAACCACTCACAACTGTCACTTGTGGAAGAGTGCTAGTTGCGGAGTCTGCTTAGTAGTAAACCGGTCAAACTTGAGTCACTTGTCGCCCTTGCGTTTTTCTCTACATGCATGTGCATTCAGATAGGCCTTCCAGTTCTCCTCCTTTCCACGCACCGAACTTGCTGGGCTCCACCAGGGCTCCGAACACGGCGATTGCACTCAGGTTTGGAGCACGCGACGGCCACGAGCCAGGCGGACGAGCCGCGGAATGCTTCACTTCGGCGCAGCACTCATAGGGACAACGTGAGAAGCATAGAAGGTGTAGGAACGTGTGGCTCTCTTGCAGTGTCACTTCAGCACATTGTTTGGGAGGCCCAGAATGGCCCAGATGCTAGCAGTAGAAGATTCCGAAGTGTGTGGACAGCAGGTTGTAAGTGTTTTTTGTTTTTTGGGGTGCAGGAAGACAAGGACATGATTAACAGCCTGGTGTTGAAAGAGATGGGCAGTCACTGAGCTGCGATGATTCGGCGATGATCGTCCTCCATCGTCCTCGTGGCAGCCAACGCTGTAGGCAACGGCCATGAGTAGAGGCGCCAATGAGCCACACTGTCGAAGGATGTCGAAGGTATTTGGTCTTGCGCCACTTGAAGTGGAGGCTGCTTTAGGTGAAAAGGAGCTTGGTGTCGTTTGGATTGATTTCTATCAGCACGTCGTAGGATACCATGTTTGTCTTCCGATTGGGAGGCCCGGGCTCTGGTGGTCGGTCAAAACAGCACTGAAAGCACCAAGAATGAAAGCAACCAATTTGCCATGCAGTGCAAAGATGAGTTTTTCTCAGTGCGACTGGAGGACCTTTTCTTTCAAGGTTTGCGATAAGCGACGAGCCATGTGCGACGTTCGCTTCTTTTTGTGGTGGCCCAGGTTATGATAAGATCAACCAGATCCTTCGAAATAACTTGGCGGAGGCGCTTCGGATGCTTGCCAAGACAGGGCATGAGATGTCCGATGATATCCGAATGGCACAAGAAAAGGGCAAGCTCTGGAAACCACCACCCAGGTTAACTGAAAAGCCCTTCCCCCCCGGTGAAATCCTATGTCAACTTGACTTAACTTACGAGCGTGCGCTGCAGTGTGGCACTAAATCGAGTTGCTTCGAGCTAAGGGAAAGTTGCTTTGCATATCTTTGCGTATGATTTAAGCCGAACTCCTCGGCCAGCAGTACAACTCAGGGATTTCCATGCTTTCGCTCGCTCAGACACCGTGCAGAGCTTGCGCTCATCGTACTTCATGCCTGCTGGCATGGGTAGTCTCGCAAGGGGGGCCAGACAGCTGTCCGCGCACGAAAGCCTCCTCGTGCCGAGCTTCCTAGCTACACCGGTGAAAACTAACATTTTGGCCAAAAAAAGAAATTTACTTTTTTTTGCATATGTTAGTCTAGTTTCCGAGCGGACACCGTTGAGACTAACCTAGACCAAATTCAGATGTGCCATGGTGGGCCCTACGGGTACTTGGCATGGTCCATGTTAGCCTCCACCGGGCTATGTTGACCTCTACCGGAAAGGTCTATGTTAGCCTGCGTTCAGTTTATAGTCAGAGTGCAGTAAGTCTTAGTGTCAAAATCGATCATAGACTGAGAGTAGGAACGGTCCATGTTAGCCACCCGCCTGACTCAGGTTTGTGGAAAGTTTGTGTCAGTGTGGACCAGGGACTGAGAGTGGAAGTGGTCTATATTAGCCACATGCCTCACTCGATATCTGGAAAACTTAGTGTCAGGTTGGACCGTGGACTGAGAGTAGCGAGAGGTTGGACCGTGGACTGAGAGTAGCGAGAGTGGGAATGGTCCATGTTAGCCACAAGCCTGACTCAGGTTAGTCTCAACGGTGTCCGCTCCGAAACTAGACGTAACATATGTCAAAAGAGTAATGTTAGGGCTTGCTGGCTGCTGATGCTCGAAATCCCAGTATCCTATATGTCCCAGGAATGCGCCCTTTCCAGGGTGCCATATTGGCCTCCACCGTGCTAAAAGAGCTGTCTAGTTTTGCACCTGCAGTACCTCTGTTGAGACTAACGTAGACCATGTTCAGGAGGCCCCTACAGGTATGTGACATGGTCCATGTTAGCCTCCACCGGGCCATGTTGATCTCTACCGGCGCGGTCTATGTTAGCCTGCGTTCAGTTTATAGTCAGAGTGCAGTTGGTCCATGTTAGTGTCAAAATCGATCATAGACTGAGAGTGGGAACGGTCCATGTTAGTGAGGGTCCAGAAATTGCCAAAAAAGGCGCTAATACCGTTTCCCCAGGAAGTCACCGTTTCCAGTGGTCCATGTTAAAGCGCACTTGAAATTGAGTTACGGTCTATGTTGTTTTTCCCCGGAGTAGTGGTGTACGTAAAGCTAGCGCAGAATCCCATCACTTCCAGCCTTTGGGACCTTCGTCTCAGCTCGCCAGAATCACCTCTCAGGAAGTGCCAAGAGGAGGTGGACAATAATTTTGAGGGCCTCTTCAAAGGTCTCAAAGGCCGGGAATTCCTTCCACCGCAGCGATGGAATCGAGTGTCGGTCTGTGGAAGACTTGCGATTGGGGTCGACCTGTTCGGGCAGACACTCTGAAAACCAAAGATGTGACAGCTTCGATGTTTAGTGCCCTTTTCGGTGAATCCTTTTTTTTGGTGAATCCTTTTTTTCATTGCTTCCCCGCTCCTTGAGATTCTTGAGCAAATCCATGGAACGGAGACGGGCTTCGATGGAACGGAGACCGCTCGACCTCGTAGGTCTCACTGGTCACTTCGACACCTTTCAGAACGCCCAAGGAACAGATTCATAATAGCAAGTGCATCGCTAGTAGTAGCTTCGTGCTACTAGTCGTTAAAGGGCTGCAAACCAGGCCTCGGTCGAGTCTCGCTATCCCAGCAGACAGTTGAAATCACTTGGGCTCGACTTCTGGAAAATGCCTTTCTGGTGGGCATCTCTCAAGATTCAGCTGCACTTGTTAGATGGATCATTTCATATCATTTTACAATGTTCATGTCTTTCAAGGCTGAAGGTCTTCAATTTGACCCGCAACAGCCCAAAGGATGTTTTTTCGCCTCATTTTGGATGCTTGGAGCTCATCGTCTTCTCACCATTTCTCGTTTGGAGCTCTGTCGTTTTCCTTGATGAGCCTTGATGTTGAAGGTGTCCCTTGTCCAAGTCACATCCTTCTGCTCAAGTAGATTCAAGCAGACTCTCCTACTGCGGGTGAATCAAGCCCATCTCCCCAACGGAATGGCTCTCTATCAAACCCATCTCTAAACACGCTCCCTTCCAAACATGCCTCCATGCCGAGCCGCACAGGTGAGGTTCACATCGATGTGGATCCAGAACGGACCGTGCTCAGAATGTGAGGCTGCCACTTCTTCCACCGGGACAAAGCCGCGATGTCCAAACACCCGTTCTCGACCGTGGCGAAGCTCCGCCAGAGTTCGGACGTCCGCCATGTGCGGACGCGGACCGACCGAGCTCAGTCGTTGCCAAAGGCAACGCCGCAGAAAGCAGGAGCCCGGCGTGGAAAGAGCGAGGTCTTCCCGGAGTCTTCCCAAAGATCTCTGGGAGAAGCAAAAACACAGGAAATCCATCTAAATCCTTCTAAATCCAATGGTTGGGAGGTCCCCTATTGAAATACAAACCCATTTACCGAGGTGGACATCGAAAGTAAGTCGTATACGGTCAATGAACTTTTGGGCCCGATTCATGGCATCTGTGTTTCAATGGCATAAGTGCCAGAGGAGGCTCTTGGGAGGCTCGTTGCACCACAAATGTGTTGCCCATCAGCAAGGCAAGGTGGATGGGAAGATCTCAGCAAGTAGTTTCCTGACCTGATTGCCTAGCAACCAGGTCTCCCAGAAGCGCGGGGCGCAAAGAAGCAGCACGTCTCGCAGTCTCAAAAAGAAGCAGGTCTTCGCCATCGATATAGTGGTGCCCAAATAGATATAGAAAATGATAGAAACGGTTTCCAATACATTTTTAGTGGAGATCTCCTTTTCTATCTTATCTTGGGGGTTATATATATAGTTATATAGTTATATACTGTAGGTATTTGTTATTTTCTTCGGTGGTGCTCACTAAAACCATCCGTCACTCAGAGGGCATCTTCCATCGCCCGGCCTGCAGGGCCCCACCGTCCGAAGAGACCGCTCTGAGGACATGGCCGTCACGTCCCATGAGTATTGCCAAGCCACCGCCTATGCGTTTGGGTGTCTCAGAGGGACGGCGGGAGGGCGGGAGGGCGGGCGAGGGCGCAATGCCGAGCCACCAAAAGCCCGCGTCAAAACAGCGGGTGTGTCATGCTGTTTTTCCCCAGCGTTGCGGCCGTAAACGCGAAAGAAGCAGACACCTCACTCTCCATGCTGCTTGACAGGATGGGCACTCTCGAGGACTCTTCAGCAGAGTTGGTGGTCAGCTTAGCGTGAGCAGGAGCATGGAGTATTCGCAGATGACTGCGGTGGATGGAGGTCTGAGTTTGTTCCCAAAATAGAAGTCTAAAAACCCAAAGATTGACTTTTGAGATGGAATTCTTCACTGGCAGTGTGCCTTTTCCAGATGGCCTTCAGCTTCAAACCAACCTCATACAGTAGTAGGTAAAATCATTCTTTTAAGGGGGGTTCAGGTAGCCTAAGAAGAACCTGGTTTTGCTTAAGGTGATGTTTATAGTTTCCTTGTGGTTCAATCCATTTCAATCCCCTTCCGGAAAGGTGTTAATTCTTTCCTGGCTCCTCAAAAAAGCTCCCAGGAACCAAGCTGGACTAGAAAAACCTTCTTTCTCCTGGTTCCCAGAAACCAAGGGGCCTTCTTTCTCCCGGAAACCCCGTTCCTGCTGTTCATCCTGTTCATCCTACCCAGCTGGTCTTCCGTGTGGCCTGACTTCCCCACGGAGACGTGAGACTCTTTACCGGGAAAGCGAAGAGCCCAGCAACTGGGTGGTTTTCTGGGCCCCAGATGGTATAAATCAACTGCCCCAAAGAACATCTACCAAGAGGAAGGATCAAAAGCCTTGGATAGCTGAGTGACTGAGGTCTTGAACTGGACTCAGCTGATTTTCCAGGCACATGTGCTGGGTGCGCACGAGTTCCGCACCGCTGAACTGCGTGTGGCGCACCAGTTCCCGTCGAAATCGGCAGAAGTTCCGCCAAGAAATCCTTTGGTTGTGAGCCTATCTGCGGTTTGTAGCACCAGTTCTCTTTGGATGACGGCTCAAGCAAGATTTACCGGCATCCGCTGCGGTAGCTTACTTCTTCTTGTAGCCCTGTTTTTGCCGCCGGTCAATGAAGAAGCCAAGTGCATCCAGCTGCGGGCCAATCAAGAAACCAAGTTCATCCAGTTCCGTCATGAAGGGTACGAAGATGAAGGCCATGAAGGTTGGCAGTTCGCTGGCAGTGACGGGCAAAGCCAAGGCCAAGGCCAAAGCCAAGGCCAGGGCACGGGCGGCCAAGGCGGAGAAAGATCCCAGAGCGGAGGCCATTTGGATGTGCCAGCAGCTCTCGGATGGAAAGCTCAATCCTGAAAGTCTTCACCGAGGCTATGTACTTCTGAGGAATGAAGCCAAGAAGTGGGTGAATTCGCCCAAAACTCAGAAGCTAGTGAATGATTTGAAGCAGCCGGCGGATAATTGGTATCACTTCATGTTCGCATATGTGTGCGGCTTCATGATTGATGGTGTCCTTCAATTGAATGAGGTGTACAAGGTCCTTTTCTCAGATGAGAAGGACAAACGCTTCTTCTCTTGTGGCGTGGAGCACGGCCATTTCATTCGAGATGGAGCCAATCAGTTCTTCGAGTTCCTGAAAGCCTACCAAGTGAGTGATTTTGAGGCTGCTATCAAGGGTGAATCTTCTGACATGAAGTTGCTGGAAGACTTGTTGGTCAAGTTTGCAAACCTGCCACAGGACACCTTAGCGAGATGAGGCAGAAAAAGAGAGCGCGGCCACGTTCAATGAATCAAGGATTGCCAGCTGTTCGTTTGCTTTCGTGTGTCTCAAAAAGCGTTGAACAGACAAACTGAGAAATCCCATCCCAGTCCAGTGGCCTGTTCTTCAGATAAGAAAGATTCCTGATTTAACCGCAGTGATAGGGATTCCGTTCATCATTCCGTTCATCAACTACATGTCTGAAATGGGCAACACCCCAGAAGCCTGAACGCGGATTACTTTACTATACCGATACCGTACCATTTATCGGCCAGAAGCCTCCAGATTCCCCTGGCGCCTTCCCCTGGCAGCTGCCATGCTGCTAGGATGCCGATCCGTCGCTAGTCCCTGGGTGTGTCAATCCATGTCTACTTTCTTCGACCCGTCCGTACACACCGTCAGCATGGGGCTCTTGCTCCTGGCCCTTACTACGAACAGAGCGATCGGACGCTACGAACGGGGCTCATGGCATCGCTACGAACGGAGCAAGGACGCTACGAACGGGGCTCCTGGCCTGACTACTAGGGCCTCCCCTTACTACTACGTCGGCGAAAAAATGGAGCGAAAGAACACCATGCAGGCCCAAGCAACAACTGAACGATCCACGACCGAGACTCAGTCGATCTCCTTCATTTTCGCTGCCGCCCTTGGTAACCCGGTAAAATCTATTTGTGGTGATGTCCACGTTCCAAAAAAAAAAGAATCTATGCCTGTTCCAACCGTTTGGTTAACTGACGTAACCCAACAAAAGAACCAATCGAAGTCATCGCTACAGACTTCTCACCCTCTTCTGAGTGGTCACCGCAGATTGGTGGCTGGGCATTGACGACTGGAATGTGTCTTCTTTATGCCACCGTCATGGTCAGCGACTCGGGGCGGGTTGGGGTGAATCACTCCTGGGCGAAAGGAAATCTAACCGACTGATGATGAGTAAAGCTCCAAGCACCTGCAGAGGACTTTGTTGGCCATCTAGGTGAGGAAGCTTTTATGAGTAGACAGGCCACTTTACAAAGTCTAGGAGTCTGAGCTGAGCCCTCAGAAGTGACCTGAGTGGTTTCTTGTTTTCGTTTGAGCGTACGCCTTTCGCGTGAACATCTACTGAGCTGTCCCAGACACCAGCTGTGCGGCGATCCTCACGGGAAGAACCTTCGGTGGAAGCTCACTGGATCCGCCCGGGCGTTCGCCGGGCAGCGAGGTCAGCACGCCGCAGTATGAAGATCCGGCAGGCGGTTCAGCCGCTGACGCGTCCGCGGCGTCCGCGGCGTCGGCGTGTGCGCAGGGGGCGCAGGACGTCCTTGGGATCAGAGGACTCCAATTCATGACCCTTTTGGAAGTCAAGCCCGGTGACTTTCAAGTGTCAAAAAGATGTTGGTGTCAACATGGGATGATAAAATACAAAATCCCTAGAAGTCCAAAGACTATATTTTGACCGGCTGAAGTAAAGGAAGTTCCCTTTCAGGCCCCCTAAAGACCATTCTTTTTATAGTCTTTGACTCCCAAGGAAATCATATCCGTGCAGCAGTGGCCTCCTTTCAACCCACCATGTTGCGCTGCAAATGAATAATTCTTCCTCATCCAGACTCACGCAGATCTGAACTTCATCATACTTCATCCCCCAGGGACTCAGCCCACTTCACTGACCTCACCATTCCCCCGGGTGCCGTGCAGGTGATTTGTTCCTCAACGAGCCCGATTCCGCCGCCGCCTCGGCGCGTGGCGTCCGTCGAACGACCGGTGCTGACCACGCACCCGGCGAAGATCGCTTGATGAGATATGCTCCGACTCCATCAAATGGTTCAAGAAAAGGGTCTCGTGCTTACTGGTTGGAAGAGGTTGCAATCCGCCAAACCTGGGCACACTGGGAGCACTCCTGCAGATCCAATCCACGTCCGGTACTCCGGTTCGTCCGTGCCCCTGCTGGATGAGGTAGTGACCGTTTGTGCCCTTCTCGGCTTGTCGGCCAGCATCAGTTTCATGCCGGGCACCCCGGGCGCCCTGAACATCGCCACGATGGCGCTCCGCGTTAGCAATTGTGGGCTCACCATAGGAGGTGCGGAGAGGGGGAGCGGTGAATGTTGATGACTTTTTTGGACGACCCTCTGATAGGATGTCGGAGAGCTGAGAGCTGCCGCCCTTTGAGTCCAAGCTGTAACAGTGGGTAAACAATCATCATCACTATTTTGGAGAAAGGCCTGCAACTGCATCCACTGGGTTTGTGATATACCTGAACCAGTACCCGAACCATACCCATGACGTCCATCAACGATGCCTGTGTCACCTGAGGAATGTGTTTGATGTGGTCGGCGACACGATCTTGTGCGCGACACCACTCTCTATCGGTTCTCACTGGGCGTTCGCCGGGCCGCTGGCAGAATCGGACCACAGAATCGGTCGGTGTTTTGAGCCATTTCCCGTCAACCGGATGTCCACGGCTTGCGAATATCGATGGTCGGCCTCGGAGCGTGAGAAATCCTGAGGTTGGAGGAGGGTTGACGGTTCGTAGCTTGAAAGGCCACAGCGGATGACCTTTTGTAACCTCTCTCGCTTTACTCAAAAAAGTATTATCTTTGTATGGGAGGTCGCAGCGCTTTCGGCCGAAGCACGAGCTGGTTGGGGGAAGCACTCACACATGACCAGCACCTCGGTTTCTCCAAGTTGCTGTTGTGGGAGGTACTGCTTCGCGCTCGAAGAGCAACGACACAAGCAACAGGTGGGCCAAGCAAGAGAAGCGCAGGTGTGCTCTCATCAACCGATGAATGTTCAGCATTCTTTGAAGTAGTTTTGAATTCGTGCCATGGGATATCTGAGAACCGATGCTCCCTCCCATAATCCCATGCGCTTCGGGGGGGCACGCCCTGATTTTGACCACTCGCATTTGGACCAGGATCTCATCAGGCGCTCTGGCCGAGCGCATTCCATCCGAACTTTGGAGCAACTTCCCACCGGCTCCAGCTGACTGGTAGCCATATTATTGTAGTGGTCGGTTTGCAATACATTTCTAGTGCAGTGGAGATCTACTTTTCTATCTATTTGGGGGGGTCCATATGCCCCATCGCTGGGGTATAGGTCTCTTTGCATCCAGCAGACCCATATTGCTGCGCCAAAGAACCCCCCAAAAGGTAGGCTTTTGAAGAAACTCGCCCTCCAACCACGCTCGTTTTGACACACCACCGACCTCTCCTTCACCAACAGCGAGTGTCCGGAACCCGGTGCCGATACGCCGCAGATGAAGGGAAAGTATGACCCCTACGAGGAGCAGAGCATCTTTCAGAAATGCACGTGCACCTTGGCCAGCGCATCCTCGTGGGCTGCACGGCGGGGAACGGGAACCGGGCTACGACGGTTTCTGGTTTCTGGGGTCCAGATGGGCAAGCCCCAATTTGCACAGCAGCTCTACAAGGTTTTCCATGCAAATTCAGCCAAAAGCACGTTCAGGAAGAAGCAATAGGCTACTAAGAAATACTGCAAGAAACAAAACTTAAGAGCAACAAAACACCTCAAAACATACGAGCAGTCCACCAGATTGATCATGATTGATCTATATTGATCTATAGAACCCTTTTGATGGGGCGATTCAAGTCGGCCGGGTTTGATGGAATCCCGGACGTGGGTCCACCGCGGTGCACGCGTTGACGGCTCTCCAATAGTAGGAATCCCCCCGCCAAGAAGACCACAGCGAGATGAAGCGCTAAGCAAAGAGGGGTGTTCAACAAAATACCACACCCGACCAGAACAATGGGTCTGCAATCGGCTCTTCTGCTCGAAAAAGACGTTCTTTCAATCAGACCTCCCCCACCGCGGGAGCACAAAAAGCGCGCGCCCACCGCGGGAGCACCCGCGCCGTGGTATTCCGTGGTGAGGCCGCTCGAAGAACGGCGACAGCTTTTTGGCCTGGATGCTGGGCCCCTCGTCCCAAGCGCTGGATTCGGTGACGGCTCGTCAGCGACCAGGCATCGGTCAGTAGTCATAGAAGCTGTGGAGGATGGCAAAGGTGGAAGATGGGACAGTGGGTGTGTGGAAATGGTGGAAAAGACAGGTTGGATCAGATGACATCGTAGAATCTTGCTGTTTTGACTCATAGTCTATAGAGCCATCGTTTCTGGGTTTTGCCATTTGTGCAGGTACCCTTCTCTGAAACCACTGTCTTTGTTTCTCCGCGGTTTGGGGCCCGCGCCGAGCAAGCTAGCACCAGCAGCTGGTGAGGCACATGTGGGTGTAATATTGAAAATAGGGAGACCTCCAGGCATCTCCAGGCAAGTCTACTTCAGGCCAACAATCTGCCAACATCAGGTGTAACGCATCAAGAGTTGTCCCCATATGGCCCTATGATGTACTATGTTCTTTGACCGTCTCTCATGGCCTCCCACCCTTTTTTGGTGCTGAGGATATGACGATGAGAAGTCGGAGGACGTTCACCACCGAGCAGAGTGTCTTGGGCACCGACCGCTTCGAACTCGTGTTGTGCCGTTTTCCGCCCCGGTCGTGGCGGTGTGCGAGCACCCGAATTACACTCTGGAAGACGATGCCATGGACCCTGAAAACCACTGGTTGGTAGAGGAAAACACTCTTCCAGGGGGCCAGGACGTCAGGGTCTATGTGAGTTTTCGGGAGTGTAAACGACCACGGTTCTTCCAGGTGATCCGAAAGGTCTCCGGATCAACAGCTTCCGCCGACCCACCGCTCTGGCACCGCGGAAGACCCGAGATCGAGACCGCATGAGCCGGCGACGGCACCGATTCTGAGGCAAAGAGCCCAATATGCGCCCAAGAGTTTGTTGAATGCCTTGGCACCTTGGCGGGGTATGGAAACCTCGGCTGAGCTGCTGCTGTTAAAATGGAAGGGGGGCATGTCTTCTTGTTTCGCGGCTATGCAGTCTAAGCAGGTGCTTGTTGGAGTTTCTGGCTGGGGCAGCCCCCGTCAATCAAGAAAGAAATCCAGCCTCAAGAGAGGACCATATGATCATATGTGGGATCAGCGTAGGGAGGAGAAGCACGGAAAGGAATAAGAACTCCGAAGCAGCTGTATAGATCACGCCTTCCCTAGAGAAAAGAAACACCTCGCGAGAAGCTGTGGTGCTTGGATTTCGGTTAATTGGTGCCCCCCCCGAGTCACCAAGAAACGTTGCAGGTTTGACCCGCCACGCGGGTCACAGCAGGCCATGGGGCACCAAAGAAGGAAAACAGCAAACAAAAACTGTGTGATAATTTAACAGGGCGATTGATGAAAGGGGGTGATGAAAGGAGGCCAACTCCCACAAGTTGCAAACGACATGAACCAATCCTGATCATCCCAAACAATCGCTGTACCGATGGATTCTCTTGGGATCTCTTAGGTATGGTCATCAGTCCATTTAGAATCTAATTTGGTGCGAGGCAAAGTTCGCGCACATGTTGAATTGTAGACTCCTTCACTGGGGGGGGGGCAACAACCACGCGGTCCGTGCAGTGCACTACTTGATTCGCAGAATCGGCGGCTGCTCAAACGAGACCACCCGAACTTCAGCGGCTGAGGAATCAGCCAAGTAGCATCTCTGTGTGACAGGCGGCCCCGGCTGAGTATCGGGAAGGATGGCGGATGATGGAGGACATATAGATAAGAGTTTGAGATACACAGTTGGCAAAGGGAAGAGAGTGTTCGGGGGTCTCATCCTTCTTTCCGCTTGTTTTTGGGAGAGTTGGTGCAGGTCGCACCAAGCGTAAAAACGTGTCGGGAGATTGCAGGAGCGACCGGCGAAGGTCCTTTTGGGCAGTTTAGCTGTCTTAGCTGTCTTAGCTCATCTCTTTGCACATCGTTTTGGCTCAGCTCAACTCATGATGCTTTGGTGAACTCACTCTCCCAGCAGTTTTGTGTGATCCTATTCTCCTGAGACCATGTTCTTCGTTCTTCTCCCGTTTGCCTGGGTTTGAGCCTACTAGGCAGGCCTATGCAAAACAGATTGGTTCATGAGCTGCCCTATCTTCCTCACGCTGGACGTGCGGACTGGTGACAGGGGTCTCTCATCAAGAGGGTTTCATGCTGAGACACGGCCGAAAGTGACACAGCCTCGGGAATCCACCTCCCCAGAAGCCAAAAGCCACCAAATCAAAAGCATTTTGCTTATAGTAAGGGGGCCCGGGTCGACCAGAAGCTTGAACCTGCCGTCGTGCGGAGGAGCCACGCGCGTCGCCACCAGTCGCACCGTCGGTGTGATCAAAAGGTCCCATCCGTCACGTCTTCCGAGGCCGCGGACCAGCATCAAGCCCTGAGCGCTGCGGTGACCCCCAAGAAAGGAAACTGGGTGAGTTGACTGGAAACTGAAGACCCCTCCTCCCCCGAACAAAAGAACTACAAAAGCTTCAAGTTGAGTAGATAGATAGATAGATAGACACACCAGTGGAAGTACCAGTGGATAGAAGGAGTGCTGCGTTTGTTGTGACATTGAATGCCAGAAGAAGTCATTGTTTTTCTTGTAGACACCTTTTGGATGACCCTGCCAAGTTTCTTGGACTGCAACCGGCGTTGATCCACTTTATTGAAAGCCTAGTCCTTGGGCAGAGCACCTGAGCATCTAGAAACCTTGGGCACCCAGACAGGGATTAACATGAATAAACCACAGATGTCATGTTTTTTCTCATTCACCAGTGAGTTGAAGATATAAATCTATCTTCTATATGTTGGTTCTATTTGGAGGCGCCTCCCTCTAAATTTGCCGGCCCACAAGTTTAAAAGAAACTCTTCCCAAGGTGTCCTCATCTTGAAAACCAGCTGTATATAACTAAGTAGCAGGCAGTTGCCTTGCGTTTTGCCCAAACATGCTAAAACCAATCGGCCAATGTTGTTTCAAGGCGGTCTGGGAAAGACCCATCGTGAACTCACCCAGATGTCTCTTCTTTTCTCTGGCGCAGTGCTGACCCCGCTGGTGCAGAATGGTGAATACTTGACCCCAAGCAGAAGAAGAACCGTGTAGACATGTGTAGACCTATGACTATGGCACGCAGAGGTAATTGTTTGCATACACTTTCCAGCTTTGATATCATAGGCTGTCAATTGCTCAGAAGGTTGCAAAAGCGCACCATACTCACAACTGGCGGTCTCGGCAAGTCTCAGCTTTTGCGAATTCATTTTTGGCGCCCCGTTTTCTGCAGCGAATCTGGCGGTTCCAGGGCCAATGGGCTTTCGACTAGACGTGGATGGACGTGGCACCAAAGCAGGATGCTTTACAAAACCGTTTGCATGCAGATTTGAGGCCGCCTGGCAAAAAGACCTGCTGAAATGCAGCGTTTGTAGCTAGGTCGCAATGCACCGTGCAGCAGTGCACTAACCCACGTTTGACGTGATCGCGAGAGCAAAACATAACGATTGTTATATATCTATATACATATAGAGATAGAGGCCAATTCATTCTATGCGGTTTCTTTATTGGCTAAGGAATCAACTTTCTGACAGAAAGGTCTTATATCAACTTAGATAAGATACAAAATGCCTTCTTCTTTTGACTCCAGGGACGGGAGGTCTCCGGGAAGGTTATGTCTTGGGGCTGGGCACCGTGGCTGGTGACGTCGCTTGTGGCCGTCCACTACTTCGGCCCGTTGAACCGTGGCTTTCGGAGTTGGACTCTTTGTTATGGTGAAACCCTCTTACCTTAGAATCCATTGCAGTCTCCAAAGGCCACTTATATTCCGGGCCAATTTGTTGAGTCCTGCTTCTGATCCGATTGAACATCGCAACCTGTTGGCAGTTCATACCCAACACAAGGCCTGGTCTAGAAAGCGTTCTGGACGCATTGGCCCTCTTTCACTTAAACGCCACCGGCCTAAGTCCACCGTCGCAATGTTTCAAACAGGCGTTGTGGTCGCTGTGCAAAAGAGAAACTTCGTGACTCACCTAACCCGGCATTTGGGTCCTCGTCAGAATTCATTGTTATTTACAGGATGAATGCACCACCTTAGCGTTCATTCCGAAAGGTTTGGTTTTGAGCACTTGGAAGTGCTTCCTCGGTACACATCCAAATATGACAACAACAGAATTACAAGCAATTTGCCCCCATCGAACACATACACCTGATCATGGAGAACCTTGACAATGATTCAACATGCGCGAATATCATTGAAATACTATTCAAACGTAAATATATATGTTTAAAGGATTAAATATATTTCTAATATTATTTATAGAATTGAAAATAAATATATTCTTGATATATTGATTTTCTATTTTTAATATTGAATATATATATATATATGAAATTAATGATAAATTGCATTGATATTTATATATATTTGGATTGACGACGAAATTACCATATATTGGATTATTTATATTAAAGATCATATATAATACAAATAGATACAGATTATTTATATAATAATTTGGTCTATATATTTCTTCTGATATAGATATATTAATATTATATATTTTTGAAAATTTATATATTGATTTATATGTATATAAATTATGAAAATATATTTAGTTTAGAAAATTTTAATAGAAATAATATAGATTATTAATTAATAAATGAAATTATTATTATATAATATTCTTTTATATAGATATTGAATTTAAATTTATAATAAATATATTAATATAAGTTTGATTATAATATTTTTTTATTAGTATATTATATATTTTATATATATATTTATTAATTTTAAAATCTTATTTTGCACTTAGCGGACATTAATTTGCCCGTAATGAATCGCGGATGAATTAGTATTTGATTGCTTCGAGAAGAGCTGAAGGCCTCTATTTGGGCGGGCTTAAATAAATGAAAATATTTTAATATATTGCAAATTATATTAAGATATATTATACAATTTAATTGGCCAATTTAATGTAATGGTCGATATAGAATCGCATTTAATCGCTGGCAACGGACGATTCTAAAATATTCTACAATTCATTATGGAAATAAACCACAAAAGAAAGATCTTTCGACAAAATTCATCTATCCGTGGCATATTGTATAACAATTCAAAATTATTCGCTATTAATTTGATTTTTGAATCAAAAAAATATGAAATATTTCATTATATATATATTAATAAAATTATTATTGATTTTAATTCTTCATGAATCATTATTAATATATATATCTATTTATAATCTTCAAAATAATAATATCTTCATTAATATATAGAAATGATTTAATCAAAATATATATTTATATTTTTCTATATATTAAAAAATAGTAATATATGTATTAATATAAAATAAATAATTTATATATATTAATCTATTTTATCAAAATTAATAATATATATTTTTATTATTTATTATATTCCAATTATATCATAATTTAAAAAAAATAAATATATAAAGAAAAATAGCAAGAATATAATAATAATAAATATATCAAATATTAAATATAAAATCAAATTAATCAATAAATATATTTATAAATAAAATAAAATTATTTCCAATTATATTAATAATCCTAAAATCTAAGAAAATACGAAATATATTCCAAGAATTCATAAATATTTTTAAAAATCAATAATTATATAATATAATCATTTCAATTATTTCGAATAAATTCAATAATAAAATAAATACATTATTTCTTCATTTCGAAAAAATTCAAATTAATTATTCGTCTAATTTTAAAATAAACATATATATTTCTTTAATTAATTATAAAATAAATAAAAGATATATATATTAATTAGAAAAATATTTATTGTATATAAATAAAAAATCTATGATATTTTTTATTTATTAATATATTTTATATATAAAATATATACAAGAAATATTATATATATGGTTAATTTCCAAAATGTCTTTTCCCAAAATAATATATTCATTATACAAAGATATTAAAAATAAAAGCATATCAATAAAAAAAAAAAAAAATACTAATCTGTTCAAATCCCCATTAAATTATTAAAATTATTAATATTAATATTATTCCTATTAAATTTCTATAATTATTTCCAATTATTTTCAATAATCTTTAAACCGATATATAAAATGTAAAAAAATTAATTTATCATTTAATGCGATATAAATGCGAACCTATATATGTTTCTTCTTTTATTTATTTCTTAATTTTCTTTTTATTTTATTTATTTTTATTTTTCTTAATTTTTTTTTCCTATTTTTTATTTGTATTTATTTTTCCTATTTATATATCCTATTTTAAAGAAATCTAGTATTATTTTAATATAGTTTTTTTATTATTTTATTATATTACCATAATTTATTAAAAATCTGTTTCTAAACGAAAATTTAATATATATGTTTTTGTTTCAATATAATATAACTAAATTTGGCAAATTATTTCGAACAATGAATATCGAATTTTTTAACAAAAAACCTTATCGATTTTGCAAAAGATATTTCAAGCAATATTTCAATGAACCAATATTAATATTAATTTGTTTCTATTCGGTACTATGTGAATGGATGCATTACGATGATTTGGGAAATAATTCCCAATTTCAGATCGTTTGCGCATCTACGATGAAACACCATCGTTGAGTGGAAAGAATTGCAAAGCTCTGTGATTCACGGGAACAAATCCAAGCACGCCGTGTATCCCTTGTACTTGCGTAGGGGGTGTAGCTAAGCTGCTTCTCCCTCTTTCTTCTTTCGATTCTATACAATCATGGTTGGTGTCGCCATTTCTGGCGGTTTGAGAAATGGTTCAACCCGACATCCGCAAGCTTTGGTCAGGGGGGTGGTGGATGACTGCCCAGCGCAGGTGGGCTGGGGATGGTGCTTCTGGGGCCTTCTGCTTGGGAGGCAAAGCCCTGCCATATCTTTCCACTGAAGATCTACCTGAAAATAGAGGGAATCAACGTGAATCAAGTGATGAACAGGCCAAGACAGGTGAAAGAGCGTGCTGAGCGTGCTAGTTTTCTGTAGCTTCTGACCCCCTCCATCTGACAAACAGCTCTCCTCAAACAGAGGTAGCTCTAATGCCTCTCACATTTCTCGATTTTCGAGCCCGGAGAGACTCTTTGGAGCACCAGGAAAAAAAGCACCCAGTGCTCGGCTGGGCAGCAGGCGTTGTCCAACACCCAGGCGATATGACAGGCTGGAAGCGACGAACTGCAGAGATGATCCGAGTCCACGCCAAGGACCTGGGGGTCGACTCCTCCGCGTTCGCTCTTTGGAAAAACTCTGCGGGTGTTTCTTCCGTCTCTGCGGCACTCTCAAAGTGTCGGTGCATCTCTGCAGCGATTGGGCGGTGCAAACGTCCAGCAATACGCCGGAAAATTCCCCTCCAAGCCGATCGGCTGATGCGCATTTTACAGCACCAGAAAAGGTGAGTGGCTTCGTTCTTTTTCGCAAAAAGGTCATGGTACGTCTGGGATAACACCTCTGGTACGTCCAGCAGAGCTGTCCAGATCTATCAATGTGTGCAGAATTGAACGAAAATGATTCAATCCTAGCCACTCTGGAAATACCCTCGGCCGGTAGATTGCTGCCATCTTTGACTATGACAAGAACCATCCGTCACATGATGCTGATCATGGCACCTGACGCGAGTGATGCACAGGTGCGACACGGAGTGATCCCAAAAGCTGAAAATCAAACCGAACAAGTGATATTTCTCCGACGCTCCTCCTACCTAGATCTTCCAACTATATGACTGAGATGTAACATGTTTGAGTCTTCAAGTGTTGGCTGGCTGTTATACATGAAAAGGAGGCAAACACGTTGCAAACATGGAAGATTTATGTCAAAATGCTCTACAACTGATGGAAACGTTTTCTTCCTGAACCCACAAATATCGCCGTCTCCCCAACCATAAACCCGGATCTAAACCAAGAAGACCGAAGCACCAGCTGCCTGGGTCTAGCCTCACCCGGGTGCTTCCCCAGAAGGATTGGTTGTTCCGGTCGACCGTGGCTTTCGCAGGACACCCGTGGCACCCGCGGGGGGTCCGCCCCCGAAGAAGAGGGGCTTTTGGTGCGGCACGTCCATCCATCCATCAACTAGTGGGTCTGGTCGAGGAGGGTGCTTGTTCTTCTGGGTGCCTGTGTACTGATCGTGGCTTCTGCACGGAAGCCGAGCGAACGCGTTCCCCGGTGGATTCGCCCGGTCGAATGGGTCGGAATACATGTTCCTCGGGCGCAGACCCTTTTTGACTCCCCAAACAGGAAACAATTGGCTTCACAAACAAAAAAGAAAATGAAAGACATCTGGAAAAAGGAAACCTAACAAATTCATGGTGTCATAAATAAGTTTATCACCTTTTCCATCTCGCGCCGTCCCGTCCCCCCTGCGGGAACCCCCTCAGGCCCTCCGACGCCTGGCGGTGTGCAACTCCTCGAGACGGCACCGGTCCAAACGAACGCGAGACTCAGGTCGGGCACGTCGTGGCGTCTTGTTACTACTAGTAAGGCACTTGTTCCTACTAGCGTGGCACTTGTTTCTAATAGCAAACATTGTTACGACTAGTAAGGCCCGTCGTGGCGTTTTTCACGTCGAGGACCAGGTCACCGAGTAGTCGGACCGAGTACTGGTGCTGGTTTTGCGAGGACGAACCCAGTTTTTTGAGGAGGTCCTTGACCTTTAGGGTTAGACCAGCCTATTAATAGATAGAAAAGTAAAATCCAATTCAAAAGGTCTTGGAAAGAATTTCTACCTCTTTGGGAACCACTATAGGTGGTACCACCCTTATAGGTCAAGGGATCTCCTCTTCGGGAACTCAAAAACAAATTGTCCTGGACTTCCTACCATGTCGAAGAGAAACGGTCATCTTTGTGGGTCCTAAGTCCCTGGAAGTCCAAAGACTATATTTTGACCAACTGAAGTAAAGGAAATTCCTTTTTCGGGTCACCTAAAGACCATTCTTTTTACAGTAACTCTTTTAAAGCCCCTGACTCCCAGGGTATTTTAACTATGATCAGGGTCGGAGACTACAAAAGGAAGTCTGACGAAGGGTAGCTTCCTGGACCTCACCGGGGCGACATAAGGTCTTTCGGCTTCTTAAAGTCTGTGATCTGGCGGTCTGGAACCGCAACTGCACCGCTGGTACCTTGGCCGTGAGGACCAAAACCATCCAAACCACTAGTGCGTTGCCCTTCTTGGAAACCCAGTCAAACCCAGTCCCAATCAGAAGGAAATAGATGGAACTCCCCAGTCTCAACCAGAAACTGTTGTGTACCGGATCTCCAGTGCCCAAGTGCTGAACAACATCAGTCCCCAACGCAGTTGCTTTGATGGGGCGCAAATCCCCTCGGACCTCTTTCAGATCGGAACCTGTTGTCGTTCGGGCGTCGGCTCGCTGGCGATCGACGGCCTGTGAGCCCGTCCCGCTGGAGGCGCGAGAACGGTTCCGCCGAGCGGCCGATCGGCGAGTCCCGGGTGCTTGGCATACTTGGGGATCCGTACCCGTTCGGTGCGTTCGGGGTGCGTTATTGAGCGCGTTGAGAGCATGGGGTTTTCGAGCAAAAGAGTCCGATGAAAGGGACAGCCCCCTTGGAGGGATGTTGAAGTTGCTGATCCTCCAATGGTTGAACCGAAACGTCTTGGTTGGACCGAATGCTCCAGTGATTCAAACGCTTTTACCCGTTTCCCTTGCCCCTCCTGACATGGCGCGAATGCCAGCCGCTACCCTTCAGCAGGTGGCGGAATAGGAGCCTGCGGGTGGGAAACGACCCGTACTCGGACGAGCGGTCGTTCAGACGACCCGTCTTCACAGGCCCAACAGTGTGCCAACAAGTAGCATCCAATAGCAGCCATTGGAGGTCAAATCCCTCCGTTTCGGCACCTCCTTTCGGTGGTTCCGCGGGAGGCGCTCCATTTGTTCGGCTAGATCTGATGAACACCCCGGGCGCGGACCGAGGACGCTCGCTCGCTCGCTCAAGGATGCACGTCTCTCTGTCTCGGATCCGTTTTCAGGTGCTTCGCGGGGTTCGTGGGGTCTGCAAAGCATCCACCTGTCCCCATGTCTTTCGGTCAGAAGAAAAGCAACATCCGGAGAAGCCTTCGGGCGGCCAAGGGCCAGCCTTGGATGCTGGTTTGGATGTCTGATAAATGCTGTCTCTGCGGCGTGGGTGCAGAAGCTCGTGTCTGCATTCTCACCGGGATATGCATCTTTGGTACACCCAACTAGACATGTGAACGTGACAAAATAACAAGAACAAACACTGTACAGTAACAAAGACGAATTGTCGGCTGCGAGGGCGAAAGGGGCACGACGAAAACATCTTCGCCACTTGATGAACCGCTTTGCACCTCGCTCTTCTCTTCAACAGGAGGGGATGAGCCAGCCACCTGAAAATTGCTACAAAACCAAACGTTCTTGCACATATGATTCATATGATCTCTTCTTGGAGATCTCTTTTAACCCATCTCGCAGGAAAAGCTGGCGCTGTTACAATCGTTGCTCTGTCCAAGTAAATGCAAAGGTCGCCTCTCCGCTTGCCACGGGTGCTGCCGCTTCAGCCTGAATTGCCCCATTACTTCAACTTAAGTAGACTTCCCCCAGTTTTCTTCAACAACTACAACACAAATCTCCACTACCTAGAATGTCAAACACCAAAAATGACCTCTCCCTGCATAGAAGAATGCGCAACATTCTTCGCACCTCTTGCTTCTCCTCTGCGGGAGGGGCAGATCCAGCTACCTGCAACTTGCGAGCAGAAAAATTCTCTCTCTCTCTCGGCCAAAACACGCAGCTTTCCTCCACCATGCCCCTTGACTTGCGGGCTCTGCTTCAGCCAAGTTGGAAATGGAGTGAAGTTTGTGTTGCAATCATTTTGCATTGGAATATGTCAACCAAAACGCTCACGCATGTTCAAGGAACTCCTTGTGTTACAGCCTCCTCGATGGCTCGTTGGCAAACAAAGCCACACTAAAAAATGATGTTGGCTGCAAGGGCAAAATTTAATAGAAATAGAGCTCTTCGCCACTTGATGAACCACTTTGCACCTCGCTCTTCTCTTCAACAGGAGGGGATGAGCCAGCCACCTGAAACTTGCTGCAAAACCAAACGTTCTTGCACGTATGATTCATATGATCTCTTCTTAGAGATCTCTTCTAACCCATCTCGCAAGAAAACCTGGCGCCGTTACAATCATTGCTCTATGTTGCTCTCAATCTGACTCTGTCCAAGTAAATGCAAAGGTTGCCTCTCCGCTTGCCACGGGTGCTGCCGCTTCAGCCTGAATTGCCCCATTAGGCCCACTTCAACTAGACTTCCCCCGGTTTTCTTCAACAACTACAACACAAATCTCCACTACCTAGAATATCAAACACCCAAAAATGACCTCTCCCTGCATAGAAGAATGCGCAACATTCTTCGCACCTCTTGCTTCTCCTCTGCGGGAGGGGCAGATCCAGCTACCTGCAACTTGCGAGCAGAAAAATTCTCTCTCTCTCTCTCTCGGCCAAAACACGCAGCTTTCCTCCACCATGCCCCTTGACTTGCGGGCTCTGCTTCAGCCAAGTTGGAAATGGAGTGAAGTTTGTGTTGCAATCATTTTGCATTGGAATATGTCAACCAAAACGCTCACGCATGTTCAAGGAACTCCTTGTGTTACAGCCTCCTCGATGGCTCGGTGGCAAACAAAGCCACACTAAAAAATGGTGTTGGATGCAGAACAAAATTTAATGGAAATAGAGCTCTTCGCCACTTGATGAACCACTTTGCACCTCGCTCTTCTCTTCAACAGGAGGGGATGAGCCAGCCACCTGAAACTTGCTGCAAAACCAAACGTTCTTGCACGTATGATTCATATGATCTCTTCTTAGAGATCTCTTCTGACCCATCTCGCAAGAAAACCTGGTGCCGTTACAATCATTGCTCTCTATGTTGCTCTCAATCTGACTCTGTCCAAGTAAATGCAAAGGTCGCCTCTCCGCTTGCCACAGGTGCTGCCGCTTCAGCCTGAATTGCCCCATTAGGCCCACTTCAACTAGACTTCCCCCAGATTTCTTCAACAACTACAACACCTCCACTACCTAGAATATCAAACACCAAAAATGACCTCTCCCTGCATAGAAGAATGCGCAACATTCTTCGCACCTCTTGCTTCTCCTCTGCGGGAGGGGCAGATCCAGCTACCTGCAACTTGCGAGCAGAAAAATTCTCTCTCTCTCTCTCTCTCGGCCAAAACATGCAGCTTTCCTCCACCATGCCCCTTGACTTGCGGGCTCTGCTTCAGCCAAGTTGGAAATGGAGTGAAGTTTGTGTTGCAATCATTTTGCATTGGAACATGTCAACCAAAACGCTCGCGCATGTTCAAGGAACTCCTTGTGTTACAGCCTCCTCGATGGCTCGGTGGCAAACAAAGCCACACTAAAAAATGATGTTGGATGCAAGGGCAAAATTTAATAGAAATAGAGCTCTTCGCCACTTGCTGAACCACTTTGCACCTCGCTCTTCTCTTCAACAGGAGGGGATGAGCCAGCCACCTGAAACTTGCTGCAAAACCAAACGTTCCTGCACATATGATTCATATGACCTCTTCTTAGAGATCTCTTCTAACCCAACTCGCAAGAAAACCTGGTGCCGTTACAATCATTGCTCTATGTTGCTCTCAATCTGACTCTGTCCAAGTAAATGCAAAGGTCGCCTCTCCGCTTGCCACAGGTGCTGCCGTTTCAGCCTGAATTGCCCCATTAGGCCCACTTCAACTAGACTTCCCCCAGTTTTCTTCAACAACTACAACACAAATCTCCACTGCCTAGAATATCAAACACCATCAAACACCAAAAATGACCTCTCCCTGCAGAGAAGAATGCGCAACATTCTTCCGCACCTCTTTCTTCTCCTCTGCGGGAGGGGCAGATCCAGCTACCTGCAACTTGCAAGGAGAAGCAAAGTTTTTTTGGCAAAACAACGTACGGATGTACATAGTACATAGCTTTGACTTGCGGGCTCTGTTTCAGCAAAGCACTGCAAAGGAGCTCGTGCTGCAGTCATTCTGTGTGGAACATGCCGACCAAAACCGCTCGAGTCCTTGTGTTCCAGCCTCCTCGACAGCTTGGGGTGCAGGAGAAACCTGTGACATAATCACTGTGCTCTTTACAGCAAGCATGAACAAGAAGCTGATGGCACTGATGGCAAGAACAACTTAGAACGACCACACTACAAGAAAGGCATCGGCTGCAAAGACAAAATGGGCAAAACGAAAAACTCTTTGCCAGTTGAAGATGAACCACTTTGCACCTCGCTCTTCTCTTCAACAGGAGGGGATGAGCCAGCCACCTGAAACTCGCTGCAGAACCAAACGTTCGTGCACATATGCATTCTTCCGTGCATATCCACGAAAAGTGCCGTGGAAATACAACCTCTGTGGAAAACAACCTGTCCCGACAAGCATTCGATTTGTTAGATGATCTCTTTGCCAACCTGAACACCTCTAAATACTCAATGCAAGCGTCGCCTCCTCCGTGGCGGGTGGCAAAGGTGCTGCTTCTGCCTATGTTCAGAGTGATTTTCTCGCACACGCGCACTGTACAGTAACCTGACTGAACAACTATATGAATCCATCAGAAGCCTCTGTTTAAAGGACAAGTTATCCATCGGAATCCATCAGAACAACAAAGACAAGAGTTTTCAGAGCGAGAGGGGTTCAGCTGCGCACCTTCTCCTCTGAAGATCCACCCACCTGCAGGTGGTGGCCCCTCTGTTCAGAGCGGGACAACCGAAAATGATATCACTTAGATATGAGGGATGATAGGAAAAAGAGGAAAGAAACTGCTCCCACTCTGCCCGATCTGACCATCTGGAGCAGCTGAAGACATTCTAACACCCCCTCCCCCTTCTAACACCCCCTCATCCGTTCGTTCTTCCGTGCCATTGGACGACCCCAAACGAAACACTGGAAGAAAGACACCTCGCACCTTTGTGGCCAACCCAGCGACCCAGCGACCCGCCGACCCGCTTCGTGCTTTGCGACCCGAGCAGCACACCCGCGGAGCATCTCCGACCGACCGCACGGGCCGATCGCCTTCCTTTTCACTTGGCCCGTGGAGCGACCCGGTTCGGGTTCACCGGTGCTTCCGTCCGCGTTCGTCTGGCCGAGCTGGCTCAGCTGTTGAGGCCGGCTGCCTAGCTGCCTAGCTGACTCTCCAAACGTCAGGTGCTTCTGGGCAGGCAAACCAGCGATGCCCCAGAGATGCCCTCCCTTCTTCTCCGGGCTCCGTTCGTCACTTCGACGTCGGGCGCGAGGCTTCCGCGTTCGTCTGGAGACTGCCGGCGCGTTCCTGAATCTCTGGAGGCAAGCTCCTCACCGCCGCTCGCAACTTGCTCTTGGCCTCTTGAGACTTGCCTTCCCGCTGCAGGGCGACGGCGGCGGCGACCTCGGGAATGGTGAGGAGGTAGGCCAAGACGATCTTCTCTCGGGCTTTGAAGTCGGCGGCGCTCTCAGTCATTGCGCTGCTCTCGTCTCGGTCACGAGCCGGGGGGCGGGCGGGCGGAAAGTCGGATGCAAGAGGTCTACCCCATGCGATGTTTTCCATTCCGCTGGTCTAGTCGGTCGACCGACTGTTTAAAGATCTCGTCTGAGGGGCGTTGAGGGGTGTGTTTGAACATCTGGATCTCGTTCGCTGGTGCATGCTGCGAATTCGAACACGCCAGCGAGCGAGCGAGCGAGTTCGCAAGTCGAATCATCCTCGCAGCCACAATGGCAGCAGATCTGGTGAAACGTCCAAGCAATTCCACGAGTTTATTGAATAAACTAACAAGGAGTTCTACCAGCACCTTCAAAGGGGTCACCAATGGAAGCCCCTACACTACCTAGGGATCTCCATTGGACACCCCCTTTGAAGGTCCAGGTATGATGTTCTATGGAGTTCTTTGATGCTCTTTGTTGATATGCTGCAGCCTTCAGACAAACCGCGTGTCTGCATTCTTCAGGTTACAGGGTCTGGACGACTTCTGTAGGAAGCAGTTTCAAGTGCTTGAGAAAGCCCACGTTTCTTTCGGCTTCGGCTGAAGGCTTACAAACCTTTGTTTGTAGTTGTGATGACTTCAAGTGTCCTAGTACGACTACACATCGATTGCTAATTAATCGACTCCTTCGTACATGTGCGTCTTTCTCATTCCTGCCTCCTCTTGAGCGTTTCCTGCCTGTGATTCTCCGACCACATGTGACCACATGACTGTCCCGTCAAAATGGATGGCTGGTCATACCAAACAAAACACCGTACTGATCCGCACACCAAACACTGCGCTGATCCGCACCAAACACCCCGACACGAGGCCCTCGGACTCCCACCCAGTCACTGCGCGAGACCCCTCGGACTCCACCCGAAGAGACCGTGGACCAGTCCGGTCGGCGACCTCTTCTGTGCTTGGTGGCACTGGAGCAGCTTCTGCCTGCGACGATGCAACGAACTCCGAGTTCTTGTGCTGTGGCTGCAGCAACTACTCCGAGCGCGCAAGAACAGAGGGGAAAAATTAGAACTTGATCATCTCCCTGCGAGTCAACGACTATACAAAGAATGGCCTGACTGGGTGACCCGAGTTCAGGAATGTCCTTTACTTCAGTCGGTCAAAACATCGTCGAACTTGGACTTACTAGATAGTGCTTTATAGATATGTCAATCTGCACCTCCTTCTCTTCCGCCGGCGGAGCAGATCCAGCCACCTGCCAATGACCGCAAGTCGGAAAATAGGACAAGGCGGAAAACCGTTGACTTCCTTGAAGCACCACGAGAAGCAGTGAACTATCACCGGAGTTGAGTGAAATTGCCGTGTCTTCTTCACACATCAACGTGATTGACTCCAAACAATCCTCAACTAGAGAACGAACATAGAACGTGCACAAAAAAAACAAAAAGAAACAGGCCAATGGTTGTTTGAATACTCCATAATACTCCAATGGTTTTTGCCTAACTAGAGAATAACCATACATTCACCCCACAAGTCAAAGACTATACAAAGAATGGTCTGACTATGACTAGGCGACCCGAGTCACCCGGAATGTCCTTTACTTCAGTTGGTCAAAGTATCGTCGAACTGGACTTCCAGGGTTCATGTGTCCGGGCATCTCCGGGCTCTTGATGTTGACATCAACGGCATCCGCATCTCCGCGGCCTGCGACCAAAAGGCCTCTGCGACGCCGGTTTCCTCCTTGGGCGCCTGGAGTCCAAGGCCGGGCCGGCAGGGCCGTTGCGTCACCGTCAGCAGATGAAAAAAGGAACAGAATCACATATATCCTAGACACTCCATGGGACTGGCATAGGGCTCCATACATTGACCCCGACTTCAACCACCCCTGGCCTGATCGGTAGTCCTATGCCAGTCCCATGGAGTGTTTGGGTATCACATGTCAATGTTTTCCCTTGTGTGTGAAATTGGAAAACCCTCCTGACTTCCAAGCCTTAACCCTCCAAACCGGGTATGGATTCAAAAAATAGACGCGGAGACAAGAAGGGTTCCGGCGCCGTTCGCGTTCACGCGACCGGCTCGTTCGATGCAGCTGAAGGGAAAGCAGCATGAAAAAGGCAGCGAAAAGAGCCAACAACGGTGCACTGCTACGTTGAACGACCCTAAAAATACCGTGGGTGAATGTCAACATCATATGACTTTTCTTTCTAAACAAACTCATCTGTTTCAACTCGACTCGACTGATCAAACCACTGGGCAGAACACCACACTCATCGACGCTTCACATCGCCTCCGCAGCCTCTGTGACCGCAGCTGGCGAGACCTGGGGGAAGCAGGGATCAGACGCCCTCGTGGGCCCCAAACCAATTCAAACCACTCCAATCAATTGATCCGACAAGCGTCTAACTCACAACAAAATGCTGACCCTCGATGTTCAATGCCAGTCAATGGATGCGACAAGCATCGAAAGGGGAAAAAACATTGATGCGTCAACCAACCCTCCCTCACAAGCCTTTACGACGAGACTGCAATGATGTTGAATGCTAACTCCTTCGGAAGTCTCTGCGGTATGCCGACTCTCATCTTCACATGTCTCTTCCAGAGGTCTCCTATGGGCTGACCTCTTTGGATTAGCTTTAAGCTGATGCCTCTGAGGTATGTGCGGCAGGCGCAGCAGATTCCTCCTTGGGTGCCTCTGCTGTGGCCTAACAAGTCAAATCTCTAAGTTTGCGGGCTATCAAAACAAATTCCATGGACAACAAACAGTGTGACCTCCTATATCCCAACCACAAAAACCCAAAACCTGTAAAGTCTACTGAAAATCTTCATGGGGGTCGCTTGTCAAGCAT
>CAXAMN010007969.1:129900-164085 GCA_963970005.1 Durusdinium trenchii | reverse complement strand
CACACAACTGCATCCGATAGGGTCGTCAATAGAACACATCAAATCTTTCTGCTGTGTATGCATGTTTAAGCCATCAGGATGACAAAGAAAGAGTGGCGCTTCCAGAGAACTCAACGCTCGCAGCCACGTTCTCTTGTCTTCTGCAGAGACTTCGTTGCCAAAAGGTGTATTCCAGTTGCCTCTGCAGGAGCGGCTGCAGCGGGCCCGGATTCTTCCTTGGGTGCTTCTGCCGCCTGGCCATATAGCGACAACGTTTTGCTGGACAATGCTGGACGTCCTGATTTCTGGAAAAAACTTGGACTCTTCAGTAAACCTCCGCTTAGAATATCGGGTGCCGGCCATCCTAGTCACCGTGAAAAAGAGTCCTGACTGCCCATTGACGCCTGTGCGGCAGGCGCAGTGGGCGCTGATTCCTCCTTGGGTGCCTCGGCTGCGGCCTAGCAAGTCAAATCTCAAGTTTGCTGGCTATCAAAACAAATTCCATTGGCAAAATTCAGCATGGCCCCTGTGCCAAGTACAAGGACCTGAAGCTCTGGGGCCAGGTGAAATTCTAAACTCACACTGGCCGGGTCGTTTGTGATTGTACGCAAAAAAAAGGGTTCGCACAGAAGATCACAGAAGGTTTACTGTCATCTGCCCATTTTCCAGAACAAATCTCACTTGGATCTTGCATTGATCTTGCCTCAGGTGTGGCAGCTGGCGCTGCTTCTTCCTTGGGTGCCTCAGCCCAGCGAGTCGAAGCACAGCGTCCGGAGCATCCGGAGCGTCGGTTGGGAGGATGAACTCCGTCCCCCCCAAAACAAGCTGCCCAAGCCGTGGATGACCCTGGAACATATACCTTCTACCTTGGGGGGGGAGGTCATCTACCCCCCCTACCCTGGAACATACCATTACCATCCATTTCCCAAGGTTGCAGGTATATTGGAACCGTGTTCTTGTCTCACGAACTGCTCTCTGCCCACGCTTGTGCCGCTCATGGACGATCTTTTTCCATCGCTGATCTCCACGAGCTGAGTCCCCCTTTTAGAAACGTGTCGATCATTTACATTCTTGCGAGGCACAAAAACCACAGGGCACGTCCACACCACAGATTTTGTCCAATATGATTGTGTGAAAAAGCATGATTTTCACCCTTCTCCAAGTGAACCAGGTGGTGGTGCGTCGTGAAGTCAACACCCGTTTCAGGGAAAGGCCTCTGCAGCAGGTGCCGATTCCTGTTTGGGTGCTTCCGTAGCCTCGCAGAGTAGCAACACTTCTTCTTTTGCCAGCACAACCAGGTTTGTGTCCGTTGTCAAAGTTGTTTGGATTGCTGCCGCACCATCCGGGTACTTTAGACAAAGCCTTGAGAGAAAACAATTGCTGCTTGATCGGAAGGTTGGCTTGGTCGAATGCACCAAAGGCGCTGTGTCGTTTTAGAAGAAGCTGAAGCTGCTTCTGTGCAAAAAGCGAAAAGGCTCAACATGTCAACTCGGCCTCTACAGCAGGCGCAGACGGTGCTGACTCCTCTTTTGGCGCTTCCACCGCTGCCTGGAAGGCCAGACAGGATAGGGCCCTCGCTTTCATGCGCCCTTTCGGCCTTCGGCGTCTTGCTAATAGGAAGGAAAAAGACCGTTTATCCTACCAGCATTTTTGAAGGGGTCCCGAATAGTAGCCCCCACACCACTTATGGTTCTCCATTGGAAGGGAAAGAAACAAAATCATGGTTTACCCTAGGATTGATTAGCGGACACTTCTCTCATTACCTCGGTTCCGCCTCTGCAGCTACCGCAGGCGTGGAAGACTCCTCCTTGGGAACCTCTGCCTGGCACCGCATGTTCGCTCATCGCTGGTGCAGCACGGTAATTCTCCACATGGCTCATCACGGTTCCACTCCCGAAAACTCACGTGGACCCTGAATGGGATCCGGAAAGACTGTTTTCCTCTACAAACCAGTGGTGTTCAGGTCTCCATGGTGAGTTGTCCATGGGGTACATGATCACTCCCGAAAAGAATCGAAAAGAATCATGATCTCCCATGGCGTGGCATGATGAATCATCTTTCAAAAACCCAAACAGGTGGTGTTGGTTCTCCACTTCCATGATGTCAGGGAGGTTTCAACCGGTTTCACCTTATCGATGCGCTGCTTGGCTATCGATGCGATGCGTGGGCGCTGCTTCATCTCCGATTGAACAGCTAAGACGGTCCGGTGGAATCAATTTGGCAGGTGAGGCAGGTGCAGATTCCTCCTTTGGTGCTTCCACTGGCGCCTGGGCAGTCAGCAATCCCAAGTTTGTTGCTTGCAGTCTCCAACTTCTGCAAGAAAATCACAATTCCATGCAAAACTCAATTGCTGCAAGAATAAGAATGTATTGTAATCTATGGCCAATTTAAAGATGCCTCTGCAGGAGCAGCTGCTTCCTCCTTGGGTGCTTCTGCTGCCTCGCAACATGTGTTGCAAAGGGATCTCCAATGCATTTCATTGTGACAAAACGTGGATGGAAAACAAATTTGCCAAGCCCATCTTCCACGGCGTTTGGAAGGAAACAAATCGTGAAGGATATGTCCTATAGGAAACATCCACCAAACGAAATGTCTCCCGCGTTGTGAACAGTTTCTTGAAGTCGTAGACAGCTTCGTAGACAGCTTTGCCTCTGCAGCAGGTGCGGCCGGGGTCGACTCCTCCTTTGGTGCTTCAGCGGCCTCCCAGAAGAGAAACAGCCACGCTCTCAGAGCTGCCAACAGGTCACCTTTGGGGCTTACACTGGAGGATCAACTATCCAATATACGGCCTTTTTCTATCAAAAAGGAGTTCTTCACTTCTGGGTTTTAGGTAGTCATTGTCTTGGATCAAATTGAGAGTTCCATTGATGGCGTGACTGCTTTCGAGTTCGCTCCATTTGGGGAGCCCTGTATGGCGCCTCTGCAGCTGCGGGAGACTCCTCCTTTGCTGCCTCAGAAAAAACAAAATGACCGTCTCAACTTGCTCTAGTCGAAGCAACTTCACCGCTGCACAACTGTTCAGGGGCGAAAGTGAAAAGGGGCCTGCTCTCTGTGGTTCCTGCCTCTGCAGCGGGCGCAGCCGGTGCTGACTCTTCCTTGGGCGCTTCAGTTGAGGCCTCGCAAGTCGAAGCTTTCCAACTTCGGACGTTCAAGTCTCCATCCATCAACAGACTTACAGACTTACATAATTTGCTAGTTTCGCAGCAAGAGTTCTTCATTGTCTCGTCTTCTGCTTCCTTCGTTTGTTACAAAACGTGGTTGGCGCAACGTTGCCTCGGCAGCCGGTGCAGCTGGTGCGGATTCCTCCTTTGGTGCTTCTGCCGATGCCTCAGTTGCAGACTTTCATGTTTCGAGCCATGACCTGTGCTGCCCCCAAACTCACTGCCATGTTGGAACGATCTTCAACACGATGTGGAACAGCCTGGACCAAACCAGAAGGGTGTCACTGACCTAGTCTTCGCCGTTGTTCCTCGTTGCACGCGCTCCCGCGGTCCCTGTCCGTGCAACTGGTGCCTCTGTGGCCGGGGCAGCTGGTGCGGATTCCTCCTTTGCTGCTTCCGCAGATGCCTTCCGAGGCTTCAAGCTCTACTTTCTCCGCTTGTTGGCGAAGGATACGCCGTGCTTGGACTGGACAATGGTTGGACATGGTGTCAAGAATCGGAAATGTCACATGTCTTCATCCAGAGTGGTCATCTTAGGATCAACTCACCCTTCATACTATACCGTAAACTTGAGCGCATGTTCTGACCAACATCAGGTACTTTAATCTCCAGTTGCCTCTACCGGTGCCACCGGAGCGGATTCTTCTTTGGGTGCTTCTGCAGCGGCCTGGCAGCTGTTTTGCTCAAACCATCCCTAACTTGCGTCTTGAGACCATTTTCTGCGACAGCTGACTGGTACTGGGAGCAGTCGGAGCAAATTTAAAAACCATGTCTTAAACATCTTGCAGCATGTCTTGCAGCATGTCTAGCAGTGCTACCTCTGCTGGGGCGGCAGGTGTTGATTCCTCCTTCGGCGCTTCTGGAGCAGCCGCCTTGCGACACCGATCCGATCTTGGACATCGAAGTGGTCAACAAACTGTGCCTTCTAGCTGTAGAAGGCTATATAGAACAGCAGGCTATAGCAAGCTACTTCGCAAATTCTTGGAAACGAGAGCAAACCAAACAAAACAAAAATCTGAGCAAGCAAGCTAGTTCCCCAATTCTTGTGTATAGCAGGTCTGCTCATGTCTACTCAAACGCTCCTGATGACCCGAGAGCGCTCCGACCGCCTCCAGGGTCGGTGCCTCCTCCCTGGGTGCCTCCGCGGCCTCACAGCTGAGGTTTTTGGGGGTGCCCTGATCGCACCTTTTGGGTATATACAAAAACCCTAGAAAATACAACCTATGAAATATGATGGTGAAAAGATATGAAAAAATGAATTTATATACATGGAGAGTACCTTCAAAGCCTACCACGGGAGGTCTTTTCCAGGCAGGGATCCTCTCGAACTTCACCACCTCGGCACCTTCAAGTGCCCTCCTCGCCTCTACGGCGGGTGCCGCTGGTGCCTCCCCGTGGAGGTTGGGCTGTTCGCGAGTCCGGAGCGCTCGGACGCTACGAACGGAACCAGGGCATCGCTACGTTCGTAGCCTCTTGCTACGTTCGTAGCTATAGGTCGACTATACCCCGTGAAGAGACGTAAGAGTTCTGTATGAGGTTGTGAACCCCCGAAGGTGGTGGCCGTAGGAGTCATCGAAGCCGCCCCTTCCGGATCTGAAACAATGCGCCCCCCCAGGGCCCCTCGAACCATCCATGGATCTTCCGGAACGTCCTTGTCTTTGTGCCGTCAGTCGCAACCGTCAGATGATGCCGGGGTGCGTGTCGTTCGTCCATGGAGTCTTTATTAGGAACATGCCCCAAAAAACGACAGGTCGTATGCATACCGGATGGGCGAAAGCCAAGCACTGATCAGACCGGATGACATGATCATGTCGATGCTTTGGGACCTGTCAGATAAAGCACATCCACAAAAAGGAACATCCACTAAAGGCACAAAAACGGCGATTTACTCCAACCACCTTCCACTAGACACGTGAGATGCACCGATTGTCGGCCTCAGCCGCTGCTGGCGCCGCTGGCGCCGCTTCGGCCGCCGGCGCCGCTTCGGCGACCTCAGATCGCGAGACAAGCGCCGCGAAGCGGGCGGACGCACAGGGTGGGGGGTCTGTAAGGCTGTAAGGGGTGGTTAATGGACATCCCTCAGCCTATCTGGAGCAATTAGACACCCCTTAAGGTCCGGAACGGACCTCATTCGACTGGGTCAGGTCATGCAAAACCAGGAGGTCAGACTCAATGAGGTGAGACCTGAAAAACGCCAGGCCCGTGAGCTGGACTTGTAGGGGATTGTATCCCATGGGAGTCAACAACTATCAAAAGAATGGTCTGACGTGACCAGAGATACTGGACCTGAGTGAGTTCAGGAACTTCCGAACACTCCAGTCGGTCCAAATAAGGTCGGTTCCTGGACGTTCTGGAACTTGGTTTGTCCAGCAGGAGATGTTGACGGCACGTCGCAGGCTGGCCTCTCTTTCCTTTCTGAATCACCAACGTCAAAAGGGTTGACCATTGAACATGAAGAAGGGAGGAAAGGGATGTCTGACGTGATTGACCGATAAAAAATGACTGATTTACTGAGTGATGGTGAGTGGATCGATTTGAATGATAACTGACTGAGATACATAAAATATATATATATATTATATATACAGTATACATTCATTCCTTGACTATACCAAAAAAAAGAAAGCCTTCGATGCATTCTTCGCCCACCCTCCACCCACCACTCACCCGAGTGGTCGGGGCCTCGGGGGACGGCTCCACCTTGGGCGCCTCGGCGGCAACCTGAGACGGTGGTGGTTGAAATTGGTCGTTGGAAGATCCAGGATGATGACGTTGGCGTATGTTGGTCACAACTCTGTCGCGGACTCTGACCGAAAGGGATTCAAAAGGGATGATCTGAACCGCACGTCCATCGACTGGCAGTCATCAACCTATGTTGAAGATCCATGAACATCGGCTACTTGGCTCAAACGACTGTTTAAAACAAACGTTGTTTGAAGGGCAGGGTTTTTGGAGTCTCCATGCATATCCACGGATCCATCCTGCAGCAGAGCCCAACCGGTGAAGTTGACCGAGAATCCAAATGACTCATGGGACCCTGATGGTAGTGGTGGCTGATGACTACCAGGTGGAGTACAATGAGTCATTGGAAGTTCTGGGTTAGGGAGCTTGCCATGCTGGATGTTTGCCCGCAAGGTTTAAGAGCATCCCATGTCCATCGGCAAGCTCAGGTTGCGTTTAGGCCCTGCAAAGCCTGCAAAGTCTGGTGGTCAGGGAAATTCCAGCTGCGCCCCCTGATTCACTCGCGTGTTCCCTCCCGGGAAATCGGTTGCGACCTCGGCTGGCGCTGATGTGGCTTGCTCCTCCTTGGGCGCTTCCGCCGCCTCCAGAAAAGGGACAGCTGGAGGGTTTCTCTCGAGTGTTTGGACCGCGCGGCGCCGGCGCCGCCCGGGCCTTCTTCGCCACCTTGGAAGCCGCTTCGTGGGCCTCGTAGCCGTTCATGAAGTGCCTACGTGCCGAGACGGTCGCGGAGTTGATGGTGTATACGCTATAGCGGTGCCGGTGAGTCAAGCTCAGCTCGTGTCGGAAAGCGACCGGCAGCACCTTCCTGTGGTCCAATGATGTCCAATGGAAGGCCCTATAGCCTATAGATGATAGATGATGGAAAAGCCAGACAGGACACCCCGCACTTCGGAAGGTGGATCGGTGTTCTGAGTTCTGCTCTGAGTCGATCGGACACAAGTCCTTCGGTGAATGTTCGGCAAAGGGACCCAGGCGAAGCCCGGCGATTCAGAGGTCCTTCCTGTGCCGAAGCCAGGCGAACCGACTGCGCAGCGAAGACATGGAGGACCCTTTCTTGGGGGCTCCCAAGGCCATGGCGCTTCGAAGGGGATCGGACCTGAGACCTCCAAAGCGCAAGCAGCTGGGGTGGGGGGACCCCTGCCTGGCCATGTAGTCGTAGGGGTTCTCCGGCTTCTCCTTGATGACGGTTTGCAGCACGGCCTCGTTGGGAGAGGAGATCCACCACGTATCCTCGTGGAGCCGTGGGGAGGGTAGACCATGCAAAAAACATGGGAGGTCACGAATTCAGGGAAGGAATGGACTGGATACACCCTGGGGAGTCAAAGGCTACAAAATCTGATCAGGGCAGCTGAGTTCGGGAACGTCCTCTTCACCGGGGCGAAATATGGTCATTCAACATCTTTCAACTTCTGGGATGTACACTGTTTGGTGCGAAAAGTCTATTGAACGTCTATCGATCGTGAGACTCGTCGGGCCGTGCAGGGGGCGTCCCCCCCGCTTCAGATCGTGCCATCCATGAGCCATGATCGTGCCATCTGTTCAAGGTGGCGTTCATGTTCCTCCTTCCCTGAACATGTTAAGCACCTGCAACATCCTGCAACTCCCTGCAAGCTTCAAAACGCTTCCTAATTTGGCCCCGAAGACTGGTCAACCACAGAGCGTCGAGCCAGGTGCCTGAACAAATTGGAGCACCTTGTGGCTTTCCAAGTATTCTTTCGCCTTAAAAAGGCCGCCGTGCCGGCTCGGCTGTCGTCTGCGTCTCTCCGGTCGGTCCGGGGGACATCGGGAAGGTCATGCGTCGGTCATGCTTCGACCAACGGAGCTGGGCCTGCCGGCCAGAGGCCCCCCCCCGCCCACCAAAAAATGGATTGAATTGGAGGTGGTGCGACATGTTCCAGTCTTCGCTTTGAGCGTTGAAGTTCAAAGTCTTCGCCAAGATGCATCTTTCGCGCCCGCAGCTGCCTGCCAATTCGTGAGTTTTGAGCGACCAAGTCAGCTGGCAACTCGCGTGGCTGTCTCTCGTACACTGTACACACACTGATCTGCAAACTAGACCAACAGAAGGAAACCAATTGCCAAGGACCTCACATTTTCCTATGGACCGTTCAAGCCCTGAAGTGTGAACTTCTTGGCTCATGCTTCCCTGCGGATCCCTTCGGTTGGGGCACCGGTGGCACGCCGAGGGGAGCCTCGTTCTTCTTCGGTGGCTCTTCGGCTTCGGGTGCCTCTCCCTCAACCTGGCAGAAGTCGTCCTCCTACTCGAAGGAAAGGGGGGGATGGAGTGGGGTGGAGGGGAGGTGCCAGATTGGCTGTTGAGCAGCCCGCCCACCTTTTCAGGCTTGGAGGTTTGCATAGGTTTGGAGTCTGTGAAGAATCCAGGTCTGAGTCACAGGCGGGCCGATTGCATCTGCGGGAGGTGGCCCTATACGGTTTCCACCATCGCGGGTTGCACTCAGTGGGTCTACAGTCTACGGCATATACATACCCTTAAGTCCAAAACCATGCTTAAAGTTATTGATCAGGTTTTGTAGTATAACATCCTTCAAATTGGTGGTTCAGTAGAGTAGTAGAGACCATCAAATCAATGGTGGTTTGATCCTACGATCCTCTTTTCCAGCCTTCTTCAATTCCAGCTCCAAATCCATGCCACCTTCGCCTGGGGGGCCGTTGCTGCACTGGTCAACCAGTGCGCACTTGTCCAGGTACTACTGGTGCTATCCAGGAACTGAGAGTCCAGGAAAAATGACCCATGAACTGCCCAAGAACTGATATTCTGTGCATTTATGACGACCAGGTGGGACCAAAAACGAGTCGGACGTTCTGGACTGTTGGGGGCAACCTGGGATACCCGCATGGAGCAGCGACCCAGTTGAGGCGCCCCTTGGAACAGACCTCCTAGAAAGTGGCACACGATGGGAGGAGAGGATCACTCACGTCTCCGCTCATCTGTTCATCTCAGATTCTCCTCAGCTCGCCACCGAAAATCACTTTGTACTTGTCTTCCTCGGCGGGTCCCCGTGACGAAGCAGGTGTGGCGCTCGACCAGGCCCTGGTGTTGGACGTGGCATCTTTTTCCACACCATGAAACACTGGCCTGGACCTTCCTCTCGGGTCTCTCAGATAGTCGACTTATTGGGAGACACCGCAACCTGCTGGCCGGAGACACCTGGGAGACGCATGCGGCCGCATGCGGCCTGAGTTCGGGGGAATGGCGCCGTCCGCGGCGGACGGCGGAGACAGCCGAAGCATTGAACCCTGCCGCAGCTATGCATGTTTTCCCCCAAACATAGCACTCGCTCACACATCATCAACTCCTTCTGACACCTTCTTTGACCCCCCAGCTGAAGCCCATACAATCTATAAATCCTTTCCCCATCCCCTTCCAAGCCCCAACCCCTCTCCACCCCTCTCCATCCTCTCTCCGCCAAGCAGCACCCGGTTTCATCACGAGGTACGCACTTCCGACCTGCAGAGAAGCTCAGCGCAGCAAACAAAGGCCGGAGACGAGACGAAAGGCAGTCCACCATCGAACGAAGAGTCTTCTTTTTGCATTTAATTTCTGGAACTAAGCAGTGACAAAGCAAAGCGTGGCCCTTCTAACTCTGCCAAGCACATTCACTCTGCCAGTCGCAACAGCAACTCCGCCAGCGTCACCGCAACTTTCCTTGTTCCGTTCGTAGCGTACTTGTTCCTAGTAGTATGGCCAGGAGCCCCTAGTAGCTTCCTTGCTCCGTTCGTAGCGATGCCCTTTGTTCCGTTCGTAGCGTCCTCCAACGCCCATTTTCCGGTGGATCAAAATGTGTTTCTGACACGTCTTCCCGCCTTCAATCCTTCCCAAGAACAAGTCCCAAGATCCCAAACCTTCCAAGAAGGGGGCTGAGCGACAATCCTCCAAAAGCTCCGACCTTCCACATTGCCCCCACCGGTGACCAGCTCCGTTTCCCTCCCTCCCCAACCTCCGACGCTCCGGCCCAACCGTCGCTTTCCGGGCGACGCGACGCGAACACGAAGGGGGAAAAGCCACCCGACCTGCTTCAGAATGTCGATCTTCAGCGGATTCTCCTGGATTCGCCGGTTCCGGACACGGACACGGACCGAGACCTGGGACCGACGGTCCGTGGGAAGGGTGTGGTTTGGAGTCATTTGACCCATGGGAAGTCCATCCATCCACCAGTTGGGGGTAGTTCATGGGTCATTTTCCTGGACTCTCAGGCGATATGAAGCCCTTTGCGAAGCAGAAGACACGAATTCGACCAACAAACATCGACGGCCAAGCTCGAGGCATCGACGGATCAGATGATTTTCATCGAAAGGTCAACTCCATCGAAAGTCTCTCGAGAAATATACGTCCAAAAGAATACACATTTAACACCTTTGAGAGGCCGGTCGGTCTGTTTTTCAGAGCTCATCCCCAGAGATGCCGTCCGACTGCCAAAGCACGGGTCCTCCATGATTCCCTTCGCGAATCGAAACCTCCACAAACCGTCGCTTCTGCGGGTGCACCGTGACGTCCCACCATGGTGGTTGGATTTGGGCAAGCAGTTCTGCTTTGAGCAGAGAGTTCCAGAATCCGTCAGAATCCTCTGTGTTTAAACTCGAGTTTGGTACACAGAGTTCATACCACTCGGAATGTTCAGTTCCTCAGTTTTAAGTTTGGCACCAGCTGTTACAAAGAGATGCTTGATTCTTGCTAACCTCAAACGTGTCCAACAAGTTGTTCCCTTATTGTGACCCTCTTCATGTTGCAAAGCAGCCTTAGCCGTGCTTTGGGCTGATCTCAATGAAACAAACTGCAATCGCATGTGCTAAAAAGAAGAAACTTGCAGAGAGGATGAGAAAAAGGATGAAAACATATGAGGATGAGTCAACGCTAGTCAACCCAAGCAGTTCCTGATCTTTCTTTCACCCAACAGGGTCGTCCACTGTTGGCACTCTGAAAGAACGTTAGGTGCCCCCACGGTCGTCCACTGTTGATCTGAGCTTGCCTCAAGAGACGGACGAGGGTGCCAGCCCCCAGGGCGGAACGGAACGGGAAACGATGGGAATCCTAAGAGCGATGGCCTCCAACCCTACAAAGCTACAATTTGCAACAGGATTTGCTGAAGATGTTTCAAGCAGCTGGGAATCCTTTCATCGAACAATTCATGCGCCCGAACATAGATGTGTTTCATTTGCTACAATCAGTTCGTCTCAGAATTGCGGTGATGTTCGATCAATATCCAGCAACCGTCTACAACAGCGGTCCGTGTTCGGAGCAGCGCCTGCGCACGCTGCCAGCACGGATGGACAGAACCTCAGAAGTCCAGTTCGGTGGGACTGGACGAAGTCCCGCCATCCGGAAGAAGTTCAACAGAAAGTTCTTGCATCACAGTGTTTCTTTGAACTTCCAGTGGGTTACCTTGTTAGTTCGTTAGATTCACAAGCGTCCACAGTCATGAGCAATGCTCCACTCGATCAATTCGATCCAGGCTATAGACAGTGAACTCATCCCAAGTCCCAAGGACTGTCCCAAGGGTCCCTTCTCTCAACATCAACATCATCAACTGGATGAACTCACTCACCTTTTTTTTGTTTGAAGCATCCATCCTGCCCCTCCTCGTTTGTTCTCGCTCATCCGACCGGAACGCCCCAACCACACCAACCAGCACCAGCTCCACCGGGCTCCCCAGCAGCATCGTCCGCAATGCCGGTCTTCGAGAGCCTCGGCACCACGGACGTGCTTTCGATCGATCGATCGATCGGTTTCGTCGTGTCGTGGGGTTTCGAAGCAGGTGGGGCGGCCCTTTTTGGTGCAACCGCCATGGCCAAAAAAAAGGAATATAAATAATATATATATATATAAGGCCCTGGTGTGCCGTTCAAGCATGATCGTCGACCATGTGATTCATTTTCGGTGTTCCGGCCCATGATCTGCACCGGGCACTCTCGGGCACTGGCAGATTGACTTCCATGTCCTCTCGGAAAGGACACACAAGACGACGTGCTTTTCTTTGTCCCACAAAATCTATTAAACATTACACAAAAATACAGCTGCCATGGTTACACACCAACAATCACGGTTTGGTTTGCTGGTGGCCTCGAAAGCAACCCCCAAGCCAACCTACAAGGAATGAAACGTGAAGAAACCATGTACCTCAGTGTCTGTCTCACAAACCTGACTGAGACGTGCAAACAAATCCTCGAACAAAAGCGCAGCGCGGATCCTGTAGTCACAGATCCGTCTACAGTTCCTCGTGACCAAAAGTGACTTCTCATGGTTTCTTCGACGGAAGCCCCCCAAGCGCCCCGCGTCGTCCCCGCTCCTCTTCGGCCAAAAAAGGGCGAACGAACGAGATTGCGATGGTTGACCTGGCGAGCGACCAGCACCGGCGCGAGTCACGTGAGGTTGGGCGGTTGAGACTCGATGTTTGCACAGCTGAAGTCTGAAGACCAAGTGGATATGGGGAGGGTAGAACAGGGGTGAACCCCATCGAGCAGGGCAGTTCCGGAAGAATGACCGTTTCGCTGAGTGTGCAGCACAGCAACTGGCCCAATCAGGTTCTACCTTCCCTTGAGCAAAGAGAAGCAGTCCGCAGCGCGCGCCAGACCGATCATTCCATGCCACGTTCTTCACCTGTATACCCTTCCCAGTGGTTTGCTTCCCAGAGGTTCTTTGAACCATGTAAAACAGTAAACCACCAAACTGGGGTCTGCGCCATCTAAGCACTCTCACTAAAGGATCTGAGAGAACCCAATGTTTGCCTTCGATGGATTCATGCCGTCCCTGACTCCTGAAGGCCTTCCAGAAACTCGCCGGTCTCCGACGCGAGCGGGGGGGAAGCGGTCGGGAGACCCCCGTGAGGGGGGAGGTCGTCCCGAAGTCTCAGCTCCGATCTGTGGCAGTGCGACTCAGGTGCCAAAAGTTCGACAGTCCCAAAAGTCACGTAGAGTTGGGAGGCCGTGGATGTTGTGGATGCTGTGGATGCTATGACTGTGACAGGGGCACCCCGACTTCTTGCTTCCTCCGTTTGGAACCGGCAACACGAGCTAGCTCTGTGACTCCTGGTACTACCATCTACAACATGTGACCCACCTTTTTGATCCTTTTTGATTGTCCACAATGGCCAGATTGAGATTTGTATCGTCTTGTCTCAGGGTCACAGTACAATCCAACAGCCTGGGCTGCCTTAGCAACCGAAGCTACACTGGTTGCATTCACATCTTCAATCAGCCATGGCTTCAAGAAAGAAATTGGTCTCTCTCCTCGAATGAGATTCCTCCAGTCACCCGTCTGCAAGGGGACCACCGTATAAATCCCATCGTTCCAAAACGAAGCAAAACAGACGAAGGCAAGATCCAAGCACTTGGGCCAAAAAATAGTCGTTTCGTTTCCACCGGGAAGTCCAAGCACTTGGAAGTCCATACTGGTCACACCCTGCAATGACCCATCGGTGGTCGGTCCACCGCAGACAAGACGCCCCGGCCGAGAGGGCCCAGCCGCTTCACCTTTTGCTCATCTTTCGCAGCTTGCGGTCACTAAGGGTGCTTTTTCACTCGCACGAACCGCCCGTCGTTTTTGTGATCGACCAAAAGGGCGGGTGCGGAAACTTCGAGCACGAAGGGTCGTTCGGATTGGCAGAACACCATAATTCGACGATGAACCAACAAGGTGAACGCAGCTTCACGAAGGTTTTTCGCAAAGCAAAGAGCTTTGCGCCCGAACCTGGTGACCCCTCTCATCTACGGCAAGTGATGACCGTTAACGATGGGGATAAGCAGCTTGGGTTGCCAAGCAGCCACTGAAAGATCACAAAAAACATAGATCCAAGGCCTGATGTCGTCATCATGGCCACCCACAGCTTGGCGGGTCAAACCCCGCGCTAAGAATTTTTGAGAATCGTCGATCAATCCTCAATCCAGAAATTGCTCGACAATGCCTGTCATGGTGTCCAATTTTTTTGCACCTAAGCCTCGTTAAGGAAGATTCACATGTCTTCACATGTCTTCACACTCTTCGAACTTGTGGGTGTCCAAGTATGAAAGTTCGAGGAGGTGGGCTCATACGTCCCAACCGCCCCGAAAGCCTTGTTCGGAGAACCTTTCTTCTTTCGCCGCCCAAGAAGCAGCGGCGAAGCGAATCGCAGCGGTGGCACCCCGTTTGGGGTGGCAGATGCACTATAGATTTGCGGCTGCGGCTGATCCTGAGATTCAGCTCGAAGCTTTGCGCAAATTTGGGTCTTTTTGGGGTCTACCAGTAATTAGCAGATCACCAGGCGTCCGCGCGACGATGTTCGGGGGGGCAGCAGCCCCCGAAAGTCGCGCGTTCTGACCTGGGTTTGGGGCAGAAAAAGGGCTGCAGAAATTCTGGCCTTAGGCCGAAGAATCTATAATACATCCATTCCTCATGAGCAATGGTGCTGAGGCTTCTCAAACTACCTGAGAAGCGGGGCGGCCGTCGACGAGCATCAGAGTGGATGGATCAATTGTTCGACGCCGACAATCCTGCCCGCCCCCGTCCACTGGCTGCGACAATCCTCTAACTGGTGCAGCTTAGAAAAGTTCAGTGTTTTGACCCTTACGGATTTCAAGTGTTCCAGCTTCTACCATCTTCTACCTGCTGATTCTCCTGCTTCCACATGGATTTCATCAAATTATGCCTAGAACACATCGAATCGGGCGGAATGGGCGGCCAAACGGGAGAGGTAGCCAGGTCCAAGTCGGGTGAAGGTGCCTTGTTGGAAACAGCTTTACTCAAGATGACTAACCTTGACAAAACATCAAGGGCCGCACCTGTTTCATCGTTGCGCAATTCAATGCCTACAGTGTTCTCACCGTTTCATCTTTAATCGCTCGTCTCCAGAGACTCCCCCTTTCGCTTATGCGAAACCATGGAGGTTGGAAAAGGACAGCCCGGGCAACCCGGCCTGCTATTTCGCCGGCGGCCGGCCGGCCGGCTGGCCAAAGGCCGGCTGATCGAGAAATAGCGGGCCGCGATAAGCTCGCAATGTGGAAAAGATCAAAAGATCTAGGCTCAAGGCATCTTGCTACCCGAGCTCTTGCTCTTAAGTGCTCGGCTCTCATGCGGTCCTTTGACCAGCCTTTGTTGGCATTGAGCCATTGAAAGCGGTTCCACGGGTTGGTCGGAACCGTGCTGGCCTTCTGGCCGCTAGATGAAACAGGCCCATCAGTGGCCCTTTTCAGCAGCTCTCAAGCCACTTCTGCGCTTTCAGCTGCACGGTCAGCGGCATTGGCAGCGCGCCAAGCCCTGCGGTCAGCAGCATCTGCAGCACGCATAGCACTTTTCGCTGCCTTTTCTGCCCCTTCAGCTGCTTCATTTGCGGCCTGAATCGCTGAACTGCTTGAAGCCGCCTGGTCATCCATTGAACTTGACTTCTCGCACCACTCGACTTTCGTGAGGTAGTCTGTGGTGCCACTATAGAACTTTGGGCGGCTTGCCCTTGCCCACTTCAAAGTCCTCACCATAGAGCTCCTTTGGGTCATAGTGCTTTCACTGTGTGCCCCTTTCTGACCAGAAGGGCCTTTTCGCACGGCTTCCTTCTCCGCCGCACCTGCCTCCTTCTATCTCTGAGGCACTTTCGCCCTCCACGTAGTCCAGCGTCCTTGTTGGCGTCCTTCTCACACTTGGTCGCCTCATACGCAGTGACGCAGCGCCCCATTCATCTTCAACTTCGTCCTCTTCCGCTGTGTGTTCCCCTTTTGATGTCACACACAGCCGACGAATGCAGCGAACTGCACATTGTTTTCAGCACCCAGATCGCGCCAATGACAACTAAAATGATGCCACACATCCACAGGGCGTCAATTAGGCTCTTGGGTGCTTCGGGCTTGATCACCTTGCGCCTCAGCTGCTCTGACCAACAAGCCACCCACAACCAAAGCACGAAGCGCTCCTTGATGATCGGGTAGGTCATGATTTTGTCCACCCAAGACGGCCTTGTTCAACTTGGCTTCACTGGCCTTCAGGCCAAGATCACGCAAGAAACCAGCGAAGCTCTGTCCAACCAAGGGACTCGCTCCAGGGAGTTCTGGGCATGCAGCTCCTCCCCCCACATAGCACACAAGCGAGCTTCTGTAGCTCTTTCAGCCGTGAGCGCTTCACAGTAGCAAACCAGTTCGGACTCTGCTGTGCTGTGGGTGACAAAGGGTTGGGTAGAGCTCTGCCAGGCTATCGGAGCTCCTGCTAGGCTCACAACCAAGCCCTGTACGCTACGATGACCAGTTGCCAGATCCATAGGTGGCCATCAGGAGGGACTCCACTTGGGGGCCCACGGACTTCATTCAGCACTTGAATGTCCCTGACCACAACTGCCAAGGTGGTGGGCTTGCGTTTTGTGTGACCCATTGGACCTGATCGAAATTGAGCATCTTGACCTGGTACGCTTTGGCGAAGTCTTGCCATTCACGGGTGCGCCAGATCGACATGAACTTTTTCTCCTGAACTTCAGCAGGGGAACGATACCGAGCTGGGTCTTCTGGCTGTTCGATGGCCAGCGCTGTTTGAAGCTCATCAGGAAGACGAACATCTTCACATAGTATATACATGGCCAGCGTTCGAAAAAGCAGAACGCTATCACCAACAACCAGTTCATGCTCGGCCTCCGACAGTGTCGGCAGACCATAGGGGTGTTGTTCAGACCGAAGAACTCCAGGACCACCATCCACCTCCTGATCGTTTCTTGTCCCAAAAACGTTGGTCAGGGCCTGAAAAAGGTGAACGACCACCTGCTTGGCGTTGGCCACATTCCTCCTTTTTCCTCTGTTCCAAGGCAACAGGTGTCCATCGATGCCGTCCTGCAGGTTGTTCATAGTTGGAACCACCCTCATCTGGAAGGGCTGGAAACAAAGCTTTCAGCTTGACTGTCAGGTCCAACTCAGTGTCATTCTGCAGGTTGGCCACATTCATGGACTTAGGGTCGGCAAACAAAGCATCCGCCAACATTGCTTTCATAGTGAACCTGTCGGGCTTCCAGCTTGTAGATCAACTCCTTGCCAACTTCCTTGGAGACCATAGGGCAGCCATGTTGGATGGACACTTCAACATTGCGGCCTCGATCATCACAAAGCCAACACCGTGCCCCTTTCCAACCCAAACTTGTAACCCAGCTCCGTGACACCATCCATGGGGATGATCCAGGACTGCTTGCTGTCCTCCTCCTCCTCCAGTGGCGAAAGGAGCACCTTTGAATTTGGCTTCAGCCTCAACTTGGTGGTCACACCATCAGCCAAAGAAACTTGAGGCTTCCCACTCCTCCACACTGCTTGCAGGCCGCAGTGCATGAGTTGCACCAGAATCCAAGAGGACCATCATGGAGCTGTTGTCATAGTCCAGCTGGCTCACCTTGATCACGACTTCGTCCATCAGCTGCTCGTTTTGTTCGCGCCTTGAAGGTGACCATTTCGGCCTCCAATGCACGCTGCAAACCACCCTCAGCTTCAACTTGCTAGTGAGCTAGGCTCCACCTTTGCCGACTCTTGAGGGGCATGTGTAGGTGGTACAGGCCCCATGGAGTGCTTAGGTTGGGTTCTCGAAGGTGCGGAGTCCTCCCCCGGCAGCGTGCCCTCTGACTTCCGAAGCCCCCCTTGACCTCTACCATCCGGGCCCCTGTGACTGGGCGGCGTCACAAACATGCGACCACCGGTGGCCGGCACACCGCGGCCCTTCCGAATGGTGTCACTTGCAGCCAGCGCTGCAGGACTCGGCTCCTGGTCCTCGTCTTCAGGCGGTGTCGGGAGTGTTCCCGGGCGATGCTGGCGGATCCTAAACTCCTCTTGCTTCTTCGACGACCAAAAAGGATTCCCCACCACGGCCGCCCCATCCAGACCACCGGACCCGGGTGGTAAAGAGCGAGCTCGATCAATGGCGTGGAAAAAAGGGATCGGTCTAAAACCAAGGTGCTGTTGGGCTCATAACCCTTGACAAAACATCAAGGGCCGCACCTGTTTCTCATGCGACAAAATGCCTACGGTGTTCTCACCGTTTCGTCTTTGTCTCTCGTCTCCAAAGACCAACAAAAAGGGCTGGTTTTTACAAGAACGCCACACCACCCAGCACTCCTTACACTGGGACTCCTCCCCAAAAAAACACCAGGAATTCCATGTCTTCCTCCCCACTTCTTTTTTTGCTCCGGTCCAAAAGCCGGCTAAAGCCATCGTAACGACGCTCGTCGTAGGTCCCGAGGACGCCAGGTGCCGCAGAAACGCGGACGACTGGTGCCGCCCAGTGGCATACTGATGTTCACTCCTTGGCAGATGGACAGCACTGGGTCTTCAGATGCCTCACCAGCCCTTGTGGGTTGACAGAAAAGCCCTGGTGGGTTGTCTCTCCAGGACCCGAGTGTCGGTGGGTTCAATTGCGGCAACGTTGAGTGGCTTCCGTGTATGCAATAAGTGGTGACGTGGCAGAACCTGTGTGGGGTGCTTGAATCTGTTCATTGGTATAGGTCAATTGAATCATGTGTTCAATTTGCTTCATGATTTTCTGCGGTCAACCAGGGGTTTGAGGTCCCAAAAAAACATCCACAGCCATATGCGATGATATCCAGTGACACCTCGGTCCCACGGGTTTCCGCTGGCGCTCGACTAGTCGAGACACCCTCAAGCAGGAAAGAACGACTTGTCCGACTCCCTCATGCAGGTGACTCCCCCAGGTGGTCCGAACTCTCTTCTTTTCGTGCAATGGATGCTTCGAATGTTCCATCGGACCATTCGCCGCCCCACGGTCAGGCCAAAGCGGAACGATGCTGCATCGCCCCGTCGGTGGTCGACGCGCGTGTCCCCAAATGCAGCACGAGGCTCGTGCCGTCATCCTGGCATCGGCGTTCGTGGAACGACCCATTTGCAGAGGATGATAGGGCTGCTGACTGGGTCGCTCCATGGAAAACCCAAACCAGAAACAGGTTGTTCCAATATGGCAAATGAGATCCGTTCGACTAACAAGTGGTACTGGGGAAACACCCAGTTGTTTCTGGTTGGGACTGGGTTGTCCAGCTCCGTCTTGTGTCCATGCAACGTGATACTTGCACTCCCTTTAGACCACGAGCAAAAGCCGCTTTTTAAGAAACTTGCATGGGAAAAAAAAGAAGAAACGCCGCATCATGAAAGAATACATGAACCGAACCCCAATGGCTGAGGACTTTCTCCCGCACCTGTCCTTCCCCAGCGGCCCAGCCACCGAACCGTCTCGGACCTCAGGTCCGAACTCCCCACTTCCACCGCCCACGTCGGCCACGCCTCGAAGTGGATCCCGACGTCGCTCAGGTCTCTGCCTTGGCGTGGTTCGACTCGTCGACTCGTCGACCAGATGGGGGGCTAGGAAGTGGACCTGTTTGGATGTCGAAGGTCAGCGGAAAGACCCGCTTTGCACCTTTTTGTCCAGGATGCCTATCACTGAAAATGGAAATACCATGGAAATGTAAGTGCGAAGCAGTGTCATCACTACCGTCCAATACCCTGCAAATCTATGACTTTGCATCTACGTTCGCAAGTTCGGGAGCTCCCTAAGTCGCTCCCTGTATCTCTTCTTCCAGCAGTCGTTCCCCAGCGGACCCAACGGGCCGACAGGTCGCCCATCCTGAAGCAACGACCAGTACAGGTCGCGGGCGTCAACCAACAGCTGGAAAAATGTCATATAAACCAACCAGCACCTTCAAAGGGGTCACCAATGGAAGCCCCTACGGTCCATTGGACACCCCTTTGAAGGTCCAGGAATGAATGTTATGATTGATCTCTTTCTGCCATCCAGACACTTGAAATAGGAAAAGGATTGTTTCCTTCCCACAAAACCCACCCCGACCGCCACATTGCCGGCGGAGCGTCTGGGGTTGATCCTGCAGCCAAGCGCATCACGCTTTTCACGCGTGCGGAGGCGAAGGATTCAAGGAAGACATCCCCGCTCCACTCATGTCCACCCCGCCAGAACTCGGCCGAACCTGGCATCTTCTTCAGCATTTTGGGGGGGGGGGGCATGGGAACTTCTAGGATTCAAGGTCTGAACTTCTTTCGCACTCTAACCATGCGAAAGGCCCACCGGCTTTGAACGGGTCGAAAGCCCGGCGGAGCGGTCCGGTCCGTCGAACCGGCTCGGTGGTGAAGGGATGTCAGGGCCGGTGCCAGGGAGCCTAGGGGGTACAAGTTCAACGAGACTCGTTGATTCTTGGGATGTAGAAATGAATTAGCAAGAGTTCATGATATAAGTTCAAAGTCTCATTCTTGGTGCAAACTCTAGGTCATCATGTGGATCCAGGAAAAAGGGGTCACTTCGGTGTTGCTGGACATGTTCGCAAGTTGTCAGTTGTTAGTTGTTGTGGTAGGGGACTGTGCAACTCTCCACTCACTGAACTGCACAGTTCAGACCGTTGACGGAAGAAATCCAAAAAAAATTGGAACAGATGCTCTTATGTCTTCCATGTGAAGTCACATGGCACTCTCATATGCGAATCGTGATCGTGGAAGTCCTCTCCTGCTCCAATCCTCCAACTCCACGCCAAGTGACACACCATGGACCATGCAACCAAACCTGAAAGTTCACCCAGTAAGAACTGGCAGGTATTTCAGAAACCTGATGCTTGGAGATAGTACAATCTGCTTTGATAGCTTTCAGTCCATCCAAAAATCACCTGTGCCCCCATGACCTCGGAATCCACCGGGCACGGGCCTGGGGGGATGAGTGCTCGTGTCCATCACCTGCGGTTTCACCAACGGGCCGAAGAGGGAAAATCGTGACCATTCACACTGAGAAAAAACAAGTGTATATATATATATATATATATGTGGATGGAGCGGTTGTATTTTAGTATGATGTGAAGTAAGCCACAGAGACGAACTGTCAAACACTCAACATCTCAAACGTTCCAGCTCGCGGTGATCAACTCGGACCTTCTGGGTTTGTTTCAGCACTTGGCTCAATTGGCTCAAGGTCAGAACCGGCAATTCAGACGAACACAGAACATACACAAATCTACTGAACATGCTGAGTTGCACTGACATGTGGCTTTATCATGCTTCGTTTGGTTAAAAGCTTTCAACCCACCATGAATTTGTCAGGTTAGACAAGCAGGGAGAACAAGTGAAGCAACAAGGGAGACAAGCAGGGGGACAAGTGGAACACAAGTGTAACAAGAAGGGAGACAAAAGGAGAAAGACCACCAGGGGGACAAGTGGAAGACAAGTGTAAAATCATCCGGCCGAGGGCGTCCAAGCATGGAGACAAGCAAAAAGACAAGTGGAGACAAGTGCATCCGGCTGAGAGCCTCTGGCCAAGAGTGTCTAAGTCAAGTGAAAAATCATTTGGCCAAGTGGGTCGAAGCATGGAGCAGGCGAAGAGGGAAGCGGAGACAAGTGTAAAAACATCCGGCCAAGTGCATCCAGAGTAGGCAGAGGAAACTCCCGCGGCCCAGAGGACCCAGAGCGGCCTGCGAGACAAGGTGGGAGACAAGTGTAAGTCCATGCGGCCCAAAGCACTTGGGACAGAAGGGAGACAAGTGGAAGACAAGTCTAAAATCATGCGGCCAGAGCACGCAGAGTGTACTGGAGACAAGGGGAACAAGTGGGAGACAAGTGTAAAGTCACGCGGCCAGAGCAGCACAGTGTACTCAAGGAAAGGAAGAAAACGGAGACAAGCGGGAGACAAGTGTAAAATCATGCCAGAGTGTACCTGGAGACAAGCGAGATAAGTGGGAGACAAGTGTACTGGGAGACAACTGTAACATCATGCGGCAGGAACGCAAGCCCCGAGACAAATGCAAAATCATGCGGCCCGGGCATGCAACCCATTCAAAGGTGTAAGAGCCCCTCACAGGTAAAACCTTTTTGGGGAACAACACAGCGTGTTACCTGTCTAGAGTTCCGAGTCTCATGTTTGAGAAAGTACTGGTGCCCGTTGAAGTTAATACATTTTGCATGTGGGATACTAAACCACCATGGAACGCCGATTTGCAAAAGTCAGTACTTAAATCAAGACTGCTGGCCTTCCCCATTGCTGGCTTCCGAGGGTTGGCCCTATAAGCCCTTGGAGGGTTGGACATATGAGACCCACAATCCCAAGATGAAGGGGAACCTATGGGCTGCCTATAGAAACCTCTAGAAACAACCTATGGGTTGCCTGCCAACTTCCTTGCGGTAGGTCTTGTGCAATCAAAACACTGTGAACGCTGAGTAAAACAAGCCCATTGAATAAAACCATGCATTTAGAAAACATCTTCCAACACACTCTATCCTGCAAGGAAACGCTATAGTGTATCGACTTCCTGGTTTGCTCATCACCTTCTATCTGCTATTTGGAAAAAAAACACGTCTCGACTTCAACAACTGGCAGTACATGTGCCCAAAAAAGGGGACCCGACCCATGTGGTTTTTGTGGTTTATATGGTGTTGCATAAGCTTTTAACAACAGTTTGTGATGGTGTCATTCTACGGTCTACGTTTTTGATGAGCTCCCAAGTCATGGCAGCTATTCAGCTGCCGAAGGGATCAAGCGTTCCACTCCGACGTTTGACCCAAAAAAAGGGTATCGGAAATGGAGTAAACTAAATCTCCTTATAGATCCCGGGATCGGATTTGGCCGTCTCAAGATACATCATTGATATACGATCTTCCAACTATGCCAAATGCCGGCTTTGGGCTGTCTCTTTTCATGGTGAAAGATGATGAAAGGGCATAAAGGTTGCAAAGTTGGAAGATCATCTTCCTCCGTTTCCCCCCTTTAAAGACAAAGAAAAGCACGAAGCAACGCACCCGTTCGATCGCTTCACACACTGGGCCCTTCCCTTCACCGAGGTTCTGGCCTCGACCCGAACTGACCTGAAGCGGAAGCGACGGGGAAGCGGTGGAGCTTTGGATTGGAGATGGGAAGGAGTGAGGGGTGTGGAGTGATATGTTTCTATTTGGGAGGGGATATGTTTCGAATTCTGTGAGACCGACCACTTGAGGGAATCTGGAGCATGCTGTTGAACTGCCTTGGCATGCTTGGAGCATGGTGCCTCGCCTTGCGGAGGTCGTCTTTCACGTGGAACATGAGGACCGATGCACGGCCAAACCGGTCGAACCGGGTCAGCTCCGGTCGAACCGGGGCACGGCCTTCGAACAGATTCGACTCGACCTGCACCGACGAGTCGCTTCGGACACCCGGTGTCCGACGTACCTGGAGAAACACAGGTGGTCACTCCCGAGTGTCCGGTCGCAGGGTTGGAAGGATGTGAATCTACCCAACTTCCAATGACTTGTACTCCACCTGGTACGTAGTCATCCACCACTACCAGTTCGGGGTAGTTCATATGAGTTCATGAGTCATTTTCCTGGACTCTCTGGGTACCATCCTGGTTAGCACCCATGGCATGGGCTCCTGCGCGGTCGGTGCGGTCAGTGCGACGATCGGGCGCCCCGGCCGATCGCGCTCGTCCTCGCTGAAGAGATTCCTGGGCGTCGAGGGCCGGAGCGGAGCGGAGCGGTGATCGCCGCGGAACGCGTCGCGGGGATCATGGAAGTGAAGTCTACAGACATAGACCCATACCAGCACCTTCAAAGGGGTCACCAATGGAAGCCCTACACTACCTAGGGATCTCCAGCCAGGACACCCCTTTGAAGGTCCAGGTAGACCGAATCTCCAAAAGGGGAAAATCGATTGCAAAGGATATTGACCAGATTGAGAAGAGCTGTTTTGTAGAGTGTCCCTCCTGCTACCTACGACCTTCAGTTCTGGGTGTCAGACGTGGAGATCCGGTCTTCCCAGGTAAGGGTGTTTTCTCACCGAAGAACTGGATCTTCCACCTCCCTGGCGTTCACCCGCACGGAGGTCTTCAAAACCAAGCTCCGCAGCCACCGACACGAACAGACCATCATGGAGACTTCCAGGTGAGTCTCTCTCCCTACACAACTGCTACAGTACCCGGCACAGAGTGGCGTCTCTCTGGGGCCCTGTGCCACTCCCGTGCTCCGCTCCACTCCACACACCTCGCGCACCTCCCTCCGCGCTCCCTCCGCGCACCGCGCGTGTCCCACACGGCCAGGCGTCGAATCTTCCTGGAGAAGAGTGGCCGACGGAGGATTACAGGTGTTGGGCAGAAGAAACTGCCAGCAGTCACAAAGGGGTGGTGTTCATTGGGCACCCCTATATAACCTCCATGGATAGCACCCCATCTTGTGACTGCTGGTGAGAGTCCTCAAGTTTGACTTGTTTTACCCCAGCCTGGTAGTGGTGAAATATGAGTCCCACGTGGCCAGATGGTTTTGTCTGCGTCAAAACGGAAGTTCTGGGCCATCTTCTGAAGCTGAAAAAGGGGGCTACGAGGTGGGAGAAGCAAAAGGTTGCGGTCCAAAACATTGTTAAAGGCAAAAATAAACATCCCCTGTGACCTGTTTGTTTTAACTGGCTAACCACTCCTAAAACCCTACCCCCCCACATCTGTATGCATCCGAAGTGGTTCGGCCGTTACGGTGCACTGGTTTCCCTGCAAAAAGACGGTGTAAGTCGTTCTGCAATACGCCGCTCTCCCCGCCTCGAACAAGTCATCCACGTCGATGATTTCACGTGCCAGGTCATCCTCCAGCATCCTCGGTGACGAGGGCAAAATGTCGAGTACTCGCATGTGCTTAAAACCAAGAATCTATACACAAAACAGCCTTTCCAGGACCACGGAAGGGGTGGTTATTGGATGGAAAATACATAGTCAGTGGATGTCAGGGGTGTCCATAAACCACCCTTTCCGTGGTCCTGGTTCAGACCCCCAGTAGACGAACGTGCAGTACTTTGGACGTGTGAGGCGGTTTGGTTTAGGTGGTCTAGTCCTGTTGAAACGTTTACGCTCCGACACAACGGTCGCTTCGAGCAGTCCACAAAAGGTCGGTCAGTGGGCCCGCAAGAGTGTGTGTAAAGCACTCTGGGTGTTGGTGAAACGCTTGGAGTGGACCACACCTTGATAGACTCATGAGCTCATTTTGTATCAAATACGATCAAAAGCTGAAGACACCCTGGTGCTGCTCGCGTGAGGCGAGTCTGCTCTCGAAGAAAGCTCTCCTTTCCTCTCCGACACCCACCGGTCACGAACTTCACCGGCCAAGCGTCGGATACTCCTCCTCCTCCTCGTCGTCCTTCCCACAGCGTTGTTCGGCATTCGTCGCTCGGGTAAGGATCGATGCGAATGAGAAGAACGGAACTCCGTAAAATTCGGCGCCCTATGGGAGATACATCAGGACCTTGCAGAAGTGGAGAAAGGGATCGGTTCTGGTATAGAGTTCACCAGAAGGAGACCTCAAAAAGGTATACCCTAGAAGTCCAAAGACGACATTTTGACCGGCTGGAGTAAAGGAAGTTCCCTTTCAGGTCCCCTAAAGACCATTCTTTTTATAGTCTTTGACTCCCAGGGTATAATATAACGCTCGTATACGCATGTACTGGTTCGATTTCCCGATCACTCATGTGTCAAACAGCGTGGCTGCGTTGACGCAATTCTCCAGTTAGGAACGTTGACTGATTGCGAGTCACCTAGTTTCACTTTTTGGGGGAGGAGTCCGGAGCATGTACAACCTCAGAATCTGGTCTCCCTGGAATCTCCAGCGTTCCGTATCACCCCGTAATACTTATGTGTTCCATTTCCTCACCTCCTTCCAGAAGCGCCCATCGAGGCTCTTCGCTTCGTTCACCCCCTCCCCTCTCAAACCACACGACGGAAAACGTCAGCGTCTGGCCCCCCAGCGAGATCGATATCGCGCGCGAAAGACCACCCAACAAAAAGAAGAAGACGACGCTCCACGCGAATCGCACGGCTGATGGACACCTCAAACTGGATGCCGGCTTCTTCCAACTGACGATTTTCCTCACCTTGCTCCGCGCGATGCTCCACCGGGAACCGATGCGACCACGGCCGCAAGAGGAAGAAGTTGGATGTGTTGGGCGAGGAAGAGCCAGGGATGATACTGAGAGGTGGGTGTGGGTGAAGATGGATGTGTAGCTCAAATAGGGAGAGCCCCCACAGATTCTCTTGAAGGAGGAAAATAGACCTGCCTACCCAGCCAGGGCCAGGGTGTCTCCCTATTAAAAGACCAGAATACACACTTAATATATTGCACTAGGCGGATCCCCCTGGCTGTCGACTGATCACTTCGGCGGTGGTTTTATGTGCAACGCCGGGTCGACAGCTTGCATTGACGCCCAAAACGGGTCGCTGAACTGGTCCTTTGGCCCACTTGAAATGGATGCGATCGTTCGGTCTGAGTCCGTCCGTGTTTTGCTAGGGTTTTGTGGTGTCTTCAAGTGTCTTCCAAACGTTTGGTTCTCCTTGCTGAACCTGTGGATCCCGGAACTGGATCCCGGGGGCCCTATTTTGTTGCTGTGACTGACATTGCAGCGCGTCACAGTTGGATAGTCTGATCGATAGTCTTTGGCTTCTTCCAGGCAATTCATCACTTGGACTTCTCATGAGAAGGGATGAGAATCCCACATAGGACCTTCCACTTGGTGAGCGGCTCAAGAATTCGCACCCATCCTGTTCACCCACTATAGACCAAGTTGTTTGGGCTCGATGTCTTCACTCCAGGACTTCGATGTCTTCACCGTGGCATAGACCAAGGGGACGAAGCCAACTGAGTGACGACGGATTCCTCTGCCGTCAACCGATATACGAACGGTACCCGACCACCCCCTCCAACGTGACGCAGCTGCACTTCAGCTCCTCCGCGGTCGAGCGGGTCGACCGCCGAACCGGTCGAGGTCGACGAGAAGCCGCGACGCCACCGCGGAGGTTCGGGCCGTGCCTGAGAGTTCGAGGCTGCTCTTCGACCCTCCCTGCGCGTTCGGACGAGAAGGATCGGTGTCCGGTCCCGAATGGGGCTGGGGTCGTAACGCCACACCGTCTGGGGATGACGTTGGCTTTCGGAAATCCGGGTGGGTGGAGCCACCCCAGATGGTCCTGTAACGCCAAAGGGGCGGGTGTCCACCTGTCTGCTTGTGCCCCCTTGAAGCGTCCAGTCATGATGACCATGAATCACCCTGGCCTTGGTAGTGGTGGATTATGACTCAATGACTCCTTAGGATCTCAGGATCTCCTATAGGTGGGGTACTTCATGAGTCCAAACAAAAATCATACAAAAGATCGGAGGTTTTACGTGCGCAAACGAGTCCATGCAACGAGTCCATCGAACCTCTTGTTTTTTTCCGCCGCACACCCTCCGCGCCTCGAGAGTGATGCCCAGCTCCGACAGCTCGAACCTCATCTCGCCGCCTCAGCGCTGCCGGGAAGGGCTCCGCTTCGGCCAGCGCGGGCGCGCGGGCGCCCGGCGCGTTCGACTTATGGAAGCCGGTAAGCGGCGCGTCGGGTGTGTTTCACGTGTTTTTGGCACATGGCCATTGGTTTTGTGGGGGATTATTGGGGGTTCGAAAGAGTTTGAAGACCAGGTTCCAGGCTAAGCCCGCAAGGAGCAGTGCTTTCACCTCACTTGACAAAAGATAAAGAAAGTATCTACGCCGTATACGCCTGAGTGACCTCTATTTTGGATCACCAATCATCCCAAAATAGGGTCTTTTCCTATCAAAAGAGAGGTTACTCAGGCGTCTACGGCGAGTAAATAGTGGGTTCCATCATCCCAAGATCCACGAGTCTCCCCACCGATGGAGCTCTCGTCATCCTGCAGGTGTCAAGGCGTCGAAGCCGGTGGTGGCGTTGGATGGGGTCCTTCATCATGCCCCTCTGTCCTTTTGAAGAACATGTCTAACACAAGTCATACCAAAGGTCCCGAACACAGAGAGACCTTTGGTGTAAACGACATGCATCTGATTTAAATGGGGTTTGGCCTTTCTAAGTCTTGACCATCCTCTCTATCTTAGCACAAGGTGATGCAGGGCTGCCACCATGAGCACCTCATGGGATCTGTTGGCAGGGCGGAACGCGCGCAAAGCAAGAAGAGCACTGTGGTCAAGGGCCAAGGTGTTGCCCTCATTGTTGGGGAGTTCTATCAACCATCCACTACCAACACCTCAGTGCCAAGAACAAAAAGAACACTGCCATCCTGCCATCCATCTAGTGACATGCAGCAACCGAGCTGTAGTGTACCACTTCTTGCCCTGGCCTGAGTGAAGGAGAGGCCTGCGTCCTTCAGCATCTGCTTCTCTTCTTCTGGCATCACGGGGGGGCTTTGCAAAGCTTGGAGTCTGGGGTGCACAGCTTCCTTTCTTCGTCGTCTGCCGCTGCCCCCACACCAAAATCAGCTCAAATTAAGCGAAGAAAACAGAAATGAGACTCAGACCTGAGCTGTCAAGGACTCCTGCCGCTGCCCCAAGTCCGACTCGCGGGTCCACCCGCCCATCCAACACGCGCCTGTCATCGACACGTCGTCCTCCTCCTCACAGGGCTGGGGGGCGTTGCCCCCGCGGACGACGCGAACGAGCTGCTTTTGGGGCCCAGCCCAGTCGGTGGGACCAACAGAGCCAGGAGATGTCGCAGCTTGAGCTCAGGGGTGCCCGTTCGGAAGGATAGGGGGGTGCCCCTGTCACGTCGCATCCACAACCCCGATGGAACGAGCTATACCACCCGGGCCCTCCATGGCCTGGGGTATGAAGAACACACTTCCTTGCAGTCTCCAGCTTGACAGGAACTCAAGCTGGCGCTCCAAAAATGCCTGGCCTCGTTTTGACCCGGAAATAGTCCTCTCCGCCACCTCGAAGAAACACTGAACGAAACCCTTCCAACGACCAGTCCAGAGGAGTCCAGCGCCCCGAAGCACCGTCCGTTGGGTCCTTTCCAAACGGTCCGTTCCGCTACACCAATTCAGCGCACCGAGTCACCGAGTGAGGGGGAACGTGTCGGTGGTGACCCCCTGGGATGCCTGCCTCCATAAGGCATCGAACGGGGGACGTTTGCATGGCATAGCCACCTCTGAAAACCGTAAACTTCAGAACCTCTGATGGTCCACTTCGGTTCGGACCATCCTCACACCGAAGCCACGTGATGCCAACGTTGAACCCGTTTCGCCTGGAGAGAGATGCCCAGATCGGCCATGAGCTGAAGCTCATCACCTGCAGGCGCGCGCGCGCGCGCGCGTGTTTGGGCGAGTTCCCCCTGCTCGCGTCCAACGGAATGACCGGGCGTTCGTGGGAGCCAGGAACCCAAACACCGAAGAACCCACCGTTCGCAAGGCTGCATCCTCGCTCCGATTCTCGTCCCAGATTCTCTCTACCAGGACCCTCCGACAGGTCACCAATTGAGACCTGTTAGGGTCCAACAACCCTCAACTAAGAGCCTGGCCAGGAGGGTGCTGGTAGATTTCATGTGCACCACATGTCCAGTGTTCACTCCCGCGCGGAGCGCGGTTCACGCTGGAGATCTTTTCCCTTTTCTCAGCCGCGCTGGCGGAACACCGGATCCGTCCCACCTGACATCGACAGGCTGCTCTTGGTCTTCGCCTGGCAAAACGAGGACACACAGTCTGGTTGGGGGGGCGCACAGTCGGGGGTGGAGGCACCGCCAGCAGTCCGGTTTTGGGTTCACCCCCGCTGCAAATATGCCATAAGGGGATTCAAGCTGATTCAGGATTTGTTGAGCAAGCCTATCTGAGCACCATCCGGTGGATAAGTTGTTCTTGCTGATCGGTGTTGGCCCTCTGACATTTCATCTGGATCTTCCAACTATGCCAAATGTCTGCTTTTTTGCTGATCATTCTGGATGAAAAGGCAGACAAATTGTCATAATAGTTGGAGTTGGGAGATCCAATTCATCTTCTGAATCCTTGACGAGAGGAAACACCTGAAGCAAGGTTCAACCATTGACTCTTCTCGATGCAAGTTGAAAATCAAGGGAACTTTCCAGCTTGCATCTGTCATAGAGATCATATAGAGCAGCATTCCGATTCCCAACACCACGGAACTGTGTGCATGTGTATACATGCATTTCGAGAAGACCACCTTGGTCAAAAGCTGACGCCATAAACATTGGCTCAAGCCGAGCACGCAATGGTCAAAAGTGACCGCAGAAACCCCAGGTTCCAGCTACCACTGCGTTTGCAGTGGTAGCGGAGCCGGTTTCGTCCAGGGACCGCGTGATAGGCACCATGGATCATCCTGCTCCTCCTCCTGGTTTTGCTCCTGAGGATGCCAACTGGCAGACCACGGCCGGCAGGCCTACTGGCACCGCGGCCACCGAAGGCCATTCGGCTGGTGCTGGATCGCTGTCCTCTGATGGGAGTGACCCTTGGATCCGTCGCGATCCGTGGACGCGACTGCCCGCCCAGGAGAACGTGAACACGGACTACTTGCAGTTCCTGCAATCGCGACAAGGCCTTGAAGCTGGACCGGCGACACCTCCCACCGGAGCACAAATGACACCTCCGGTACGAAATGATTTTGTCCGCCTTGGAGCCCAACAAGAACTGCACCCACTACATTGGGGACACGCTGCACGAGAGGAAGCCGAACGTACCACCGCAGGTCCTCCTCCAGAATGGGATGGGGCTAAGATGGAGTTCCGCGACTACAAGATCAAGGCAAAGCTTTGGCTGCGGACGACTCGAACTCCACCTACCGCCAGGGGACCTATGTTGCTCAAGGGCCTAACCGGCCCTCCTTGGGAGCACATGAAATTCCTCGCAGCCGACGATGGTTGGTTGGATAATCCCGATAACGGTCGAATCCTCATCAACCTGATGGACACCAAGGAGTACTATGGAGAAGAGGAGAGGGAATCCATGCTGGCGGCATGCAGCCGCATCACTTTTCATCTTCGCCGAGCCAAAGGGGAAAAGGCTCAGGCCTTTATGCTGCGTTGGGATGACGCAGAACGCAGGGTGAAAGAGAAGGGTGTTAACCTTCCGGGAGAATATCAGGGTTTTCTCCTGGTAACAGCCCTTCAGTTGACAAGCGACCAAATCAAATTGCTGCTCAACTACACTCGTGGCTCCCTCCAGGTCTCGGATGTCAAGGCCTGGCTACGGATCCACGAGACGGACCTCGATATTACCACCCTCGGCAACGACAAGAAGAAGTCCACCAATGAGGTCCACACCATCTATGAGGAGACGGTCCAGGAAGAGGGCGAGGTTCTGGACATGGAGGGTGACCTGATCCAGGACGAGGACACGGAGATGTTGCTAACCACCTTGGCCGAGATGTCCGATGGAGAAAACGATGGACAGACCACCACGGAGATCAGCGAGGGCGAGGCGAAAGAGGTCCTTCTGACTATGCTGAAGGAGCGCCCTCGTACCAGATCCTTTCAGGGGGCGATGAAGGCCAAGAAGAACCGTGATCTAGCTCGAGGTTTTGGAGCTGGCCGTGATGGAGCCCTTCGACCAGGAACTTACAAAGTATCAATTGAAGAACTGAAACGTCGGACGAAGTGTCACCGATGTCAGGAGGTGGGTCATTGGAGTCGAGAATGCCCCAATAAGGGACGGGGCAAGGGAGACGGAAAACCCAAAGACATTCACTACATCACGGCGGAGACCTCCGACGAGATCGAGTTTCTCTACCTGGATGCTGACGCGGCTAGCCATTCCGACCCGACCGTCAAGGACACTCAAGCGGAGTTTGTATACATGAGCGTGCCGCCGATCATCACCCATGAGATTCTTACTATGGAAACATCTGTTGAAGCTGGTTGTGCTACAATAGATACGGGGTGTCAACGGATGGCCATTGGTCTTGATGCTCTAGAGAGGTACCAAAGCATGCTGCCCCCGGAACTATTCATTCGATTTCGTCGAGAACGACACCAGTTTCGAAGTGTTCACCAAACGTCGTGCACGGAAAGGGTGGCAGTTATGCCCAGTTCCCTTGGCCCCCGAGGCAGCTATCTCAAACCTGCTATTTTTGAAGATGAAACATGTCGTAGTGCACCCTTTTTGATCAGCTTGCCCTTCCTCCTACATTGTGGCATTCAACTACATTTAGACCCCACGTTTGGACTCCTGTTGAGATCAGAGAAACTGGGTTTTTCAGCCAGATGTCATTTGGGTCCGACGGGTGCATTGAGAGTCTTTTTACAAGATTTTTCAGAAGATCAAATTCGGCGGTTGGCAGGGAAACAGGACAGCAAACATGTCGAGTATGAGCTACTACGAACGGAGCATTCAGCTGGCTCAACAGAGAATGCTCGGTCGTCCCACTCAGTCCGTCCGGTGAGTGAACATGCAGAGCCGCCCCAAGAGGAACCGCACCGAGGCAGAGGAGAGCATCTCGATGATTCGAGCGTGGTACCGGATGGTGCTACGTCTCTTCGTTATGATCACCCAAGCGCTTCGGCATCAAGCTCTCTCCCAGATCCGCATTCCAGGACCACGGGGCATGAGGTCTCGACAGATCATCCAGTCCGCCGACCTCCTAGAGGTGGAGGAGTTGGACGAGATCGTCAACCACTTGGGGGAGAAGCTGCAGGAACGAAGCCTCCAGGAGGCACGAGGTCGATATCCATCTCCGATGACGGAGGCGTCCCAGTCCACCGACACCGACACACCGACCGAGTGGAGCAAGGTAACCGCAGCAATCCCCACGGGACCGGAAGCCAACATGTGGCAGATCCCCCAGGGACTGGATCTTCGATCAGCCCCACAATGCCACTGCCAGCTCAAGACCAAGCTGTACACCTCCATGACACAGAAGAACTACCAGCGGCTTTTCTGGCATTGCCCTCGAGGACGAGATCAACAATGCCGCTTCTTCCAATGGTTGGACCTTCCCAAGAACTTGAAAAACCCGCCAGTCGACTTCCGGGACGATCCGACCTTAGAGGAGCTGCGACTACTGTTTCAGTCGCAATGCCCACACAAGAAGACCACCAAACAGGGGAGCAACGGATTCCGGGTGAAGGAGACCTGCAAGGAGTGTGGCAAGGTGCTCATCGACGAGATCACCGAAGCGGGGAAGGTGCACTATCAGTCCAAGGACCAGAAGGCAGCATCCACCTCATCAAGGAGCTACACACCCTCGCTGGCTCCAGGGACTCCGTCTCCAGTGGAGGAGTACGATTACCAGGAATTTCTTCAATGGAAGAGTCAACAAAGGGGAACAGCTTCCGGCACGCCATGTCAGTCGTGGAAACCACCAGTTCCGGTAGATCCCATCGAGATGATCGAGCCGGAGGACTTCCAGGCATGGCAGAGGTTCAAGCGTCTCCAAGCGGGGAGCAAGGAGCGTCGCCAACACCGCTGAGTGAGCGCAGACTGACAAATGGGCTAAGACACAACATGGTGGGCAGGTTGAAGCAAACCGAACGACTCTGGCATGAGCTCGACTCATTACTTAGCATGGACCACTCAGAACCCATGGGAACACCACTAGCAGAGGTTTATTCTCGGATCCGGAAAGCCGCCCACCATGGCAGTCAGCAGCTCAAGACTTATAAGGAGCTTTTCAGCATGGATGCAAAACAATTGAGCACGGTGATGGAGATTTGCAATCCGGGGTGTTTCAATAAGCAAGCAGACAATTTTGGATTGCGGTGTGGCCAAGTTTTCGACATTGTGTTGGGTTGGGATTTGTTGAACACTCAATCACAGCAACATGTGGTACAGTACATCAAGTCGGAGCGACCGGGACTAGTGTTGTTAGCGCCACCTTGCACCATGTTCAGCACTTTGCAACACCTCTCCATTCGAACGCGGCATGCCAATTCCAAGCTGTTCGATGATCATTTGAGAGAACTACGCCGCGCTCGCAACCTGCTCAAGTTTTGTGTGGAAGTTTGTCAACTATGCAGAGAGCTCAAGCTGACCTATGTCTTTGAACACCCATGGGGAGCAACATCATGGAGTGAACCATGCCTAAAACGATTGGTGCAACAACCGGACAGTTACCTAGCTAGAGTGGATCAATGTCAATTCGGACTGGTTAGCAGCCAAGGCAACCCCATGAGAAAACGATCAGGCTTCCTCACCAACCTTCTAGATCTTGCGACGAGCCTCAACCGGACGTGCCATGGAGATCATCAACATGAGCACATAGTCGGCCGTGCACCAGGGGATACGGACAATCGATCACGGATGGCTCAACGCTATCCCAAACTTCTCATCCAGTGCATCCTCGGCACCTACGCTGCTAACATTGGGCTGAACGCTTCGGAACTTCATCACGTTCATGCATCCCACATCATCACGATTGATGAGCAGCTCACCAAGAAGTTCCAGTTGAATTCGCTTGCCGTGGGAGATGCAGTACGACCCCGGGTGGGAGAAGCAGTACCCCTCGGCGTGGGAGTTGCCGAATGTCACGCCATCGAGTCTCCAGAAACTGAAGGTGATCACGATGATGAAGACCATGAAAGAAAGGGAGACTTCCCAGGTGTTAAATTTTTTAATTCAATGAAATGAATGTAGGTAAAATATTGCT
>CAXAMN010007969.1:92365-104900 GCA_963970005.1 Durusdinium trenchii | reverse complement strand
AAGTGACCGCAGAAACCCCAGGTTCCAGCTACCACTGCGTTTGCAGTATACAAATATGAACAAATTACACACAGTAGGTGTCTCAGAAACGACCTCATTTTGGGGGATATGGATGTGTCTTTCTCTTCACCACGATCTCGCGAAGCGAAGCATCGCCCGGAACCCGATGCACCTTGAAGTCGTCGCCTCGGCGGCTCGGAACGCGACGGAACGCGATGTTCGAGCCGCTTTCGGGGTCCGAGCTGGACCGAGCGTCGTTCGGGGTGTCAACCTGGAGATCCACAAGTACCAGGACCATCCAAGTGTCCCGTCTGGACTACCCTACACTGCTTGGGGATCGGACACCTAGACAGGATGGTGCAGGGACGTCTTGGGGACCGACCCTCACACAGGAAGGTGCTGGTGCAAGTAGTCATGATGCAAAGGATGTGTTCCTCGACCTCTCGTGTCTTCGTTTTGACAGTCAAACTTCATGCCTTTGCCGCGTCTTCGATCGCCATCCACCCCCCCCGCCACCGACCCGCCGGTTCTTCGTGCGGTCCGACTGGAGGAGCTCTTGACGGTCTGGAGCTTTTGGAGCGGACAAAGGGAACCGCCAGAAAGCCCCGAATTGACATGTCTCAGTTTGCTGCAACGAACTGGAGCCACGAAAGGCTGCGAACCTTTTGGGGGGCGTTTCGAAAGGGGACTCCTTCTTGCTTCGCAGAAACTCGCTTCCACACGGTGTGGAAGCAAAGCAGCGCCACACCGCACAAAGAAAACTCGGGGACCTGGTGGGGGACCGGGTCGCACCTCGTCCAGTCCGAAAGGGGGAGGAAGACCTCCGCCCTGTCTCTCTCGTCCGGTCCCAAGGCACGTTCGTCCAAGATCTCCCTCATCCTGGGTCGGAACGGGTTCCGACCCGGTTGGGCTTCGGAACGGAACCGGGGGGGCGGAAGGAATCCGGAAGGAAGGAAGGACCCCCAAAGCAGGGCTGGGGGCGTCTACTGTAACATTTGGAGGGCGAACGTCGATCGTTCTGCCCTTGAAATTCACGGCCAATTCGAGGTGCTTCTTTTTTTTGCAGGGCGTCAAAACAAAAGAACAGACACGACACGCCCACCCATCTACCTACCGATTGGTGAGATTCGGTGTCTTTTTGAGAACTCAGAAACAGAAACAGCACTCTTCGCTCTTAGGCCATCACTACTGTAGAGGCCATGCCTACTAGGGTGGATGGAGACCATCGCTACTAGGTTGAAAGCCATCGCTAGTAGGTTCCTTAAAGGCTTTCCCGCTCGCGCAACCCAGGTCTGGGCCGAGCGACGCTGGCACCTCCTGGCCCGCGGGCAGCGGGGGCCGGTTGGAGAGGTAGCTCCAAACCCAGGGAGCTTTGATCTTGCAAGAGGTTTGTGAAGCCCAGATTGGTTGTGCTTTGTTCACCCAACTTTGGCCAGCTTAACTTCAATCGACATTTGCACCAAATTGGACCAGCGAATCGTCTCATGATTGGGATACCTCATCCCCAGAGTGGCAAGTGGTCTTGCCTATCTGACGGACTGTTTCGCTCTGAGGGTTGCTGGGGGGGGGCGATCCAACATAAAAGTCCAAGAACCACCAGCCTCAAACGGCAAAAGGCTGTGCATCAAAACCCCACTATGCCTCAACCCAACATCCACATCACCAAGTCTCTAACAACAAAAAGGACCACATGCCAACTTGTTGGGTCCAGCCACCCACACCGACCCTCACCTCAACCAACCCCCCCCACCCAACCCCGCATCTCGCTGGGTCGCGCCTCCCCCCCTTCATGTCAACCGCGCCTCCCTTGGCGGACTGCGAGGGCCCTGGTCACTCACCCCGCGTCTCACCCGTGGTCCGGTCGGCCGCCGGTTCTTCCCGCGGTCTCCTGCACTTCTTCGCGGCCTTCCATGATGCGCACCTCGCGGCCTGGAACGACACGACGGCCAAGCCGAGCCGAGCGGTCAGGCGGGAGCGACCGGACCGGTGGAGTGAAGTCCGACGATCAGCAGCTCTGAGGTTGGTCTTCTCTTGGAGTGCAGGAGGAACTGAGTGAGTTGAAGAACTTCCGGTTCAGACTTCTGGTCCAAAGATGGTCGGTTCCGACTTTTTGGGGGTGATGTGGTGACATCCCTGAGAGCTCCTGAGACTCCAGTGATGACTCATGAACTACCCCTGAATATTTCGGTGAGTGGTGGATGATGGCTTCCAGGTGGGATAGTTCATGAGAAAACGGAAGTTCTGGACATGTTTGGATGAAAGAGAAAAGACCCCATGACTTGGGGGATCAAGAATTTTCCTCCGGGTGACTCATGGGTGCGATAAATCAGTTGCTCAACTGATTCTCTTGGGCGCCCAACACGACCTTTCTTCCACACCCAGTCACCTAGTCCGGTGTACCACAGGTGACCAGCTCATGAGGTGGGCGCAAAGAATTGACCAAGCTCATCCCCAAGCTTTTCCAGGTACCGCGAACGTCGAAGGCGGCGAACGTCTTCTCCACCACTCGCAGTCACGACCTTTGGCCATGAGAAAGACTTGAAAAATGAGGAAGCTAGTTCATCTATCTCTCCAAAACCGGAACCGAGGCCCACTCCAAAACGAATCCAGTTGAGTCTGCACGCCCAGTCTCCCGCAGCGTCTCCGCCCAGTCTCCACGCGTTCCGACGCCGGGTTCACGGCCTTTGGCGCCACCCTGGGAGGTCGTGGCGGTCGTGGCGGTCGTGGCTGTCGAGTCGGAGTGAAGAAGGAGTCTTCCAAGAAGACATAGCTACCAGGAGTCACAAGCTGGGGTGGTCTTTAGTCCCATCCAGTGAGTGGAGTAGCTGGGCACCCCGAAGCTCGGATCGCACCCCGTCTTGTGACTGCTGGTAGCACTTCCAATGAGTGGCTTACGAAGAGTTCGGTGGATTGATGGGCAACACGAGGATGGACCGGCCCATCGGGTCCACCGCCATGTTTTCCCCCAAGTGATCTACACCTGGAGCCTTCCAACTAGGCAACTTTTGTTGAGCCGAGCTTGGCTGCTTTTGTTGACATTGAAAAGGAGAAAACGTTCTGTCTCGTTCGAAGATTCGCCGCGTCCAAGGGGTCACTCATTGACAACCCTACATCGCCGTATACACGCTAGCTAGTATAGAGAGTTTCTCTCCATTGGACACACATTGGAGCACTAGGCAGGTATCATCTTTGGCACGATGGGCCCGAAATGAACATGTTTCTGAGTTCACTCTGAACCCACGAAGCAACGCGAACGACCCGCGTCCCTAGACCTGAACGACCGCCCCCCGGGGCGGTGGACGCGGCAACGGCAACCGGTCGGCCTTGTCGCCCGGCAGCACCGAGGCATCTGATCGGTGCGGCGGGGTCCGTCTGAAGGTTGGCTGTAGAACTTGGGACCATTGGGGAGTCCAAGACTATACCTTGGAATCTGCATGTGGTGTTTCCTACATGACCTAGCTGCAATTGTCTTACCTGGATCTTCCAACTAGGACAAAGTTAGTCAAATGTATGTCCTTTCATCCATAAAGATCAGCCAAGCTCGGCAGACATTTGGATACCTATACCAGGTCAAGAGGTGTCTATAAACAGCCTCTTAGAGGTGATTTGGGGTGTCCAAAAACCACCGGGCGAGTTTGGATGGTCTTGGTAGATCTTGGCGGCTTTTGTTTGCAAAATGTCTGCCGAACTTGGCTGTGTTTGATGAAAGGGCAGGCATGTTGCATCTCGTTGGAAGATCCCTTTTTTTCAGTTCCTTGACAAATGATTGAACAAATGATGGAGCTCGAAACCGCACCACCCGCTTTTGCGTCAAGAGGGGCTGAAAACTCCTCGGTGGCTCTTCTTGCAAGCGGGAAGAGCGGTGGAGAAGGACTCCAACCAGTGGATCGAACCTCCGGGTCTGGCCTGTTCCTGGGCTCACCCTCTATTCGGGGACAAGTCCATGGACCACCCGGACTCCGTGCTGAGAGTTGATCGGCCGGACGAAGGCGCAAACCCCATAGGATCAGACCTTTGGGGTTGTGAAGTTGTGACTCGTGACGAGGTGGCGCACGAGTAAGAGTCTGTTGGAGGATGTGCTTGAGGACGCATGTCAAAGCCTTTGCCCAAGGATTCCAACCATAGCTTTAAGGAATGACCGAGGCAGTAGTATTTAACATATGTTACTTACAAAACCAGATCAACCACCTAGGACTTCCGGGGCTTGTGTAGCCTTCCAGGAGTTCCAAGTTGGCTCTTGGGTCCAATGACCAAATGGATCCTGAACACCCCAGACAGGGCAACTGACCCTCCAGCCACTTGGGAAAACATTCGAATACTCGCTTTTGGCACTGCACCGTGCGATTTGGGTAGAATCTTGACTCTTGACCGTTTAGGATCGTCAACTCAACCCCCTTCACGCACCTGCGGACCAACCGAAGACAGGCTCTTCTGCCAAAACTCGCGGACTCCGCGGACTCGCGACCCCACTGAGGCGGCGGACGCATCTCTTGGGCGGCAGCTTTCCTCTGCCTCCTCCGCTCCGCTTGCGCGAGCATCATTCGTCTCACCCTGCACCGGGGCGAAGGGGTCGGGAGGGAACACCGACCTCCGATGTTTGGACCTCTTCGTGGGGTTCCAGTCCAAACCAAAAAAGGGTTATAAACACGAAAAAGTCACGCGCCTGGTTTATGGCGCCGCGCGCCAGGGACCAAGTGCTCTGAGTTGGAAACGGAAGACAGAGAGAGAATCAAAGACGCAGACACCAGGTCGGGTGGTTTCCTGTCGCTGCGGCTGAAACACCCGACCGGCTCGTCGGTGGGAGGCCCTCAGACCTGAGTCTCTCATCCTCATAAGGCCAATCGAGCTCGTCGCGCCTCTTGGAACGGATCCATATCCCTACAAGGCCAGTCTGACCCTGCAAATATGGTCCTTCATAAGACCAACTCCAGTCAAATGAGGTATATTGTCTTTCCATTCGCTGAAGCAAATGGTCTCCTCCGGCATCCTCTTGCAAAGAAACAGCCCTGGAAGTCCGTTTGACCATGTTTAAAAGGGTGATCTGGTTTTGTAGTGTAAAATCCTTAGTAAAGACCATGGTTGTTCGGGATTAAGGCTATTTAATACATGGTGGTTCGCCTTCTAGGGACAGTAAATGACCTTCAAACCACCCGGTCGGATGCATCATTTCCAGTCGTCTACGTCGTTTTGGCTCGGGTCGCTGTGTGGACAGGTCTTCCCTCGCGGAAGTCTCCACACACGCGGCGCCTGACGAAGATGTAGCCGGTGACCACGGTGAGTAGCATCACCAACCTGACCCGACAACACAGCTGGACCGAACCCTTCGGGATGAACGCTAGGACCCACGGTCGGGGCGGTTTCATGGACACCCCTTCACCTCCAAACAGGCCTATCAATAGACACCCCTTATGGCAAGCCGGCAAGGTGTCCTGGTGAGTGGCACAAACCGAGGACGGGCCGAGGTTGGCATGACGGACTTCGCCCAACCGCTGGATCCTCCAAGTTTGGTGCCCAAGAGATCACCTGCTTCCATCGCTCCAACACTCCGTTCGAACAGCCGCTTCCCGGTTCCGGGTCCAAGGTGAAAACCTACGGGGGTGGTCGGTGCGCAATGACAGCGATGTGGATCTTCATCAGGCTCAGTGGGGCACTGCTGTGCCATGGACTGAGCCAAATTGCAAAAGACAATGTGCACCAGCGAAAGCAAAAATGAATCCGGGAACTTCAGGTCAACACTAGTTGGCAGAAAGTGGTCGTTTGCAGGGAGCTGTATTCTGGGTGCACGGGCAGCACTTGGGTGAGCTTGTCTGAGCCAAAGCATCAATAACGATCTTCCCAAACGCTCCGTTCACAGCCCTTGGTCCCTCAAAACCTACGGGGCGGAGAACCCAGACCCCCTCCATAATGAGAAAAACGCGTCTGAGTTCATGTGAACGATAGATAAATAAATTGCAAACTACCAATGATCCACTGGGTCCCTGTTTGGTCTTCCGTTGGGTCTTCCTCAGTCGGGACCGCTTGCCCGTGCCCTTCAACACCCTTCAAACCGTCGGCGGGTTTTGCGTGCCCAACACCACGTGCCCAACACCCCGTGCCCAATCCCCGAGCGTCCAAAGCCCAGCGGCAAGACCAGAGGCACAATCAACGCGCTGGCATTCTTCGGATGCTCGTCCGTCTCCACCACTGAGAAACAGCGGTGCCGTGTCGGTGGGGGCAGGTGCCCGTGACGTCGGCACGGTTTGAACAGACATCGGCGACGTACGGAGGTAGAAAAGCAGAGGTGGAAAATGGCTCTTGGATGACCGGTAGAAACGCGTGCTTTTTTCACTTCCCTCAATGTTTTTTTTATTACAGCTAAGTGTAACTGTATCCTCTTGGGTGCTTCTAAAGCACCCATGGCTTAGCTTCACGGCTTCCTTGGGGTGACAAGCATGCCAATGCCTGCGCAACACAAAGTGTAGCCTATTATAAGGATACCATGATCTTCCAAGTATGCCAAAACTCTGCCTTTGCGCTGATTTTATTGTGGATGAAAAGGCATAAATTTGATTAAATTTGTAATAATTGGAAGATCCAAGTAAGACAATTGCAGCTAGGTCTGTACGAAACACCACATGCAGCAGATTCCAAGGTATCAAGGTGCTTCTTCCACGCGTGAGAATTGAAGTTGCTGAAAACAACTGTCTGACTCCACATATTTTCCCACAAAGGAAGGTTACGGCCTCCGATCGAGCATCAAGACCATTCAAGACCAAGACCTGCATTTCACCCTCCAAAAGAATCTACTCCCTCCCCATTCTCAACTGTCTTTCACCATCACGTTTCGGTTCCCGTCCCTAAACAACCTCCAACCTCTTCAACTGTCCCTTCACCAGCGCTGACCTTCAAGCCGACCTCGCTTTCCGTCCGTCCCTGCCCAACCGCCGAGCGGCTCTCGCCCGCTTCGAAGGCCGTGGCGACAAAGACCACGGTCGCCACGGTCTCCGTGCCGTCGACGACAAAGGTTCCCTCGAAGCGCGCGATGGTCACCGTGGACCTCGGAGCGGTGCGCGGCAACCGGGGGCCGAGCGGCCGGGACCGGGGGGGTCCCGGTCCATGCGGTCGCGGAAAGAAGATGGATGGACCTCATCCCCGGTCCTAGCCGCTTGGAATTGTCCAAGGATCTTCCAAAAAGCCACGATTATTGGCCCAACCATTCAGGACCATGTCTCCTCCCCCAACAACGATGTGCCTGCAGAAGATCCTTTTGGATCATTGTATGGTGTATTCTGCGGGTGGCGATGTTGATTCCAGAGTGGGTCATTGGAGATGACTGACTCGTCCAGACTCGCTGGCACGGCTGTCAGGAGGTCCGAATGACTGCTGGCTTCGCCCGGACGCAGCCCGGCGCAGCATGGCGCAGCCTGCCTTCACACTCCAAACGGTTCAGGTCTACCATCCACCCGAGTCTTGCGCCCAGTCTTGCCCGAGACACAACGACTCAACGCCACTGTTGCGAAGTGCCGCCTGACCGTTTGAGACGGCGAACGATGGGGGATCCACATGCGAGGCACATGAACTCTCTTGCTCCATCCAATCTAGTGAATCTAGTGAGCAAGCTCCAGGTATTGGACCAAAGAATTCATACCTCGGCCCAGGTAGACATGTGTTTGATGAACCAAGCTCCTTGGCTCTCCTGTCCCTTGATGTTCCGTTCTTGCCACAAGCCAGGTGCACTCATGTGTACTCCAGCCGTTCCATGTCGGGGTTGCTCAACCACCGCCTTCAAGCCACGGTTTTCGTGAAGAAACCGCTGGGGCACTCCACGCCGGACGCGTCTTCAGCGTCACCTCGTCCCGTCGGCCCGCCTGAACGACCGGCACGTGAGCCGGATCGAAGAGCTGTTCCAGCTCCTCCGCCAGCAGCAGCACCGTGTCGTTCGTGACCCACAGCCTAAGTCCATACGGGGGTCCATGGACCGGCACTGCGACGATCCGGTGAAGACCACGTGAAAAATCCAAGACCAACGGAGCACCAAGCTCGCGACACGGGTGGTGCGGGTCATGTCTTTTCCTTGATTTTTGGGGAGAGTTGTGGATGAAAAACCACCAAAGACTTGAGCACCCGACCGAGGAACGCCAGGAACCGACCTTTTAGTTGTTTTGAGCAACTGAAGGGGGCGAAGGTCTGGAACTCAGGTCCTCGAGTAGGTCAGACTCTTCGTCTTTAAAGACTCTCATGAGTATACAAGTCAGGCCCTGTTGAACATCCAACCAGCACCAGACCTTTGAATCCACCTGCCAATCCTGGGGGAGACCAAGCACCTCCCGTTTCGGACCTGCCCCAGGCAGGCCAGCATCACCAGACCTATACCTTGATCTTCCATCTTCCAACTTTGCCAACATGTCTGCCTTTTCATGTATAAAGCCAGCCAAGTTCAGCAGACATGTTGCAAAGTTGGAAGATCTAGGCATGGAGAAATGCTGAATGTGTACTTCATTATTGAACCTCCAAGCAAACCATGTGAGTGAACACTCACATCTTCCAAGAGCACACAAACATGTGAGTCACCCAGAACGTTGTCCCTTGTGAGTTCAAGCCAGGTCTTTGGTCCCCTTGGTCCTCGGTCCTCGCGACATCCTCGCGAGACAACCGCCGAAAACGGCCGAACACCGTCGACCAAGGCACTCGATCTCGAACAGGAGGTCTACTGCCTCGGTCGTTGGTGAAGCGTCGAGGCGGATGCGACCGTGGATTCTTGTGGATGCTGCGGTCGGTGTTTGTTGGTGAGAGCGTGTTTTGTGGTGCTTTGGGGTGTTTTGAAGCAGGGCAAGAAGTGTCTCTTCTGGTGACTAGGGGGTCTTCCTATGTCTTCCCGTCTGGTGGTTGCCATCACAATCTGCATCTCTAAACCACACCACTGCGCACAGTTTTTTGGAGAACATTCCAGCTATGCCAACCAGTTGTTCTCCTTTCCAAGACCTGGCAGCCACTCATTGTCATTGACTCCCCTCACCACACCACTTGAGAACGTCGGACTGACCAAGGTGCATCCTGCACGTCGGACTGATTCACGCGGACGGTGATGACAGGGCTCATGCGATCCTCTAAGGTTCCATTCAGAATGCTGTAGAGGCTCTGCTCCACAGCTGATTCCGCTAATGAATCCTGCGAGAACGGGGGACGGGCGCCAGAACCAAGTGGCCACGGGTTTGCGGAATTCCAAAAATGCCTTATTAACTTAAAATAGTTGGTTGGACCGTTGGACAACAACGAATAGACCTTCACATAGACCTTCACCTTGCGACTCCAAGAGGTCCCACCAATCCACCAGAACCCGCGCACGACGACGGGCTCCTTCGAGGCGTTCCGGTTGGACCTTGGGGCTCGGTGCGGCGGTCCAGCGTCGGCGCCGTCGGCGCCTTCGGTGGGACCGGACCTTCGTCGTTCCTCGCGCGGTGAGTCCAATCACCCCGTTCCTCACCTCAGACTGGTCTGAGGCTCTCAATTCGACCTCAATTTGAGGTGTCGGTGCTGGTAGATGTCTTTAGGTTGGTTCCTCCAGTCAGCTCCCCCATGCAAGCTCCAAGTCCACCAATCAGCCCCCGTCGACCCGAACCACCACCCTTCACCCCCCTGAACGCCGTTCGAACCCCGCAAGGCGGTGGTCGCTTTCAAGGCGGAGGCGCCAATCCAATCGGTAGGCGCCGTTCATCTTCAAGAGTCTCATGAGCACCGTCCGGGTGGTCGTCCCTGCCGGAGATCCGTCCCGCGAAGCCGGGCGGAAGTCGCCGAAGCTTGTCATGGTCAGTCAGCTGGGTGTCACATGTCGAAACCAGTCGAAGCGTGCCGTCCCGTCGCTTCTGGCGAAATCTGGTGGCGAAAAAGGAACGCCGACAAATCCACATGATTGTATAGCTATCTCCAGCCAATATGCCACTCAGCTTCCATGACACTTGAGACTGACCCATGCGTGAGCGGAGGAGAGAACAACAGCGGGTTGGCCTGCGAAATGCTTCAGTATGTTTCAGGAAGAGGTGCGTCAAAGATTGTTACGAGGCTCTGTTCTTGAAAAACGTCGCGACATGCGACATGCTTGATCCAGCGCTGGCTGGATGCCAGCTCCGTTGATGCGTTTTCTCATCTTCATCCCACCAAAACAGGTGGAAGCCAAACCGCCTTGGCATCTGCTTATCCCATGTGTCCACCCAAGCATCTTTCAAAGAAAAAAGCATCGTCGGTCGTCGGCCCTTTGAAACGTCATCGTCCGGCCAGGCCACAGGTCGAGGTGTAGGTCGTCGTCACACAGCTGGGATAGTCTCCACGGAGCACCCCAGAGGCCTGGACGCCAAGAACCAAGAGAGGTTTTTCATCTTCACTATATAGCCTATATGGATCCCCTGCGAGTCAAAGACTATCAAAAGAATGGTCTGACGAACGGCGACCCGAGTTCAGGAATATGCTTTACTTCAGTGGGGCAAAATATCGTCGAACTGGACTTCTAGGGGATCAAAAAAATGGATCGATCTATGGATCTATATGGCCTAAATCCGTCCATCCCCCATGTTGTGCCCACCGGAGAGGTCCGAACGTTCAGGTCGACCACCGACGGAGATGGGCGCGTCGGACTCCAATTTCAGGGGCCAGAATGCACGTTGGACACGGCAGCTCTTCGGCGTTCGTCGCGTTTTTCTGGCTGGATCTCCCAAATCCAGGCAGGGGCTTGGAGGGTTTTCATGGCCTTCCGCCATCAAAAGCAGCCCTTCTCCAGCAACTACCTCCTTTCATCTTCTAGCAACTACCAGGAAACAAGGCAGGACACGCCCTCCCCTTGTTCGTGGCCATTTTCAACCCTCCACCCACCAATCCGGTGTTGGTGCGCCTGGCAGCTTAACACTTGCACGTCACCGAACCAACCATCGGCACAGGACACCATGCAATGCTGGCCAGTGACCTCGGACGAACAGAGCGACCTTCGAAGAAGAAACTTCAGTGTTTTGCATCGATCGGCGCGAGGGTTTATGGATGGTGAGGGAAGAATTGATGGGTCAACGATTTAGGGTGTCAGAACCATTCTGGAACGCACTGCCTTCGAGTCCACTTGTGGATTGTCTAGGTTGTTTCACTGGTTAGTTTTTCTCTACAGGTCCGAAATGTCCAAAGATTCAGTAGAACCTGGTCCTTTAAACCTCATATTGAGTCGTGTTTTTCTATCAACTCCGGGCAAAACGAGGTAAAAATTCTGACCTGTTTTTGGATTTGATGCCCAAACGAAGTCTCAAAGAACCCACGACCGGGTGTCCTCTGGACCCACTGCGGAGGCAACCCGGGCCCTGTCGGGTCACCCGACAGCGGCAGCGCGCTCTGCACCGAGCGGTGCGCTCCGACCAAGGCATGTCATATCCGTGGGGGTGATCCGAGTGAAAAGATATTGTCCTGAACACTTCGGTGTTGCCAAAAGTAGTCGAACTGAACAATGAAGCTGGGATTTGGATGGATTTGGGATGAACTGAATGATGAAACTGCATTTATGGACTTGATGTTCTACCTTCACCGGTTCACACGGTCCTGTTTCATCCCAAAATTGTTACCCGAAAGTGTGGTTTCCCCAAACATGTCCACATGTCGGAAAGTGGAGTGCAGTGGATCCAAGAGGTCAAGACGAACTTAGACGAACGTCAATTAGATGTCCACTGATGTTCTCAGGTGCTGGAGTACTTCCCAGAACAGTGCAGTATCCCTACCAGCTCCTTCCAACAGGTGGTTTTTTGAATCACCAGACACCTCAAATACGAAAGGTCCTCTTCTTTACAAATTCTTGGAATCCGTCAAGTCACTCTACCCGGTCCGAACCCAGGTGATCAAAAGCGACCTCTTTCCGCATGTCCCAGGCAGTCAAAACAACGACCCACGCCCGTGCAGATCAAGACACCACAGTGCTGCAGTTATGCTGGTATTCTACCTGCGCGTTTGTGCAGAAAAAACGACACAGAATGTTTTCCAAGTAAGTGAATTAGCCCAGCTGGAGACCCCAATAGCAAGATACAAACCGGGACAAAAAGAAAAATCTAGAAACAACTGCTGTTTTCAACACATCGACCATCTCTTCCTTGGACACCATCATCACATAACCGGGACACCATCACAAAATGACCAGGGCACCATCAAAACATGACCGAGACACCGTCACAACACGATTGGGACACCATCACAACATAACCGGGATGATTACAAGGTGACCGGGACACCATCAAAACATGACCGGGACACCGTCACAACATGAGCGAAACACCATCACAACATGACTGGGACACCGTCACAACATGACTGGGACACAATCACAACATGACCGAGACACCATCACAAGGTGACCGGGACATCAACATGACATGACGGGAAAAACATCACAAGATAACCAAGACACCATCACAACATGACCGGGACACCGTCACACCATCAATACATAACCGGCACACCGCCAAAACATGACCAGGACACCATCACAACAGGACCGGGACACCGTCAAAACATGACCGGGACACCATCACAACACGAC
>CAXAMN010007969.1:59227-92355 GCA_963970005.1 Durusdinium trenchii | reverse complement strand
CCGGGACACCATCAAAACATGACCGGGACACCATCACAACATGACCGAGACACCATCACAACATATCCAGGACGCCATCACAAGGTGACCGGACACCATCAAAACATGACCGGGACACCATCAAAACATGACCGGGACACCATCAAAACAGGACCGGGACACCATCACAACATGACTGGGTCACAATCAAAACATGATCGGGACACCATCAAAACATGACCGGGACACCAGCATCACATGACCCGGACGCCATCAAAACATGACCGAGACACCATCCGCCCACCAGCTCTGACGGTGACCCGACGGCGCCCGTCCGCTTATTAGTTTTGCAAGACCCCATAGCATGGCTATTGGGGAACAAGGTGAAGCAACGAAAAGCACTGCCACCATGCTGAAATAACTTAGCCACAACACAAGCCAACCAAAAGGTTGATAGCACCTTTTATTGCTGGAGTCATTCATTTCCTGTCCTTTCCACCGGTCGACGCATGCCCAGTTGGTCGAGGCCTGCCAAGGGATGTTGGAGGTGCAGGGGGCAGCCGCACAGTCAGGAAGCGTACCGCGAAGTGTCACCACATCCTGGCAGGTCGGATTTTAGCTGCATCCGACCAAATTTGGATTGCTTGAGAATGGGACCATGTCGAATGAAACACTGGGATGCTTGGGGGACTGGGTGCATCTGTGTCTAGACAGCACAAGGAACAAGCCCCTGAGATTTTAGCAAACTGGCGTCAGAAACAATGACAAAAAGAATGCCAACGAAAATTTCAGATGAAGTACCAGAAAGAATGTTTGAAAATAATCGGCTGAAGAAACATGAAGAAACACGAGTGAGTAGAAAAAATGCTGAAGAAAAGGACGATGCTCGCGGTGATTCAACGCATATTCTCAAATCTCTCAACGCCGGTCATTTCTTCAGCACGCGCCACAGGAACTTGGCTTTGGTTTGAACCGAAGCGAAGGGCTGGCAACTAGAAGCATATGTCGAACGGCTTGAAACTGCCCCAGCTTTGCCACTCTCACCGCAGGGCTTGCCTCACGCCAGGTCTGCCGGTCAACAGTCGGTCAACGTAGGTCAAGGCATGGCATACGTCGCATGTACTGCAGGCATGACAGGTATGACAAGTCACAGGAACACGCATGGCATGTATACCATTGGCATCCAGTAGCATCCATTGCCCACATCATCAGACAATCGACGCGCCCTGAAACCTGGCCTGCCACACTCAGCCCGCTTACACTGGCCTTACACAAGGCAAGCCAAGAGCTTACAAAATCAAATGCTGCCGAGCTTCGCTGAATGTGTAACTGGCCAACGCAAGTCCGACCCTACAGAGTCACAGTACCAGGAGCTTAAATCGCATATCCTGCACCTGCCGAGTGCATCCATCAAAAGGTTTCCTGGCTTCACATCTCTGTGGAAAACCTTCTGCTGGTGGATGTGCTGCAGGGCATCATCAACTACGTATGCAACATCCAGCCGGACCATATCTTCATTGTGCCACAGGTTGCGGCTGGTGTAGGTTTGCATCAGGTCGTCAAGCAGCTCCATGACCAAAACAGTTTCACGATTCGACACCACATCTCCAAAGCTGCACCACAAAGCAGCTCTCCCCAGCTGCCGGTGCTGCAGCACAGCATGGGAAATCTTTTTCAAATCCACCACCTCCCCAAAAGCACCGACTCCCCAGCTGCAATCCATTCGTCTGTTCGTGAGTAAAGTCCACCACCATTTTAGCCACCAGCAGCTGTGGTGGCTGCCCCGGCCATCGCACATAAGCCACACTGGAGAAGTCACTGCCATAGCTGTTGCGGCTGTGGCAGCAGTTGCCGTGGCTGTGGCAGCCGTGGCAGCTGCGGCAGTTGCCAGTGATGTTGATGTTGCGCGTGTTGCTGTGGCTACGAGGCTGGCCACACCAAAAGAAGCTTCGATCACCAAGTCGTAAACCATCGCTGCGAGCGATTCGCAGCTCAAGGCCGGACAAACTTAAAGAGATACATGTGATCTTGCTGGCTACACATCTGGCCTGGTGCACACGCCAATCACGGGCCATACCAAGCTTCAAACCATCACGTCGCAAAGCAAACCTTCTTAGCAGGGGGTTTCCAAACGCCGAGCCTCAAAGGCTTGAAAGGTCTCTGAACAATACTACGTGTGCATAATATTTATATGCGTGCGCACAAGGACGGGCTTATTATATGATACTATATGTAGAATACTAGAAGTGGGCGACGCCACCCAATCTTTTCCACCACGCCTTGAGCCTATCGAGGCTTCGACCGACCCTACCCCCTTTGGCGCAATTGCTCGGCCTCCACACGGCGTTCCGCGATCCGCTGCCTGTACTTGCGTTTCCGCTCCGCAGCGTCCTCGCGAAGCGCTTTCGCTTTAGTGTCTCTCAAGGACCATTCAATGTCCGAGATCGACAGCATCAACTTGCCGTTGCCCGTCAGCTCGGCCAAGTCGTCCGCAATGTGGTCATTGCCAGGCACCCGTCGCACCAGGCGGCTCGCCCCATCCTCGAGCAGGGCCTGCTTCATTGCGGCGATGTCTATCGCCCCCTCATGCCCAGCTCCATTCAGCAGGTCATACCCTGTGCGACTGTCGAGGACAGTGACCAACTTCCAGAGAGCAACATGCTAAGAGCCACTGGTCGATGTCAAAGCCGACGTAGAGCGCCTCCGCCCTGACCGCCCTCAGGAAGTCGGCTTGGTCAGCTTCTGCTGCCTGACCGATCTCGGCAGCCAGGCTTGACCGCGCCACTCTCTTCAGCAGTGCCGAATGGAAGGTGATCGGCACTGCCCCCGCCTTCCCTTCCAACAAGCCAGGGTGTGTCACCAAACACGCTGCTCCTCCTTGGCTACAACCTTGAGGCATTCCTCCGAAGCTGGCATCAGACGCCGCCACCACCAACCACTGACCTGGCTCACATCCCTTCGCTGGTGCTCCCCTTCTTGTCCTGAGCTCGGCTCATCTGCTCCAGCCGCCGCCCATGCGGGATCTTCGCGTGGTGAGGATCCCGAACTCGTAGTCGATGATGTAGGCCGGGTGCCCCCGTCGAAGGTCACCGCTCGCCGCAGGATGAAGGGTTGGCACCTCCGCCTCTTCTCCCACTCGCTCCATGGCCCTAAGCGCCGGTGGAACCAGGCCCCAGCCTGGGACAAAACCTACCTACCAGCCCCCTATCAGGGCTCCGCTACCATTAAAAGTGGGCGACGCCACACTATCTTTTCCACCACACCTTGAGCCTATCCAGGCTTCGACTGACAATATGTGTGTGTGTAGCATCAAGCATCCAAGGGGTGAGCCAGATTTTGTGGGTTCCCCCCTCTTCAGCCTCAAGCAACGATTCTCATCCACACTGCACACACTGGCCCCTTTGAACCCAGGCAACCGGCAACCATCCCAACAGCATGCCTAAACTGGTCGTGTTTTGGGTGGGACAAGCTCAGCACTCTACCACCCAATTGAAGAATACTCCCTTTTCCAAATCGCTGGTAGAAAGTATCGAGCCTTCCATTTAAGCTCCACCCTTGCTTGTTGCCTCCTCCATCTATTCTGGAGTGGGTGGGTGGGGAAAGAAAATTGGAAGGTTGGCTTGAGCCAAAATGGATTGGCCAATCCACCTTCCCCCGCCCTAGTGCATCGTCTATTGTCCTGCAGAAAATGTTCCATTTTCTTTCAAGACAAGCTCAGCACTCTACCACCCAATTGAAGAATACTCCCTTTTCCAAATCGCTGGTAGAAAGTATCGAGCCTTCCATTTAAGCTCCACCCTTGCTTGTTGCCTCCTCTGTGCTCTGCGCGAGGGTGGAGCATTTCAAACACGTGACCTTCGAGTCATCCATGGCAAAACTGAAGATGGAGCAGCCGAAGAACTGAAGATGGAGCAGCCGAAGAACCACCCACACTTCGTGTGCCACGAAAGCACCGGCGAGGCCACCGGTTGTTTCTTGTTGGCGTGTATCACTCCCATCTTGGAGATCACCACCGGTGGTAGCAGGCCATGGTGTCGTTTCGAGATCGTCTCCCACCTTTCCATCGACTCCTCCAGCTTCTCCTGCGCGACCTTCAGGTGGGTGATCTCCTTCCTCAGCTTGTGTTCCGTCTCTCTAATCTTTGTCCATTCTTTGGGTTCTGTCGTGGTCATCTCTATGTCTTTCTTCTTGGGTTCATCTTCGCCGCGACCCTTCAGCTTCTTGTGCGGGTTGGTCATCACCGGCATCGTCTCCAGCGCCTCCTCCGCATATTGTAGGATGACGTTGGATTTCCACCGTCCCAGATAACCCACCTGAGGTACTTGCCACCCTCTTCGGATGTATTGGAGTGCCCCCGAGCGCCTGCCTGAATGACCCGACACTTGTTGTCCGAACAGACTCCTCCAAGCCGCGATGATTTGCGACTTTGAAACTGGTTCTTCAAGGTCCCCATGCACCAGCTTCTCCTCTTCGATTGGCACCGCATCTAGAGCAGCACATGTAATCCTATACGGGCATGGTTCGGACCAATCGCACTCTCCACTGCAGCAGCATTGTAATGTCCTCTTCGACCCCAAGCACTCCTGGTCCTTCTTTGCCACCCTCAAAGTCAAAGCCACTATCCTTTCCTTCGCGTCGACCAAGATGTCCCCCTTGTGAACTGCCAATTCCACTTCCCTCAACATCCACATCGTGGCGAAGGCGAATAGCAGCGCAGGGTTGTGTACCACACCCTTCGCCTCCTCGTTGATCTCCTTCTTCATGGCCACCATCCAGGTGAGCTCGCCCACTTCCGCCGCTTTCTTCGTAGGGCCTTTCGCTCTTTTCAATGCCCTGGCTACTTGTCCATATGCCTTCTGTAGTTGATGCGACCAAATCGTTCCACTCTCGATCAACAGCTGCTTGTACTCCGACAGGTAGGTCACTCCTGCTTTGTAGTTTGATTCCTTCAGCACTGCGCCGACCTGTTCCAGCGTCTCCAAGGACCAACACGAATCCTTCCCTCGCACTCCCAGGCTTCGTAGGATGTTCTCTATCGTCCTCCTCACCGACATCTTTGCCCTTCTCGATGAGTTCGCGTAGTAGCCCTTCTTCAGTTTCTCCACGGTGTGAGTCTTGCGATTCTTGTTCGCCCGAAAGAGACGCGCTGTGTGTAGCGCTTTCCTCCATTTGGGCCCCTGGTCGCCTTCTCGCGGTTCTCTGGGGGCCTCTGGCAGGTCTTGCCTCCTCTTTCTCGATGTCCTCATCCACGGTTTCCCCTCGTGCCGATGTGGTACTCCCAGGGGTTGTTGTCTCGGTTCAACTGCCCTCGTCACTTTTGTCTCTTTCTTCATTTGCTCTCCCCCTTTGTTCCTCCTCTTCACGAAGTCCAGCAAACCCCCTGCGTGTTCGCCTTCTTCGCCTCGAGGCCCGGGGGGTAGAGGAGGAAACACCGCTTCGTCTAGGGTCCTTCTGGTCCTCCTCATGCGATGTCTCTGGCCCATGGTCTCCTCCTGCCGGTTTTCCGCCTCTCCTGCCTCCCTCATAGTTGCCATGAATCTTTCGAATTCAGCCTCCGGGTCACCAACCAAGACATGCCTTCTGACTCCCTCACTGATTCCCTCAGCGGCGGTGAGTCGATCCTCGATGGTGTCCTCTCCCTCGTCTCGGGCGATCTCAGGGAGGCAGGTGAATCCATTAGTGCTGTAGCCGTTGAAGTCGGCCTCATCGATCCATTGCTCCTCTGCCTCTCCGGGGCCATTTAGTCCAGAAGTTGCCTCCACTGCACCGGTTGAGCTCGATGTTCGAATTCTCGCCCCGTCCGATGCCTGAGGTGCATCTCCCTCGGTGGCGTGTCGTCCACTTTGCCCAAGCCCCCTGCTGTATCCATGTTCCAGGCTTCTGCTATAGCGTCCCATTCCGGCAAGTCCTCCTGGTCCGACTCCTCCGCCCCTCCTGCCGTCTCTGGTCTCCACCGCGGACGAAGTCGGAGCCAAACTCGGGCCAGTCGGTGTAGGACCCATATGCCTAAAGCCAAGTTGGCTAGGATACCTGTTGCGACGAGGTAGAAAAGCAAGTAAACCTTCCATGGAAAGGAGTCAGCGGTCGTCGCCACGGTGGCCGCCGGAATCGCGAGCGGAACCGTCAGCTCCATATTTGAGCCCGAAAACTCGGTCTTCAACTCGCGAATGTTCCAACCCCCCCCCCCACGACTTTCGACCGAACTCGAAACGGGTCCCGAAAAGTCCATCCGGTCCTGCCCTCCCTTCCGACCCATGCCTTCGCTCCTTCCTCTCCCTTTTGACGCCAGATCCAGTTCAGGATCGATGCGTCCAGGCCGCCAACAGGGCTTCGGACTCTTGCCACTCTGTGGTGTCCGGTCCCGGGGTCGGCAGTCTGTACCAGCTGGTCGTCCGCTCCGCCGGCGTTTCGATCTGAATCCCTTCTAGGGCAGCTGGCAAGGTGACTTGGGCCCACGTTTCAGGCCTAGAGAGAAAGTCGGCCTCCTTGTTGGCTGTTCCTGGTAGGTGAACTGGTCGTAGGTCGGCCAAACCTAAGGCCTCACAAGTAACCGCCAGTTCCGCTCCCAAGAAGTTCAGGGCAGGTCCGCTGTTTGAAAACTTCTGCGTCAAAGCCAACGCTGTCACAGAGTCTGATTGGACCGTGACCTCCACGTTCACTGCCGCCAGTAGCCGCCCCCAGTGCTTGAGCGCCACCAGGATGGCTAATGTCTCGGCCACACCTTGCGAGCTGGATTCCCCGAATTCGAAGCCCAGCAACTTCGCGTCGTGCTCTGTCACCGGGGACGCCAGGGCCTTCGTGACTCGCCCATTGACCAAGAGGATGGCTCCTAGGCCTTGTGGGCTTGCGTCTGTCATCAGAGTGGCTTCCGCTTTCCCACTCTTGTATAGGTTGAACTTCCTGATTGGCCGCTCCTTCGCCGCCGCCAGGTAGGTTGTGAGCCACTGTTTCGCTTTGCCCACTCGCTTCACTGGAATCAGGTTGTCCTTAGGCCGTGAGTCCTTCCTCTTTGCTCGCCGCTCTGCTTCAGCTCCGCTGTTCACGTCATCCTCGTGACTGTAGAGAGTAGCGTACAAGGATGCTGTGACCCACTTGGCCCGTGGTAGAATGCCTGCAAGCCACGCTACTCTTCCCGCGGCTTTGCGTAGTTCTGTAGCACTTATCATCCCTTTGTTGTCCCAGGCCTCCAGTTGTTGTTGCAGTTCATTCATGAACTTCTCCGGCAGGGTGACCATGAGGTGGTCGTAGTCTGGCGCCACCAGCTTGAACCTGATCCCGACCCACGTCACGGCCGCCCCGCGTTCTCCTTTGTTCAACGATAGCTTCAGCCCCAGGGCCGCCATCGTCGTGAGGATGCAAGCCAGGACGCGGTTGCGCTCATTCAGCGTCCCGCACAATGCCCATAGGCTGTCATCCAGGTACACCTGATGCATGCCCTTCTCCACCGGCACAATGGACTGCACTAGCCTTGCTACCATCGCCGCCACCCTGCTCCACGTCAATGGCGCCGTCTTGTAGCCGAATAGTAGTGCCACGAACAGCAGCCAGTGATCGTCATCCAATGCCGGCGCTAAGCAATGCCCCTTCTCTGCCTCCTTGATGGCTAGATGCATGTAGGCGTCGGAGATGTCTATCATCACTAACTCCATAGTTCGCTTGTGAGCCTCCTTCTCCTCCGCCTGCGATGCGTGCAATCTCCTCAGCATTCGCACTGCGTCCATGGGCCTTGGTAGCACTAGCCGCTCTGGCAAGAATGCTTTGTTGTTGCCCCCGGACCTGCGCAAGTCAATGATGATCCTTCTCTTCTTGGACCCATCCTCCTTCGTCTTCACGATCAGTCCCAGTTTGGAGATGGTGACCCCTTCGAAACCTGCTGCCTCCACTTCCTCCTTTCGGACCGCGATGGCATAGCCCAGCCCCTTCAAGCGCTCTATCTCCGCCTCCGCGTCCTCCCTCTGCTCCACCACCGAGACGTAGTTCCCAATGTCCTCCCGCAGGCTTTGAGCAGTTCCAACGTCCCCCAACTCCCTCTGGTGGTGTTTGTCGTCCGCAGGTGGGAGGATGTTGCATCTGCGGATGTTCGAGTTGATTCCCAAGGGTACTCCATCTTTGATCCATTTGGCCACCTCCGTCTCCGGGTCATTGGCTCGACGTCCCCACGCCTCGAACAGGTTCCCGTCCAATGGCGATTGGTAGGCCCACTTCCCTTTCAACTTCACCGTCGATGCCCCCTTCGCGCCCGTCAGCTTGCGCAGCTCCCCTTTCCATCGATCAACCCACTTCTTCTCCAAGACGCAGTCCGGCGAGCCGTAGGTCTCCCCAACCTTGGTGATCTGCGGGTTTTGACCGCACAGCCGCTCCCATGCCCCCAGGATTCTACGTTCCAAGTTTTGCAGTGTTGGGAGTCCTTCCACCACCTCCGCCGGGTTCTTCATACCTCCAACGAAGTCTTGTTGGTCGAGCTTCTGTTCTTTCTTTTGGCTCTCCTTCAGCATGCCATACTTTCCACTCCCCGGTCTCCAGCGTAGGTCAGCTGCCTCCTTCACGTCTTCCTTCTTCTTCTTGTCTTCCTTTCGCCTCGAGTCTCCTGACCTCCGCCTTGACGTGGTGGGTCCTTCCTCCCTTCGCTGTCTCTTGGATCTTGACCTCGACCTCCTTCTTTCTTCCCTTTGCGTTCGTTGTTCGTCTTTCTTCTTCTTCTCAACTGGGCTCTTGTCCTCCCTTTCGTCCCCTTCCTGAACTTCCCTTCGTGTCGTCCTCGGTCGTGGTCTCTCTCCTTCCTCTTCCTCTCGGGCTCCGATGATGGTGAGATTTTCACTCCTTCCTTCTTCCTCAATTCTCTCATCTTTGTGGCTTCAGCATCACCCGTTGACAGGCCGTCATGGAATTGGTCCAGCTCCTTCATGCGGCCCTCGAGGTATTCCGCTGTCGCCATCTTTTCGAAGTGGTCCATGAGCAGCTTGGCATACTCGTTGCATAGTTCCCAGGGGTATTCCCCCGACTCTTGTGAGGCTCTTTTCCCAATGATTGCCTTGTGTTTTGCACTCCCACATTTGCACTCTCTGCTGAGCTGCTCGATGCCGAACAGGGTTCCTGCGAACTGCTGCAACTTCCAGTGTCGATCGCCTCGTGCACGTTCCGCTTGATAAGCGCAAGTGTTAAACTGGGTGACCTTCACTCCAGGGCATCGAAGGTAGGCCACCACCTCGCTCATGCCCCAAGCCGAAACATGGTCGCTCCTTTCCGAAGGCGGCGGGTTCTCCAAGGTTGTAGGTTTGATGACGATGGATGAAGTCGCTGATCTCGCCACTTCCTCAGCCATCTGCGCCGATCTGGCCATCATCACCGTCCCTTTGTCGCACTCCGCCTGCTGCCTTTCGGAGTTCGATTTGCACCCGTATGGTTCAGCTCGAGTTCGAACAGGAGGGGGTAGTCCTTCGGCTTCTCTGAATCGGAGGCGAGAAAACGTCGAGCAAGGGAAGCCACTATGGTAGCCGTCGATCAACCCTTCCTTCGCCCAACCAAGATGCGTGTTGAAGGGTTCGTCCGCGCAAAGGTCCTGCCCCCAATCCTTTTCTACCGAGATCACTTCCACTGTCATTCCACGCTTCTTCGCTATCCGGTGGATTTCCGCACCCAGTGGGTCTCGAGGTCCAGCAAAGTGGTGAACGAACCTGAATTTGCGGGCCTTGATGTACGCCTTGATGGACTCCTCCAACTTCTTCTTTCCTGCACCTTCGTCATCTGCTTCGCCTTCATCTCCTTCTTTCTTCTTTGAACCCTCCGGTTCATCATCGCCTTCACGGGCTCCATCTTCTCCTTGATCTTCCGTTGATTTCCCTACTTCTTCGACCCGCACCGATGAGCTGGGTGACCTGGTGAACCGCACGAAGAACATCGATGAGCCCGTTTCGTCGTGTTCTGGCATTCCGCTCCCGCTGGCAAGGATCCACAAGGTGCATTCCCATTGTTCCAACTGAAGCAGATCTCGGGCTGTTTCCCTCCTCTTCCTTTCTTCCCGCCTCCTTTTCCTCCTTGACGAAGTCCTCCACTTCCATCGTTTCGGGATTCTCTGAGTCGTTGAAGTTCCTCCCGCTCGGCTTGCCACTTTCTCTTCTTCGCCTCCCTGCGATCTCGATTCGCGTTCCTTCGACTTGAAGACGCCGCGGACGGTGAAGTGGCTCCGAAAGCGCCCGACTCCATGCTTGGTTGAAGAGCTTCTGCACCTCCTCGTAGGGCTCCTTGTGCAATGGTCTCCTGAGGAGTTAGTGCTCTTCCTTTCGATCCTGCAGCCATCCACGTCAGGGCAGGTCCATGAATCTGGTCCTGCCAAAACTTCAGCTCGCTTGGGATCATTCGGAATGGGGTTTCCCATGGTTTCTTCTCGTCGTAGCCCATCGGCACCTTCTTGCCCTCCATCTTGTCCATGGTGATCCTCAGCTTGAGTCTTGACAGCAACTCGCTCCTCGCCATCTCGTCCGCCGCATAGACTAGGTGCCATGCATCCGGGTACAGCCTCGTCAACTTCTCCACATACAGCTCGTAGGCGTGCAGTGGGGGTAATGAGCAAGCCTCCAGCATCAGCATTGCCGTGGTGAAGACCCGGTAGCAAGCCCTCCACTGTGTGAAGTTCGCCGGACCCGGTAGTTCCTTCGACACGTAGCCCTCGGCAGTCGGGATCCATGTCCTGTACTTCGAAGCCCGTAGCGCCTTCCTTCCGAAAGGAACGAAGACCCCGAAGTCGCAGTAGGGTGGTTTGCCTAGCTGGACCTTCTTCTTTAGTGCTGAGAGTTGCTCTATCGTGGGTTCCTCCTCCTCCTCCGGTAGTGACCCCGTCACTGCAATGAACTTTTGGAGCAGCCCCATCTTGTCTTCTTCGTTCAGCACCTCGAATTCTCCATCGTCTCCTTGATCTAGTACCTGGATGAACTTCAGCGTCCGTTCCTTCGCCTCCCTGAGTTCGTCGGTGGATGAAGTCCTTTCCGCAGGTATCGACGTCCTCGATGTCCTCGAAGTCGGGGTCCAAGGGTCTTCCTCCGCCCAGTCGTCCCACCGGCCGCCACCTCGCACAAACATCAGCCTTCTCGCCAGCTTCCACACCAGCCCCACTTGGGCCGCTTGCACGGCCGTCAGGGCCACATCGTCCGCCAAGGTCGCCTGATTCAAAGAGGCGGCCACCACCGAGCCAGGAAGCCCGGCCAACAGCCTGATGTCGTCGCCAGGAGTTCCCGCTTCGCGGACAAAGGCCGTCCACAAGTCCTCCGGCACCGCGAAATGCGTCAGCAGATCGGGAATCCCGGCCATCTGCAAAGCCGCCTCCGCACTCGGAAACATGGCCAGCGACCAGAACCGCTAACAAGCGGCCCGCGAAAGGCATCCTTCCGAAAGAAAATTGGAAGGTTGGCTTGAGCCAAAATGGATTGGCCAATCCACCTTCCCCCGCCCTAGTGCATCGTCTATTGTCCTGCAGAAAATGTTCCATTTTCTTTCAAATAAGCTCCCGAATTGGAGGGTCAAAACATTCAAAAAACACCTCAAAAGAGGGCTTGTCACTTTCATGATGATTCCATGATTCTGCCTGTTCATCGTTTACCAGCACCAGCCTGCTATTTTGCTGCTACATATTGAGATGTTTCAATTCACCTCCTCCACATCCCATCGCTTCAGATCCACCGGCCCATGGCGAGGTCGGGTTGGTCACGGGTTGGTCGTGGGTCGTGGGTCGTTGTCCTGCGCGTTGCCCACCACCGGCAGCCCGGAGGAGGGACCGAAGCATTGCAAGCGCGTCGCCAGCGTCTCCTTGGCGCGACGGGACGGTGGCGGGGCGGCGGAGGAGGCCGGTTCGGGGGGCAAGTTCGGGTGGGTTCGGGGAGAAGCATTGAAGGTTTCAATGGTTTTGACATGTTGAAAAACCGAACCTGAAGAACGTTTAGATGGAAGATTGGAGAACGCCCCATGTTCTGATGGGCTTCTGGAATTCCTTTGGGCTCCTCTCCCTTGCAGGACTGGCCCAAGCCTCTGACGCCACACCGCGGGGTCCGATGAATTCCCACCGGTGCAAATTCGGAACAGGGATGGCCTTTGGGCGTTGTCGGGTGCCATAGCGGCGATGAAACCGCCTCTGTTGCCACCAAGGTACGCCAACATAGCCCGGTGGGCAATAGGCATAGCAGCTTCGTCCAAAGGAAACGTTGGTGCAGGTACTCTCCAAAAGTGCTGGGACCACATCCCCTGCGCACTGAGATATCCTGCACACGTCAAAAAGCTGGAGTTTTTCAAGGTTTCAGTGTCTCGGCTTCGGAGGGCTAATTTAGGCTCAATTCCTTTGCGCCTTGAACCGATGTCCCTTCTTTTCGCTCCCAAAATCTGCGACACGTCCACTCCAATCCGAGATGTTTGGCACCTGCAGCTTCGAACCAAAAGAATCAGTGGCCACACAACCTGCCTGCAGTTCGAGGTGGAGCTGGCTGTGGCCACACTGTCCTCGTTCGACTTCGGGCGTCTGGCTGGGGCGAACCGCTCGTTGAGCCGCAGCAGTTCGTCTGGTCAGCACGGGGTGTTCCACCCGCGCACTTGGCCAATCTGAAGATCATCCCAAACCAAACCAAACCAATCTGGAAGGCACCTCCTCAACCACTTGAGTCTCCAGCTTGAAGCTGGAGCCCGTGACCCGCTGAGCTTGGGAGGTGCTGAACAACCGCGCATCGCCGCCGTCATCTTCCGTCTCTACCACCGACCTCCACTTCGGTCGGTCGACACCGTCGGTCTACCGTCGACCGGATGAATCCCATCCACCGACCAAGGCGCTGAACCGCAGGAGTACGACACCGGAGCACCGCCATAACCTCGCATGCTTCGACTGATCCGGAGTTCGGAGTTCACAGCGGAGTTCGGACATGCGCGGGATCGCGGGATCCAACGACTCCAGCCTGGCTGACCCTAGGGCTCCAAGTACCTTCTAAGAAGGTGTTTGGGGTGGGTTGAGAGGGTCCAGATACCTTCTGAGGAGGTACTTGGAGCCCTAGGGTGATGTATTTCGACTGTCCTGGTGTTTTTCGCGGTCGATTTTTGTTGGAAAGCGTCCAGCCATGCCCACACGGGATCACCAGCCGTCGCCGAGACCCGTTGTAAAACGAAGCATGTCCTGACTCTCCAAGCCCGAATCGTCGAGTCCGGTCACGGATGTACCTCCCTACCTCCCAACCCGCACCTCCCCACACCTGCCGTTCGAAACGTCTGGGAAGAGAACGTCGAACTCGTCTTCACTCACATCGATGTGGGAAGACGAACCACGGGACTTCTCCCCACGAACCAGGCGGCCGTGCGGAGCCGACTCTGTGGACTCTGTGCAGACCGATTCTTAGACAATGACTCTGTGCGGCAGGTGGTGCTTTTCATTCCAATCTTTTTCCAACCAGCACTGCCTGGAACCCCAAACAACCAGAAACAAATGGTTGTTCCAATATGGCAATTGAAATCCTTTACATAGGAAATGGTTGTTTGGGGAAACATCAATTTCTTTCTGGTTGTTTGGGGTTCCAGGTGCTGGTCTATATACAACATCCAGCACAGCTCAGGTCCAAATCCTTGCAAAAACTGCTCGCCTTCCGCGCATTGCTCGGTGCAGGTCTCCTTAGGTCACAAACTCGGCGCTCCGGTCGTGGCGTCCCACGCCGAACCGGTCGACCCGGGGGGGGAAGAGCCACCGGTCCAGATCTTCACTTCGGAAGAACGTTCGTAGCGTCCGATCGCTCCCTTCGTCCCCTTTGTGACGTTCGTAGCGAACCTTGTTCCGTAGTAAGGCCAGAAGGCCAGGAGCCCCGTTCGTAGCGTCCGATCGCTCCTAAGAACGTGGGAAGACCCTGAAAAAACCAAGGTGTTCTTGAACCCAGAAGATATCCCATGAAACATGACATTGAAACAGCCTATACAGTATAATAACAGGTGGGTGTTTCTCAACTCCTCTTCGTTCCTCTTCGTTCCCTCTTCCCTGAGTTCCCTCATCATTCCGACAAAGCTCCCCGAAGGTCAAGCTGGTGCAGTTGTCATCGGACCGATCAGAGGGCAGAGGAAGGCCATCCACACAGGGCGCGGCCACGCAATTCGGCAAGGCGCCTTCCAAGAGGCCGCCTGTCCGGCGCGGCGCGCGCCATGAGCCGCATGCGCGCGCGGTGCGGGCGAGCCGGGCGAACCGCGCAGCGTGGAGGCTCAAGTTCCGGGAGAGCGAAGCTTTGGTTGAGTGGGGTGAGCGAAGCTTAGGATCCGCTCGCCGGACATTCTGCTGAAAATGAAGGATCCTTCCCTCCAATACAACACGCATGCACCCATTACTGGGCCGCCTGCGGCGAAGAACACGTTCGTGTGATAATATGCCTCACATATGAACAGCTGCCCTTGCTTGGTCGTGGGCCAACATTCAGCGAATGGTTGTAGTGCATGTTGTACATTGTGCTATCGCCAAGAACTGTTCAAAAGAATGCAACATCATCCTGCTCTATTATTATCTGTTCTGTGGTCTTTTCTTTAGAACATCCTAAGAAGGATGTTTTCTTCATTCCCCCCATTGTGCGAGGTCCATCTTCAAATCACTGGGCACCTCGGTCAGCAACCCTGTTTGCACCCAAATCATGTCTGCTGAGACGCCCACCTCCGCTCCTACACCCTGCATGTACACGTGCCGAGTTCCAAACGGGTGGGGCTTTTAGATCCGAACATGGGTGGATGGGCACCGACATATCCCTATCCTTTTGGAATCTTTTGGATAGGCGCCCTTTTGGAACTGCTGGAGTCCCAGCCTTTAAATGCCTGGAAGATCTTCCATTCTGCACATGAGTGTTGGTAGATGAACAGCAATGCTACCCGGTCTTCTGAGCTGCACCGGTTTCAGCTCCGAAAGAAGTCGCGCAGCAGCCGCCCGCGGCGAAAACCGCGGAACGCGGCGAAAGCGTCCGGAACGACGCGCCGCCGTCGTCGGGGCACCTTTCTTGCAACTGAACTGTTCCAATCCCGCTCCGTCCGCCGCTTCAAAGCCTCTCTCCGCCAGCGACGGAGCGCCCCGGTCGGGCTCCAGTCAGAGGTCGAACGAGGTGACTGGAACCATGCTTTTCGGGACGAACGACCAGCTCGTTCAGCGGTTCACGTCGTTCCCTTTTCGTTCCAAACAACTCGTCAACTCGGCGACGAAAGCGAAGCCAAAGTGGGGGTGGTTTGGACGAAAAGACCTGACCAGACCTGGTCCCAAGGGGCATCCAACTGGGACTTCCTAGATCACAGGGCTGTGGGTCGAAATCAGGGGGTTGACCACAGGAAATAAAAAATGGAACAAATAGATTCTCTACCATATCTTCAAGCTTTCGGGCCACTGGTTGGTGACACTGGTGTCGCCCGTTCTTCGTGCTGCAAGGTTGGTAGCTGAGAAGCTTGAGTCCGCAGACGGGATGCCGTCGGATTTCCCCAAACACTTGCATTGCTTGCTACTTGCCGCCCACGATCGACGAATCACTAGCAGATATCACGCTGCGCAGCAGAATATGCTCGCTGCAAGCCACCCAAAGGAAACCCATGAGACCATCAGAACCACCAGGGTCCCTTGCGTCCACGACATGGTTTCGAGATCCATCATTTCAACCGTCGGGGTCGAAGAATTCAGGGACCACCTGGGCCGAATCGTGGTAAAAGGCTGCAGCCACTGTCCACCACCAAGCGCCGGCGGCCTGCTGCACAAAAGACGCTGCAATTCTTGCCGAAGGTGACACCCTCGCAGTTGCTCATCAGCTCGGGCCGCAGCAAAAGGCTGACTGCGGACCGGGGCGAGGGTGGTTCATCCGGTCGAAGGTGCGAGCGGATGAAGCGTCTGGCATGAACATGTTCACTGCTCCACGCGGAGCGAAGCATCCATTTTGGAGAAGTCTGGATTCCCAAAAATAAAGGATCAGGGTTCCTGACCTCAAATACTGGAGTTGATCGTAAGAAGACAACGAACATGTTGGGGAACGGACCAGGAGACTAGGCTGCCATGGGTCGGAACACGATTGTAGTCCTTCACCATCCCTCGTTTCTCCACCTCACGTGGGGAACCCCGTGGTGGACGAACGGGACCGGCACGACGAACGGGACCGGGCGTGGGCCTGAGCAGGGTTCAGCTCTGCAGATGGGCAAACGCCCAACCAAAGCGCCTTGACCTGATGGGCAAGCTTGGATAAGGAAGGGAGGAGGAGGAGGAGGGGTGAGGAGGGATAAGGAAGGGATAAGGAAGGGAAAACTAGCTGCTTCATTCGGGTTCCGAGAAAGACGTGTTCGTGCTTAAGGTAAATACTTGGTTCATACCAACATGGTTCATTCCAGACACTCCATGGGACTGCCATGTTGGCCTACATTCGGGTGGTGTCGGGGTCAATGTAGGCATTATATAACCATGTATATCCTATACATGGAGTGCTGATATCATATCCATACACTGGGGTGCCGAAAGTTGCGCTTCTTGACTTCTAAAACAGGACAAACCCTTTCCCCTTAGAATCCTAGGTGCAACATGTCGACGCCTAAGTTGCGGTCAGATATCCACACCTGAAAGCCTTATTTACTAATTTAAACGGGTGTGGAAATCTGACCGTGCTGTACCTGCTAGGCAAAATGGACGTGTCAATCCGATCCGCTGTAGACCGCAAGTGTCATGTTGGAACAGAGTAAGAAGCGTAAACTTTAGGGTTCTTGAAGTATAGATGTCCTTATTGTCCTGTGCAGTACTTTGATTGCAATAAGCCGATCCGGATAGATGCCATCCAACCCACTGGCATTGAATCCAGCTTTCAGGTCTTACATCGAGATACAACAAATGCGCTCCTGGATGGGAAGGAGCACTCCTTTCTGGGAACTGTGACTCGCAGTGAATCATCACAGTGAATCATCACAGTGAATCACCACAGTGAATCACCACAGTGAATCACCACCCAAAACCCTGCAACTTCTCCTCCAAGCTTCTTCGACATCTTCGTTTTCAACATCTTTGTTCGCTCCGCAAACGTCATCCCAAACTCGGGTTCGAAGGCCCCGAAACGGAGGGTGACCTGTTCTCTTGAGGAGGACAAGGAGGACCAGCGCCGAAGGGCGCACCCGCGAGCGTCTCACATCGAACCGCGGTCACCACGACGGCGAGAACGGACGGCGGAGCCCAGTGAGAGTTCGCTGCCCCGGATGGATGTTGGGGCCAGGCCCCGGTGGGTCACTGGGTCACTGGATCGTTGAAGGTGGCTTTGCACACGGATCGTTTTGCAAGGGGGTATGATGAAAGAATGGTTTGAGGAAGAACCCGGTTCTTAGAGTCATAAGTGTGAAGAAAAGGAGGTCGACGCAGGCCACGGACCACCGTCATGGAGGTCGGTGCTTCTTGAAGGTGCTCAGTTTCGAAAAGCCTCCCACCATCGAGGACAACTGTTGAAGTTCAAGGTGATCGGGGTGTGACTGGGATACAGGAAAGGGCTTCCCCCCAAAGAATACTCCCTCCACCCTCCCTGCACCTCCCTATCCCCAACCAGGGGGCTGCTGCACTCCAAGGTGGTCGTATTGGCCACGTAGCCCGGGTTGCCTGCCGGTCGCGAATGTCCGCTGGGATCTCCTCAAACCCGTCACCCGCCTTGGGACCTGAACCGCTTGGACCTGCGACCGCTGAGTCTTTAGCTGACTTGGACTCTGACAGATGGAAGTTTGTTTGGTCCAAAAATCCCTGTAGAAGTCTGGATGCGTGTCATATATGTTGTAATCCCCACTCAACCATCCATTTGGATCCATGTTGCCGCGCACACGTCCAAACCACTATCACTATACAATAATTAAAGAAACCACGACTCCAAGGTCAGCGAGTCGTTTCTCCGGCGCCGGGTCTCGCCGTCAGAGATTGGCACCGGCTGCCACCGAGAAACATAAAACACCTTCAAGGATCGTGACCCCGCGTGACGCGTGACGCGTGGAAGGTCATTCCGCCATGTCCATCGACGATCTTCGCGAAAAAGGAGGGAAAGGTGGCACGACGCTTCCGATTCCGGAGCCGCGGTTCCGCGGCGTCGTCGTTGCCAGGTGGCACGTGACGTTGCAGATGTCACCGAAGATCATTCCATCACAGCCATCGCGGCCGAAGGCGATGTCATTCGGCACGATGTTGGCCTCGGCGCTGCGCCGCGCGGAACGCGCAGCAGGTCCGGCGTGGAACTCGCGGCAAACGGCGCGGCCGTTGGAAGCTGTTGGGACGAGTCTCCTGCGTGTTTTCACAGTGACCTGAGTGACCCTCAAGGGAGCGGCCGTGGGGATGAGAGGGGAATGGATGTCGCACTTGGACTTTGAACATAGTGACATAGGGCAGTGAGCTCCTTCAACCAAACTTACGCCCGGGATAGACCCCAAACAGCGTCATAAGATGTAATAGCAACTCTTGCCAAACACAAAGCATCAACAGTTGGGGGACATAAAGGACAACACCCAGAAGGACAACAGCAAAACAACACCCAAACAAAGGCTTCGCCAGCGTGGCCACCGATGGTGGCCAGCCTTGTCCTAAGAGAGAAGCCCAACAGCAGCATACAACAGTATACTGCTGCCCAACAACAGGTTTCCGGCTGTTGCCAAAAAAAGGAATATATATGTCCCCTAGAGCTCCAGTCTCACCCAGGTCCAAACCTGATCCAGTTCAACCTCATTCAGTAGATGTCAGTGGTACCTTTTGCATGATCAACTCCAGTCAAATGAGGTCCGTTCCGGGGTCATGTCTGTCACCAACATGAGGCGGCACTGCCGCCGAGCAACGCAAGAGACGGCACTGCAATTGGGCAATTCCCCGGTAAAGCTGCCATCGGTGCTGCAGGAAATGCGGCCAGGTTCTGGCGGGCGGATCCATGGAAAACGCGCGAAAAGAGCGTCGGAATGCACAGCTCCACGTCGAGGACGTGGACGAGGACGAGGGAATCACCCAGAAGAAGCCTTTGGTTCGGTCACCCCTTTTGCCGGCGGGTCGTCTTCATTGCTACCACACGCAAAAGAAAAAGAAACAAAAATACATAAAAATACTAGAGCTTTTTGTTACTACTAGTATCTACTAGTAGCTTCTTGCTCCGTTCTTGTGGATTGTTTATTCCAAAAACATGGGAGATCCAGTGTCTTCGGGTTTTCTCGGAGAGATGCGGTCCCACCCGTGCAGACCTTGAAGTCAAGTAGCTGGTTGCACCAAGATTCTCTTCCATGTTTAAACTTCAAAGCCACTTCACTCGCCGAATTCTCCAATGCCACGGACCCCGGCGCCAACTCCAGACGTCCAGGCTGGGGTCTGGCATTGATTCTCCCCTTCGGTCGGACCCGGCACCGACCCGACCGGACCGGAGGACCCGGCACCTCCCGCGAGATCGTAGCCGGCAGCACAGACCACGGTGCAGGTCTGCCCCAGCCTGGGGAGACACGTGGAGACCGAGACATGGCGGAGATGAGGACGAGAACGAATCCGCACTCGAGATGTTCGCATCTCCCAAGATATTTGGATACCAACAGAGGTTGAAGAACCCTATAGACTAGAGACTATCCCAGTTTGGTACGCTGGTAGGGTCCTAGTTCAGGTCACTTAACCTCTGTTGGTAGGGCATACGGGCAAACACAGTCCTTGATGCAGCTGTTGTCAACTACCTTCTGGAAGTGGACCACCACCCTGTTGACCCTTCTGGAGGCACACCAAACGTCAGAAGTCGCCCACATCGTGGCGCTGTTCTCCGACCTCCGACTGGCTCGCAGTCTCAAAGAACAGAAACCATGGAGCAACGTGGCGGTTGCTCCGACCCACATGGCGAGGAAGAAACGAGAACAGACGTCGGTCCTTCTCGGCAACACAAGGAGGTGAAACTGGGAGTGGGTATCTTCTTACTCCTTGACTAACCGTTCTTGGCTCTTTCTATACGAAAAAACATGGAGGCCTTTGAAGCAAATCAACTAGCTGCTGCGAAGAGAGCATGTTTGCCCGGTCATTCTTCACCAGCTGCCCGCCCTGCCGCCCAGGCTGCTGGATACCACTGCAGTCGTGGGAAAACTTCGGGTCCATCTGAGGGGCATCACACACGATGGGCTCGCAAGTCCTGGGCATCTGCAGGCGCAGGCAGTTTGGGCCTCCTTTTTGCACCATCTCTGCACACCAAGCTAGTGTGCCAGAAGTTCTGCAGGACCCTAGTGGATCCCCCAAAAAGTGGATCAAGGCCAGCAGCTTCAGTGTTTTCCGTGAAGAAAGTCAGCCATTGAGCCGCCTGCTTCCTCACCGACTGGAGGGATTGAGGGTGGATCCGCAGTTCCCAAAAGAAACATGAAAACGATCTGAAACGGTGTCCCAAATCTCCGAAACAGCCGGAAAAGAACCCCCCAAAACGGTCCCTTCAACCCATGTGAGTGTCTTTTTGGCGGCTTTCAAAGTCTCTCAAAGCTCCCCCAAAAGACTCCCGGTCGCTCGGTCGCTCCGTGCGCGTTGGCGCGTTGGCGTCGCCGTGAGGGCGAGGCTCGGTTCGGTGCCCGCGAAGTTCCCTGAGGACGAGCAGTACATGCTGGTCGCTTGGCCCGTGTAGCCCGGGATGCAGCTGGCGGCACATGACTCGCCGGTCACCGCTCCGGTGCAGTTATGGCTCACCTGGCTCTGCGGGGGAGTAGCGGTTCCAAAGTGGATTTGCTTGTTGTCCCAAAAATCGTTGCTTCTCTTTGCTTAGCCGCGTGATGTAAGGCCATCCGCCATAGTGTTCACTCACTCACAAGTCAACTCAAAAAGGCTTGCTGCTTGCTGCTTGGGGGGAAAGGTGGGCCGTCCCTTCCGTTGCAAGCTTCCCAGCTGTGTCATTCGGGTTTCTTCGGGTTTCGAATCGTTCGTGGACTCCGAAAGAGATTCTCTGCCCGGCTCCATCCCATGTGGACTTGCTCACAACGTCAATGTGTGGCTCACGGTTTCCTGTAGTTGATACCCGAAGTTCATGAACACAATCAACTTCACTTTGGAGAGTAAATGAATACAGCAATGCCCTCCAACTTAATAGCGATGGCCTCCAACCTAGTAGAACATATTTTAACATGGTGCAGTTGCTAGGTTCCCCAGCCTTCTTAACCAGCGCTCGTAACTCATGAAACCTCTTCGCATGTTGCCTTCCCAGAAAAGAACAGCTGGGCTACCCGCTCAGAACTGATCAGCCTGTCCCAACACTGACGGCTTCCCGACACTGACGACGTCCCTAGAGCCAAATCGCCTGTGGGCCCGGCCAAGAGAAGTTGCAGGGCAAAGGTTGACACTCCGGCAAGATCCCTTGCAAGTTTCCAGTATCACAGACCTTGCTCGGAGCTGGAGCTGTTCATGGGAGCGAATCTGGGCAGGTTCTTTGGGCGAATCGTTTGTTTGGAAAGGGCCGTGGTTTGCCTCCTTGGTCCTCCAAAACCTGACGGAAGATCCCGTTTTCAGTTGACACGCTCACCTGATGGGGTTCAAAGCATGCCTTTTCCAGCACTGCGGGCGGGTCGCCAACACCTATAGCACATGCTCCAAGCATCGAACTCAGGCACCACCCACCCACCCACCCAAACCGCTTCCGTTCAAACGCCGCTCAACACACACACGACTTCCGCCAACGATCGATGCGGTGCCCGGCACCCATCCGCCGATGCCCCCTGGGTCGCCCGGCTAGGACCTGCACGGCACTGGTGAGTTCCCAGCCGAAGTCGCAGTGCGCCACACAAACCTCGCGCCCCGCGCGGATCCGACGGTGGGTCGACGGTGGTTGGGGCCGTGGGGTGGTTTCCACCTTTACTTGGAACTTTTTAGGCACTTGACACGGAACCTGAACCTCGGAACCTTTGGTGTGGCAACTCACATCCACACCGGACAAGGCGTCCAACGAAAGGCCATGGAGAACTGCATGAAAGGCTGCGACGCAGTCGTTTTTGATCGTTCTTGTGTGGTGAGTCCAACATCTTCCAATGGTTACTGGTCCACTCGAGCAGCAGCATGTCTTTGAGTCCGTGTCGCGGCATGTCTTCGCCGCATGTCTTCTCTGTCTGACGATGGTGAAGCAGACCCCAAAAATAGAACGTGTTTCTCGACAAGCCAACATTTGGGCGGTGATTCTGCACTGGATATGACCATTCGGAATGGTACAAAGCAGATGGGCGGCTTCAGCTCGCAATATGCTGCTCTCCTTGTTTCGGGTCTCCTGTCTCAGTTTCTTTCGTCCCTACACCACATGGTGGCTTTTCCCGGTCGTCGGCCCGGTCACATCCCGGCCTCGTCGTGCGGGAGGTTCGCACAGGAATGCACGAACTGCACGTCTTGCAAGCCAAAGGACTCACAGCGGTGCCAAGGATACCCAGTACAGGGCCTTTGATCATGTACAAGAACACATGATCGAACCCAACTGCCACCGAACCATGAAATGATCGGCCGTTCGGATGGCAGACGGCCCCGAGCTCGGATTGACCCTTTTCCCGAACGACCCCAACGGGTTGTCCCTCCGACGTCCATCCTTTCAGGGAGTCTATGTCGAAACCTGGAGATCAGAGCAATGAGATCACAGCACTTGCTCCGTGAAAAGCAGCGATGCACCTGGTTTCGTGAAACCGAACCTTGCGCCTACGCAAAGTGGTCTTCTCAGTGCTCCGAGAGCGCGAGATTATGGGGCCAGGCACTCGGTCCGGCCACCCGAACATCGTATGAATTGAAATCGCATATATCGAAGCCTTTTGCCAGTCGGCTTCTGCGCGGGTCTCGCTTGCCTAAGACACACGTGTAGGAGACAGCTCCACAGGCACCACCACGGGGTCTTTGGGAGAGGGTTTTTGTTCATCGTGTTTTGGTCCAAGAGCAAGTCTTGGATCTCAGCTTGATTTGGTTGTTCTCCCTGCCCTACACTCATCCGACTCATCAAACAGATTGGGCACCCCCCTGACTTCCCACGTTTGAACATTGGAGAAGGTGGTGAAGGCAAGTCCTGAACTGATCTGCATCCTGGCCGGACCACGGAAATTCTGTCCTCGGTGTCATCCCAAACGACAAACTATGTATGTTGCGCTGTCTTCTCTCCCAACACAGTAAACAGCAAATTCAGATGGCACACCAGTTGCTACATCACTCGCCCTCCACCACCTTCCCCCAACCGCGCCTGCGCCGACGTGGCGTCGCACGGCGTGCTCTGCAGGCGTCGCGCGCCGCCGGCCGTGGTGTTGGTGGCGTTGGCGTCCACGGCGCAGGTCGCCTCCACGTTCTCGGCGACGACTTCTGGTAGCCCCGTGGCCGCGTTGACGCGGCAGAAGTACCTCCGTGAGTAGAATGACGAACAGGTCCAGACGAAAAAGAGATGCGGAAAAGGAAAAGGAAGGGAGAGGGTTGTGTCAAGCATGGAGCCAGACACCAGGTGCTGTTGCATCTAGCAGGAAAGAAAGGTCATTCATGTAGCAGGTCATGGGGTGCTGTCGGCACACCTTCGCTTCAGTTTGGTGGCAAAAAGTTGGATCCTTTTTGTCAAGGTGTTTAATGAGGACCATCGAAGCTGCAGGGCAAACACCTCAACCTGCACCCAGGCCACCCAGGCCACCGTCTCCGAGTGGGGGGACGTTTTTAAGACCTCAAACCCACCTGGCCCTTGTGAAAACCGACTGGCCATATCTGAAGGGAACCAACTTCGGATGGGATGATGGGACAGGACATGTCTCATTCTCCCAAGCTCTTGCAGGATTTCTCTATCCGAAGTCTTCCACCCAACGCTTCAGAAGCTTTCTTCGCTCCTGGACCTTCCCTGCTGCCCTGGTCGGATCGGATCGGACTTGTTGGTTCCGCACCTCTGCGGATCGCCCACATAGCCCCTCTGGCAGTAGGCCCAGCACTCGGCATCCACCAACTGGAAATGACCAGAGAAGGCGGTGGCTGGGGAGAAGGAGGGGCTTGGTAGTGGGGTTTTGGGAGCTGTTGTTGCATGTTTTCGCCTCCCAAAACCTGGCACCAAAAAATCCAAATCATCGCCCAAATCGCCATCCTTTTTGGGAGCTCCATGGCGGCCCTTCTGTACCTGGAAGAGGGCCGCAAGGGGCAAGGCAACTGGAATAGCTCACCAGGGGCAAGCTGCAAGCTGCATCAGGCCACAAATATGGTTCTTGTCGGGCCAAACAACCAGTGCCCAGGTCCAACCTCCAGTGTCGGCCCAAATCGCCCAGACGCCGCCGGCCTTGTCTCTGCAAGTGCTGCCGACGCCTTCGCTAAAATTGCCATCAGCACATCTGGCAGGCTGAATCTCTGGCATTTGACCAGAGAGGCTGCCATCCTTAGAGAACGTCAAATTCATGAGTGGTTCCCTTCTGGAAGAGCAGGTTGGGGGGCCTCGTAAGCAGAGCCCTATGGCCCTCCACCATACTTGGAAGTGTGAAGGGTGCCTTCCTTCGCATGTTCGTTTCCTTCATCTGAGTGTAGATGCAAGCTTTGCAAGCTCGTCTGACGGAACCTGCGTCTGCTGGCCGCTCGTGGTCAAGTAGGCCGTGTGGCTAGAATCTAGTTGGCCTAACTTGGAAATGCAGTTTCAGTCAAGGGTGTAGTAAGAAGGGACACTGGTTGATAAAGAACTTACAACACAGTGGTTTCAGAGTAGATGGCACAATCCCCACGTTTGGTGGCTTTTTTGGACTAAATAAACGACATCTTAGGGGTGCCAGTGCCATCTACTCTGGAACCACTGTAAGTTGAAGTGACCACCGATAGAATCATCATGTCATTGGGGCCTCCTCTCCTTCCCCACCCCGGGACTTCACCGCCCTCGCGAACCCAGCGGCGGCCAAGCACAGCAAAACGCTCAGTGCAGGAACCGCTTCGTAGCCTCAGAGCGCATCTGAGTCGGGACGGGACGGGTCAGGAAGGTCGAGGGAGTCACCTCGTCGCTCGACCTAGGTGGTGCGGCTCGTCCCATCGGGTGTGGATGTGACGTGACAGGGGCACCCCAACTCATTCCTCGGAGAGCACCGAGCGACATGGAACTGCTGGGTTCTTCAAGTTCAAAGGGCTTCCGTGACGAGTGAGGCCGGGTTCCCCAACCGACCCATTCCGGGGCTGGCCCCGAGCGGTGGCCGAAACACGGCGTGGTTCATTCACTTCAAAACTTGGCATGTACCTGCCCCAGAACTCTGGAGCTCAAAGACTACTACTTAGTTACTACTTTGGCATTTGCGATGCTTTGAGCCCAACAAATCAAGTTGGCACGGATTGGATCGGCTGGAATGTTCTTGTGCGTTTTCTGACTCACACCGCAAAAGAGAAGACCAACACCGCGTCGCACAGAACCGGACCGCGCGGAACCTCTCACGGCGCGGCGCCTGTCATCGCTTCCACCGTGCAGGATTCTCCGGTGACCACCCCGGAGCAATTGTGGACGGCTCCTGGACCGACGGCCGTGACGGCCGCGACCGATGCGACGGGCGGCCACTGGCGTCTGAGTGGTCCTGGCCGGGTCGGCTGGTCTGTTTGGGTCGAACGGGGGGGGTCGAACCCTTGGAAGCACCAAGAGCTCCACGCCACCGCACCCAAATCGATCTGATCTGGACCCTCGGCCCCTGAGCCCGGCCCGGTTCAAAGTGGATGGCTGGTTCAAAGTGCTGAAATTATAGAGACCTATAGCTTTAAGTGGTTCCCTTGTGCTTTCTTCCCCTCCAATTGAAAGAAAAAAAGATGTGTGGGGAGCCAAAGCTTCCAACTCCCGTGGTGTCTCCAACTTTCCTCCAGGACTGCCCCACTTTCCCGGTCGGTGTGCTCTTTGGACCCGTTCGGCGGGAACGGCACCTCGCATGGTGGGAAAGCCGCTGGTGCAGGGCAAAGCCACACACCTCGCTCGCTCCGCCGTTCGGAGCGGAGCACCGTTCGCGCGGCGCACGGAGCGGAGCGCGCGGAGCGTGGAGCGCGGAGCGCTTCGCAGCTTCTTGCCGAGAAGGGAGAGTGAGTGGACCAAGGGCCATTCTCAAGAGTGAGGCTCCAAAATATCCGAGCATGCCTGTGACCAGGATAGACCTAGTGTGGATTGGGACGTTCTGGAGCTTCTTTGAAGATGCGAACATGTGACATGTCTGAAAATAATAAAAGAATAACAACCTACCAATACGAAAAATCACCATGTTGCAGGGCAGAAGATGCCCAAGGGGTGCCATTCCGTTCAGAAAGGCTCTTAAAGACATTGGAACACCGTCTCCACTCGACTCGGTCCAGTGGCCCCGCTCATTCGATGCAGCAGCACGGATGTGTTGGGGTCTGGATTGGTCAGGTGTCTCCCACCCTTCGGCCGCCAGGGCCGGCGGCCAGGGCCCGGCCAGAACGCTGGAAAGACGCTCGTCATGGCGAGAAACCCAAAGCATCCCTTTTCCACCACCTAGTCACTAGTAGCTCCATGTAGCTTTGTACTTGGCTCAACGATCCGTGTTCTCCATACCCAAAGCATCCGGAGACGTTTCCAAAAGCTGAATCAGCCAGGATCGGCCGTACAGAAAGCAGGACGTACGTCCTGCCCACCATCATGTGTAAAAGGTATACCAAGACCGGATTCCGGTATCATCGGTATCTTTTATTATGGTTGTAATTAGAGAAAAGTCATATAAAGGAAAGAATATTTAAAGCATCTTGTATCCTGTCTCCACACTGTCAAAGTGAGCAACCCGCAACTCGGTGCTTCCTCAGTTTGGACCGAACATGTGACTGCCAAACGTTCACCCCAACGTTCACCAAGCCAGCGCGACCCAGCAGCGTGGGCGGCTCAGGCGGTTGGCCACTTTGGTTGGTATAGCCTTCGAATACGGTCCCCCCAGAGCACTTCAGGCTCGCCATGCCACCCTCTTGCCTAGGCTGCGCGCGTGCCGAGTCGATACAGTGCGAGAATGCTGCATCGGGGGGGGGGGTGGGAACCCTAGGCTTCCAACAAGCATTAATTCAATGGGCTTTACCGAATCAACTAGGGATTTTACACTGCAAACACCAGGTCAACCATTTGTTTGATGGTCTTGGAAGTCTAGGGGAACGAATTTGGAGGTGGTCTGGTGCGTTCGATGCTCGGCTTGGTCCTTTTGACGGAACAAGATCCGGCTCTGCTGATTCGCTCGGGGGCAGTAGATTCACTAGATGGACCAAGCATTCTTAGCCAAAATGTCTGAATGAATCAACCCCTGTCTGGATCCTGGAGTTTCCCCACAAGAAGATCTGTAATCCGCGTCTGAACTCGGCAAACCTGCGGCCAGCCGCACCGTCTTCTGCAGCTGTTTCGGTCAAACTCCTCGCCAGTCTTGCCCAGCGGCCGATAGCCGTCCAGGCAAAAGGCCGAACAAGATCTCTGGAAGGCCGCCGATGCACAGTCGTGCCCAATCTGAGACGAGAGACGGTGATCGAACAGCCCGCGCGATATGTGTTTCACATGACACGACAGGACCATGCCCGGACCAACGAGATATGCGAAACACATGACACGACCATGCCCGGACCAACGAGATGCCTTGTGTTTTGAATGTTTTCTGGGAGCAATTGGTAAAATGACAAAGAACTTGTGCGGCCAAACATGTCTGAGAGCCCAGCCACAGGACTTGGGGTCCATGGTCAACCGCTTCGGTCAGTTCTTTCGTTCTCGCCCTCATGGGCCGAAGATCCCACCCCCCCATCCCAAAACTTCCGCCGTGCGGCCACGTGGGCGGGAAAGCCTGAGACCAGCGACAGGTCTCCGCAGGTGGAGGGGGAGCAGGTGAGCTGCGGCTCGCTGAAGAAGTTGTCTGTTTGGCACAGGACGTTGGAGCTCCCCGTGGCATCGTAGCCCACCTCGCAGGTCAACTGACCTTAGGTGCAGAACACGGCCGGTGAGCAAAGCCGGTGAGCCAAGAGGTGAAAGCACTGCCACGGCAGCAGCGGTAGCCATGGTAGCAAAACCGTCGCCAGTCCGAACCCTCAAGAGTCCCAGTCAAACCGTCCCTGTCATCACCATCACCATGTCATCGAGAAGTCGAATGAGCTTCCTGACAAAGCATCAACGATGTTCGGAGGGTAGAGGAACATGCTGTGAAACAGGTACCATATTCTCTCTGAATTTGGGCAGAGCTCGAAGAGCTAGCAGAATTGGAGCTGCCAGCTTCACCTGATCATCCATGATAATCCCAGAAAATCCCTGGCCCCCTCGGCTCACGCCAAAGCACAGGTCTCCTCCACCTTCTTCCCGTCGCAATCCGTGTTGTCCCTCGGCCGTTGCGCGATGCAAAGGCCCCGGCCACGGCGCTGAATGAAGCAACTCGAAGCACTCGAAGCACGTGAACGATGGGTGGCGTAAGGTCACATGACCGAGGAACGCCAACGGAACAAGGAGGAAACAGGGATGATGGCCATTCGGCCCGAAAGCTCAGTCCATCCTCTGGCTACTGGCTCCATTCTGGAACCAGGGCCATCATGTGCCATCTATCCAGTTTCTTTCTCTCTCGTGTTTTCTGCACAGCTGGATGGTTTTCAGTTCACCAATGCTGCAAACCTCCACGGTATCCTCCACACCGCAGCCCGCACTGCGTGTTCTGGGGCCCAACCGCCACCCCCAGACACGACTAATGGGACTGGCATATTCATACGACCCCTTTTCAACCACCCCAACTGATCGGTCAATATGCCAGTCCCAGGGAGTGTTTGGGTCCAAAAAGCCCCGAAAAAGAGGTCACGTCGCGCATCGTGGCCAAGTTCCGCTCCTTCTGTCACCCAAGTTCCATGCCACGTGGCACATTCTGGCGCAGCGTGAAGCCCTGCCAGGTGCAGGTGACCGGGAGACAGGTCGGCAAGCTTCCTTGGAAGCTGCCATCCACCTGGCTCGCAAGATCGGCACCGATCTCCTTCGCTTCGACCCAGAGGCGTGGCGCGCAGGGTCGCAGACCCGACGGTCGATGGAACGGTCGACGGGTGGAGCTGATCGGTCGAGCGGAACGGGTGGACCTGGGGGAAGCTGGGAACCTGGTGGCTGGAAAGGTAGTGGTTTGCGAAGGATTTGGGGTAGCGGCAAACCGCTGGTGGACTACGGAGTTGGCAGTAGCAATTGGCTGATCCCTACTTGACCCTGAAGCAGTTTGCCACTGAAGATGTCGCCACCGAGACCACCAGGGCTCAAGCAGGGCCATGTACCATCTATAAACACTAAAGTAACATTGGTCTGACCAATGGGGACCTGAGTGAGTTCCGGAACTTGAACTTCAGTCGGTCCATGTATGGTCGGTTCCTGGACTTCTGGGGGATCTATCTAGTACCAGTGAAAACCCCGAAAGTCTTGTATCCCAATACCCTGCTTTTGGTCGGCTCAAATCCCGGCCCAGAAACCCGCTGGGTTGGAATGAGCTCGCACTTTGGTTAAAATCCTTTAATCCTTTGCTTGGAAAAAACACCTTAGGACCTTCAGAACGACTCGAACACTTGGGCGAACACTTGGAACGCCACCGAGACCAAGGGGCGCATTGCAGCTGCGTCGACTGCCCGGCATAGCCCTGCATGCAGTAGGCCACGCAGATATCTCCGTGCACTGCCGACGCCAGCGATGCCGCACTGGCATCCTTGGCCAGTGGGCGCGGGGGGGGGGTTGGCTCAGCTGGGTCAGAAAGCTTCGAAGGGGAAACGCACGGACCGAAGAGCCCGGATCGCTTGAACTCACTCCCTCTCCACACGTGTCGGGTGCCCCCCCCAGAGGAGCTCCTCACGCTCGACACCCGTTCCGTTTTTCAGCGGAAGTCCCATCCACCCCCGTGCCACAGAGCAGCTCGGCAGTTCACTTCGAAGCTGACATTGCTGGGCCACGTGGGGACACAGCTCTTGGGCTCCTCGGGAGTAAGAACAACCCACGGCTGTCTGCGCCACTGTCCGTCGGACAAGCTGGAAGACCAAACCCATGAACTATTCTGGACGGTCAAACCAACTAACTTTATCTAACTTTAATGAGTAGTCTGACTTGTATCATTTGACCGAGACTTCCAAGTTCAAACCTCAAAACTCCTCCAGAAACTACTCCTCCCCCCTTGCACTGTCCACAAACAGATCTTCCAGGGCACACAGGTCAAGGACTGCCCCTGGAAGTCGCCGGACTCCAGGCAGGTCATGTTCTCGGGCGTCGCACCTCCCCACACCCGGCGGCGCGGCGCCGCCGGGCCGGGCGGCCCGAAGATGGCGTGCGACCGCGATCAAGCCGGGGGCCGGGGCGGACGGCGTTTTGGTCTTTGCATCTGTTGTCTGTATTTCGAAATACCTGCACCATCCTGTCTGGGTGTCCGGAGATTTCTTCAAGCAGTGTAGGGGAGTCCAGCCAGGACACCACAGAATGGTCCTGGTAGAACGCTTTCTCTGGTCCTTTTCCGCAGTCAGCGGGCGGGCGGTCGGTTGCGACCCGAACCGGAGCCGTCCTTCGCCAAGTCCCACCCCCCCGGAGCCTCCATAGCCGAACATGCAGGGCACCTGGCGCAGGCTTCGAACGCCACCGAGGTCGGTCCAAAGCTGGCAACCCGAGCGACCCGGTGACGGTCCGGTGAAGCCGAAACCGAGACGCTGTGGCGAAGATCGTCTAACCGGCCAAGGTGCCAAAAAAAGCCAAGTCCAGGGGCGACGCTCTATGGAACTCTTCCGTGTTTCAGGGAACTTCCTCTTCACAGAGCTCAGCTCGACCCCGCGATCGCACCGCGGACTCGGACTCGCACCGCGGAACGGCAACGGAGCCCGGCCGTGCAAATGTCTCCAGCGAAGATCTGCGCCCAAATGCACTGGCTGAAATCCGCCCCGGTGGACGGCGGCAGGGTGCCCGGGTCGCACTGAGTCCTGCAAAGGTCGGGTTCACCAGCATTTTGACGCCAGAGCACAAATGTCACACGAAAAACCAAAAGCATAGAAGTAAGAACACCTACCAGGACCATGCAATGACTACCCTCCACTACTTAGGGATCTCCATTGGGCACCCATTGGATGGTCGACGGTCCAGGTATAGACTTTCAGCCTGAACGACCTCTACTTTGGACCACCTCAATCTTGACGGAAGGGCTTGTCACTTGTCACTTGTCCAAGTACCCGGAAGAAAAACGGATGGAAATTGCCACCGCCATGGCATCTCTCGTGCTTGTAGTGCGAACAGAATGACTTCCATACCCTGTAAGTCCAAAGACGATACTTTGACCGGCTGGAGTAAAGGAAGTTCCCTTTCAGGTCCCCTAAAGACCATTCTTTTTATAGTCTTTGACTCCCGGGGCATACATCTGAAGCTCTGCGACTCTGCTTCCCCCCATTCACGGTGACGTCGCACAACCTCGCGACGCGTCTCGTCGACCCGGACGACCCGGACGAGGTTGGTGGAGTGGACCGAAGCGAGGTCCGGGTCCTCTCGCAGGGTGGCAGAATGCCCCACAGGGTCCAGTCTGGACCACAGAAGTACATCCTCAGGTGGTGAAAGCAGCGCTGCCAGTCTGAACTCTTCGTGCTGTGGGCACGGCGAACAGGGGGCGAACAGGGGGTTTTGCTCAAAAGGCCTCTGTTCACCGGTTTTTCGGGTGGCGAACAGGAAAAGGTGAAGCGAAGTTGGAGGCAAAGTGAAGAGTGAGCGGCAGCCTTCCTGCCTAGGTAGACACACACTTTGTGCTGAGAGGTGGAGAAAACCAAATGACCTCATCCACATCCGAAAAGACTATACAAAACCCTCCAGAAATCGATCCGCCAGTAGGTCATGCACCCGCTGCTTTTCTTCTTTCCAATTGGACCAGGCCCATGTTTAAACAAGTCCATGTGGTACCACCAGGCTTTCTTGAGTCAATAGAAGTGGTCCAATGCACCAGTTGCCCAGACCTCTGCCAAACCCACCAATTGGCCCAGTTCATAGACCCCGCATGCTGTATGCTGTGTGGCTCCCCACCCATCCTCACGAATCCAAAAACCCTGTCCACCCTGTCCAAGTATCGACTCCGCAGGGACGTATCCTGCGGGACATGAAACCACACACATGCCGCCGGCCGTGATGTTCTGGCAGTCGCTCCTCGCACCGGTGCGGATGCGATGCGACGCTCCGAGCCCGGGGGGGGGCAAGGTGGCCCAGCGAGGTGGGTGCAAGACGTTGACGTCGCACATCCATCACAGGGAGGGCAGCATTATGGCGCCTTCCAAAGAGACGTTCCAACCCACATCCAGACCGCTGCCCAAGGCTTCTGGGATCAGATGCCCAGCGAAGCCTCTCTTCATCATCACAGCCTCCCACCGAGTGGGCGCTCCCAGTGGGGCGCTCCGTTCCTCCCGCTCGTGCCGAGTCTCTGATAGAAGCTCGACACCTCCTCGCCCGGTGGGTACTCGCAGTAGCGCTCGGTGCACGTGGGCAAGGAGCCTCGAAATTGCGGTGGAAGTCTGAACCAACTGGCGACGTGTCTGGGATTCTTCACAGGTGAAGTTGAAGACAGTCGACCGGTGCTCAAAGAAGAAGTCGGCCCGGCCTGCCCTTAGTCGGCCTGCCCTTTGTGCACACTGGTCCCTCCGCAGTTCCCAAAAAGGCATCAACTTCCCTACCAACTCAGCGCGCTGGCGACGGCACTCCCCTCTCTGATTCTCTGGTTCTGTCTCTCGAACCAGACATGGATATATCGTTACATTCCTAGAAGTCGAAACACAAATTGACTTACAGTAATAGCCTGAATCCCAAACAACCAGGGTTTTAACAAGGATTTAACACTACTTGAGAGGAGGGAGACACGAAAGGTAGGACAGCGGGAAGAGAAGAGAACACGAGAGGCAGGAACAAAAATGCAATGTTCGACATGGTGATTTATCCCCTCGGAGGCGACCTTTCGTACATATATGTTCATATGCACTTTAAATGTTCAAACATGTGCTCTCGAAATGTTCAAAAAGATTCTTAGGAAAACAAACTTGCCCCATGGCTCAGATCATCGGTGAGCATTGAATCGGAACATCATAGGATTTGAACTATCCTGAAACCATAAGAGGCTCACGAAGACGCTCCCCAGGAGAGAATTGACGCGCTTCACAGAACACCTTTCGTGATTAGAATTTCATATTCACTCTTTCTGAATGTTCAAGAGGGTTTCAACTATCCTGAAATCATGAGAGGCTCACGAAGACGATCTCCAGGAGAGAATTGATTTTAGAGGGGGGGAGG
>CAXAMN010007969.1:33968-59127 GCA_963970005.1 Durusdinium trenchii | reverse complement strand
GTCTGAATTGAGCGATCAATTATTAGACCCGGACGTCCCAACACTTGCTTCGCAAGACAAACTCAAGGTATCCCCTAAAGGGCTACCTTTTAACACTACAAAACCAGATCGTGCCCATGTTTGACTTGGTCAAACGGACTTCCATTTAACCCTATGATACTTCAACTTCATCCTCTTTTTGGGACCACTGGAGTGAAGGAAATTCCGAATCGCTCAGGTCACCGGTTACCTCGGTGAAGACGGAAGAACCCAGGGACCTGTCGACAGAAATAGCATCTTACTTAGGTGATGCGGGGTGTTCAAAAAATCATCTGCTGGGAGTTGGAAGGTGGAAAGAATGTCCTCTTAGACTCGACCCAAGGAGTCTTTCGTTTGAGTACCTGGATTCCCATGGTCAGCCCTGCCATGGTCGGTCCGGCCTACAAAGAGTCCAGTGGTGTGGTCGCAGACGTACTCGGAGGAGCCCCACAAGGGTCGGATGCATTCCACGGTGCAGGTGCCTCCTCAGTGAGCGGGGTGGGGGATATGAGGCGAGAACCGGGGACGTGTTCGCGCATGACAGGGTTCCGGGTCACGACATGGTCCGGCACGGCGCTTGGGGAGGGGGGGTGGTGTTGGGTTTCGGGGGCAAACAAGAGAAGCGCCCATCAATGAGCTTCTCAGCTTCGAAGCAAGCTCCACAGACTGGGACGTCTTGAAAACAAGTGGCACGGGCTTCCGGGAACAGATTTCAACCACGGCCCCGGCACTGTCCCGTAACTGCTTCACGCTTAGGGCGTGACAAACTCTTCGATCCGAGCACGCATCGGGGGTGTCTCAGTTCTGGTGGGGAAGGGGGGGGTGAAGGGATTCTCCGTTCACCATCTTCGCTCCCTGGAGGACTGAGGTCCCCTGCCGCTGAAGACAAACTGGCAGGAGCTGGTCTCGTAATCCAGCGGCAACCCGCCAAAGCATTGTTTCTGGGCCGCGGGGGGAGGCTTTTCCGGTGGGCCGAACGCTTCACCGGACCTGGGAGATAGGATGTTATCTCCCCCACAACCTAGTCAGCAAGCCACCAGGGCTCTTGATATGGAGGTTCATTCTTCTTCTCACCCCCACAGTAAAGGAATTCGGCTCCAAGAAAAGGGCCACGGAGCCTCTTCAGAGTCCAGTGATGGACCCTTCAACGGAGGGAGGGCTCTGTTGGACAAAGGGAGGCATTGAAGTTGAGTCTCCTCTTTCCACCTGGACGACGAATTCTCAGCTTCTCCAAGAGTGGATTCAGTGAAGCTTTGGGACATCAGGGACAATGGTCGGAAAGGGGGCCAGATGCCAACTAAGGAAGGATGACGCCAAAACGGACATGGTCGGACCTGTTCCACGAAGGTCAGCTGATTAGCTGATTCTCTGTGTTATGTAAAAAACATATATATGTAAATAAGAGATTGCTTGCAATCTCAGGTAACTGTGGAAGACTCTTGTGCCCGAAACCCTTCAAGTACAGTGTGGCTTCATCTCAAGTCCGGTGATGTTTGGTTGTGACCCTGACTCCTGTGCCTTCTCAGACATCATGCCAATGTCTGCACTGCCCATGAAAGCCAAGATGGGGGTTCCCCATGTCACAACTTTCTTGGTCGTCCCAAGAATGCTCCAACCGAGCGTTCACGTGTCACCTCTCAACAGAAAGAGCTCTCCCAAAAAGGGGTTGCCTGTCCAAATCACCAGACCGACGAAGCGAACCTCATGAGTCCTCAGTTGAAGAGTGATTCCAACGGCTTCGGCTTCGGCTGACTGGGACTGGGTCTGGTCAGTCAACACTCTTTTCGAACCTCTTCGGTCATAGACAACCCCCAAGTGCCGGGCCCCAAAGCAGGTGCCGGGGCCCAAAACGGGCTCCAGGGCCGGGACGTGGGGATCTCGAACGGTCCCATCTGTCCAACCAGGGCACCAGCGCTGTCCAGGTCGCTGTGGTGTAGGTCACCGTGGTACCTACGGATCGAAAGGTGTCGAGATGGACCCCAGGCCCAGAGAAGTTCAGAACCACTGTGTTTTTGACCATAGGACCACCTATAGACCTACCTGGGAGACCTGGAGAGTCGAGACAGGTTCTTCAACCTCCCACGTTGGATGCTTCGCCCTTTCGCAGACCCCCGTTGGCCAACGACCACCGGTCGTGTCGAAGGACCGCCCCCAGCCTTTCGGCTTCCAGCAGCGCGGTGGGGAGGGGTGACCGTTCGGTCACCCACACGAGCACCCCCATGAGCTCAGTCAGTGGAGGTTTGGGCGGGAAATTCCAGGATGAGAATCTGAAGGCAAAAAGGGTCTCGGCCAGTGAAGCCAGGGCTTTTTGTTGTGCCTCCAACTCTCGCACGAAGAGTGGCTGTTGAAAATTCGGCGCGCTTGCTTCCACTCGCAGAAGAAAAAGCCTCCTCCAAGTCCACCCCGGGCACCACTTCCCCACCTCCCCCAGTGCCAACGTGTCAGGCACATCGCGACCCTATCACATCGCCTGTGAAGCTGACGGTCGTGCTGGTCACCGTCGTCACCGAGGTGCCTATCGCCGTCGGTGCTCGGTTCGTCCGAACGCGGTCCGCCCCGACCGCAGGGCCAACCCATCGACGCATTGCAAGCTCTGATCTCCCCAAAGGTTCGGTATAGAAGCTATGCATCATAAATCGATATAACCCAAACACTCCATGAGACTGGCATATTGACGGATCAGTTGGGGTGGTTGAAAAGGGGTCAATGTATGTAAATATGCAATACAGTGTCTGGGAGGCTGACTGGTGTGCTTTCGGTGGATTTCAGTCGGAATACCACCCCTTTTCGGGGCTCCAGCCATATCCTCAGGTGATTAAGACCCCCAGTGACCCACCCCAACCACCTACACCGAAAACGGAGGCACCGGTCCCCGCACCCCGTGCTTCGGACGACCACAGAGCCTGTCACCGTGCTGGCGCTCGTCGTGCCTGGGGAGGAGAGGGATCCAGTGAGAAAAACACATGCCCCACAAGTCCAGATCACGGGCCTCGCATTGTTCAACCAGTCTGACTGACCTGACTGACCTGACCTGGTTTGGGGGTCCCGGTCTGACCGCGGTCGGCCCAAGGATCACCAGCCGACCCTTCACACTGACAGGTCACTGACAGTGAACCTGGTGCAGAAAAAGCAACAGAGGTTAAGTGACCGCGAATAGGACCCTACTGGGGTACCAAACTGGGATAGTCTATAGGGTCATTCAACCTCTGTTGGAAGAATCGAGGAACGAAGACGACGAAGACCCCAACAGTTGGAGACCTTCTGTTTCTGACCAAACTCTTATTTTTCTGAACCTTCCCCAGGGGTGTCTATAAATAGCCTCCTAGAGGTGATTTGGGGCCCACCAACAAGGAAGGTCCTGGTAGGAGAATTCACTCAACAAAGGTTCTGTTTCTCGTTCCCTGCTATTCCCTGCTTTCATGCGTACATGCTTCAGCCCTCAGCCTTGGAATCACCTGCCTCGCCCGTTCTTCTCCACACCTAACGCCCATCCACGACCTCTGGCGCCGATCCAACACCCTTCCTCGTGCCCGAGCGGCCGGTCACACTCGTGCCCGTCACGCTCGTGGTTCCTGACCGCTCGGGTAGGCACGGCCGTGGACCGGCGAGCCCGTCACCCCGAGCTGCGCAACCGCCCCCGACGTCCCGTGGAACCTCAAGGTGATCCGTTTCGACCAGTCGAAAGGCGTCCCCCCCACGATCCGGAGGTCCGGAGGACCAGCTCCACACCCACCTGGTCCACCCGAAAAGAAGCAACAGCCCCCCTGGCCTGTCACCGTGGTCCAGGTGCTGGTGACCGTCACCGTCTGTGTGGTCGCGGTGCCGGTGACCGTGGTGCCAGTGCCGGTGACCGTCGTGCCCGTCACGGTGCTGGTCTCGGTCGAGCTCACCGTGCTGGTCACCGAGGTCGTGGTGACGCTCGTGGAGGTCTCCTCCACGCTGGGCGGCGTCCTGCGGCGGCGGGAGCCACCGATCCCGGCGCGGGTGATGGTGGAAGACCCACGTAGGGGTGGCCCAGAACGTCGGTTTGCACTCCGTTGAGGCACCATCTGGAAGTCCATCCGTCCACCACAACCATAGCTGAGAAACGAAATGAGTCATGACTGGACTCGAAAGGGGTCATGTTACGGAACTGGCGACGTGAAAATGATGGTGACGATGACATATTGAACAGCTTCTGTTTGGCTTTTACGACTCATGCCAGCTCTGTCTTTCGGTTGCGTATGCCACTTCAGGAGCTGCTTCAGTGAACCGAGAAAAATAGACCCCAAGTCCTGGAACCAGTGCCCTGCGTTGTCCAGAACACTTGTGGACCTACACACGACCTACATCACTCAACCACCTACCACAACATCCACGACATCCACAAACCCCAAAAACTCCTCACATCTGACCACCAATTCCACATCCACCCACTCCATCCACCTCCATCGCCATCGCCCCGTCCAGAAGAAGTTGAAGAATCGACTCTCTACCGTGTCCACGCAGCGGCCGGAGCCAAACAACGGCCGCCAAGTGCAGTTCGTGGTCATCTCGCACTGCGAGGCGTCCTGGACGGAGGACGGAGGATTGCGCCTCCGGACTCGGCGACATGGACGGCGAACGGTGGAGACGAGGACGAGGGCAGCTGGCAGCGAGCTCGAACGAATGGGGGGCTGGGTGCCATTTGGGAGCCGATTCCAAAGGGCGCCGATCCGCTCCCCGCCCCGCCATGGGCATGGCGAAAACCACGCGCTCCTCGATGATCTTCCCACAGTGGGTGATGTTGCCTGCCATGGAAGGTCAACAGCCAAGCGGAACTGAGCAGGCATGATTTAGGTTTGAGGAGATGTGTGTGCTTTTTCTTTGTGAATCCAAAAAGGAGGTACCGTCACCGTCCTGTCAGGGTGTCCAATGGAATAATTACCATGGAATACTATTAGTAAAGGTCAGACAGGACATCCCTGGAAGGTCCAGGTCCTTTGCAGTATGAACCAGAAGATGACCCACACCGAAGACGACGAAGACCCACCACCCTCTGACACATCGAGAACGGACGAGAACTCCAGGACGTGTGAGACGCCCACCGCGTCTCTCCTCTTCGAAGAACTGCCCCAGTTGTTCCGGAGAACCGCCCCTCCTCCAGTTCTCCTCATGAGATGCCATGATGACCCCTCCTTCCGAACCGAGTCCATGCCAAGGCACTTGCGATCACGGTCTTCTGCTCCTGGAAACGAGTAGCAGTGGACACGAGTGGAGCGGCCGTAGCGGTGGAGGCGAATAACCAGGACCCACTCCGCTGCTCCAAGATCTCTAGAGGCACCTGCCTCGTTCGTCTGAGGTCGGGAACCAGGTGTCCTTTGGACGCGAGGAACGGGAAGGTCCTGATGGATGTGATATGATCTGATGATTGGACTGGAAACACCATTTAATCCTTTGCTGGATCCTTTGCTGGGCGAGTTCGGAGCTTGGTAAGGCCCAGTGATTCCCTTCGTGTCCACCCACCGAAAACCCACCGACTCCAGCGCCCCGTGAGCTCGCGCTTGCTCGGTCTTCGTGCGGGAAAAGAGGTCCCCAAACGATGCAGCCCCCCGTGGTCCGAAGGGGTTTTCTGGTGGCTACCGGCCCAAGACCCCGGAAGTCCCAAGAACAGGTAGCCTGGAACATCTGGTTGCCTGGAACAGGTAGCCGGCCCGTCTGGCCCGTCTTGGCCAAGAACATCTGGTGGCCCAAGAAGTTCCAACGAACCAATGGACCAACCAGTCGGACACACATCGTTCGTTCCTGTCCGTAGTCCGGACCGGCCCGTCCTCGGTGTAGACCGAGCAATTTCGGGTATCCACCTCGTGCGCCGTGGCGAGGATGCCCCAGGAGCGCGCGCCCAGGCGCTCCTTGTTCTCCGGCACCTGGGGAAAAGAAAGACGTCTCAGCCTGCAGTGGATCTTCCGGGACAAAATGCAGATGTATGGTCTTCCAACTATGCCAGGTTCTTCTTGGGATGTATGAAACCAGCCAGGTTCTGCAGACCTGTTGCATTCTTTTTTAGGTCGAGTACCGGGCCCCCGGGAGTCGGGCCATGTGATGTTCGGAGGGAACCAGATGAAGAAGTGCCTCATACTCTAAAGCCTGAGTGACCTCTCTTTGGATGGGAAAAGACCAGATTTGGGGATGATTGGTGATCCAAAATAGAGGTCATTCAGGCTCTAGGTGTATATATATATATATATATACAATGTTTTTCGAAACAGGTGAACCGGTGAAGCGGTTCTTCACTGGCTCTTCACCTCATCTCGAGAAGCGATGATGTCGTCGACCACACCAACGTGGAACCCACCGAAGGTTTCTCTGGTGGCCAACCTTGCAAAGTCGGTGTCACGTCGGCCAAATTCTGTGATTAGGTGAGAGGGACACCAGCTCCATAGCCGTGTTGGCAACCATGTCAACTTCGGCTTCTGCTTCTTCAATCCATCGCTCCAAGAATGTGTGAACTCCAGGACCCGCTGGGCCCGCTGGTGATGTCACCCTGTTGTTGATCGATAGATATGATGCAAACAGATCCTGGTTCACGTGTCTCTTCCCAGTATTGGACCACCGACCACGGCCCCCATTCGCTTTGGTCCCAGCTTACTGGCTCCATTCTCAAAACATCTCAAAACGAACTTACTCAGAACCCTTCCCAAAATACCAAGTGCAGGAAACATAAGGAAAGGGGATGTCAACTCCCGAATCTCCCCAGCCAAACTCCCTTCCCTACAACCAAGAGCTCGCTGCCCCACAGAGCTCGCTGCTCCCGAACTGACTTTCCCAGCTGTGAAAAACCCTGCGCAGGGCTCAGACGACTCCGACTGAGTCTGGACGAAAAGAAGCCTCCGGACTTCACTGCCCCCATACAATGCTCCTCGTCTCCACGCGTAGTTCCAGCTGGACCCAAGCCCCCTTTTCCCCAAAAAGAATGATCGACTCCTGTCCTCCAGTCAGCAGCTCTTTGGGGGGATCGGACCTGTGTTTCAGACCTGACAACAGACCGGTCTGGTGAGGTCTCCACGGACGTCTCGACGTCTGAAACCTCAGTTTCATGGCACGAAATTGAAGGGCTCGTCGGTAATCGAGATGGCCCAGGCCTCGAAAATGGCTCCCAGCTCGCGGCAGCGGGGCGGAGGGGAGTGACGGGGAACGACGTTGCGTCCGGGGGCCGCGGGCAACATGGGGAAGATGAGGTCTGGGTGGTAGATGAGGTCGGTCCGCATGCCCCGCGACTCATGGGGACGACTCATTTTACTCCACCTGGAAGTGACAATCCACCACTACCAGTTCAGGATACATCAAATGAGTCGTTTTCCTGGACCCTCAGGCTTTTCTGGTTTGCGCTTGGTACTTGGTGTAAACCCATGGATCCACTGGTGTGAAAGTTCCAGGCAAATCAATCCCCCAGACACTCCACCCTCATATGCAGGGGGTCGGCCCTCAGAAATCCCCCAACGGGTGTCTAACCGTGTCTAACCGGGCTTTTTTTCGAAAACTGCAAGCACTTCCTGAAAAAGAGGCCGGTGTAATACACATGAAAACGGGACATGAAATGTCAAATGCATAGTTCGAAGACCTTTGTTAGGCGGTCATGTCCCCAACTAGACAGAATGGATCCTCAAGGCATCCTTCTGTGTATATGTGTACCCTGGAAGTCCGTTTGACCATTCTTAAAAGGGTTGATCTGGTTTTGTCGTGTATCCTTCGTGATTCGCCACGGTGGTTCGGGATTCATGCTTTCCAAGATGGTTTTTGTGGTCGACTTCGGTGGTTTTTCCGTCTGGACCATGGACCATGTCACCGGCAGCTGTTATGTTCGCCCAGGTGATGGGGCGTTCTGCGAAAGACCGGTCTTCTGACCGAAACGCTTCGCTTCACTGGGATGGTGTGCAAGGCCAAGCTTAAACCCTTTGAATAGCTGGACCTGAAAAAAGGGGTGTCCTGGCTGGAGATCCGTGGTGGGCTGGGGCGAAACCAGCCAGGTGACCCCAGAATGAAGGTGCTGGTAGGGGATAATGATTGATAGGATTAGTGTATACTGATTGGTCTGACTGGTTCTTCACGGTGCTTGGTCCTTGCTTTCTGTTACCACCGACCGACCAGTCTCCACCGGTCTCCACGCGCCTCGTGTCACGCGTCTCGTGTCCACGGAAGTGTCACGTGTCACGCACCGGGCGGCCATGAAGGCATCCGCAGTGATGCCGTTCACAAGGCCACAGCTGTCATAGGTACCCAAGTTACCTCACATGAAAAAAAGTCACTGATCGTGCAAAAGAAAAAGAACATAATATATATATATATATTGTTTTTTTGAATACAATAAAAACCACCATAAAAACACCCTTCCCAACGAAGACTTCACACCTGTTGGATCCATTCACAAGCACTGAGTTCGGCCGGGAGGCTCGCCACGAGTTTGAAGGCGTCGCAGAAGCGCAGGAACTGCTCCGTTTCGAAGACGGTCTCCTGGAGCGCCGCGCCGAGCGGCGGACGTCTGGTCCCTAGGGACCGACCATCGAGGGGCACTCAGATGGGTCGGCCCACCTGCTGAGGTTCGGTGGGACTGGAGTGGTGACTGGTCGCACCGGAAGCTGAGGAGATGGGCCATGCAGGAGCCCTGCTCCTAGTAGTAAGGCACTTGTTACTACTAGTAAGGCACTTGTTCCTAGTAGCGATGCACTTGTTTCTAATAGCTTCTTGTTCCTACCTAGGGAGAAATCCTCTTCGATCTGAAGCTTTTACCACTCGACCCAGAGATGCACTCGAAACATGTGCGTTTCTTCCCATCTTCCCTCCCCATTCGATGCCAAGCGACGAAAATGTCTTGGTGATAGTTCAGCTTGACACCGAACAAGGTCTCAGCCTCCTCAAGTTCCTGAGCCACGTGATGCGGACAACGCCACACCCGCGCCACACCCGAGAACAGCACTCGTGCCATGCGGTGCGTCATGTGAGTCAGGAACGCGCCCTGCGCCATTGTCGGCCCCACCGCACCACGCCACACCGTCCCTCCCCCAAATGCGTCACTACACCGCACCGGAGGGGAGAGTGCGCCCAGCGGCCGCGGTGCACGTGGTGGTGGAGGTGCAGTAGAAGCTCTCGGCAGGGATGTAGGGCAAGACAGGCTTGCCTGATGACAACGGCGCCTTCGCCCGTGCATCCACCGGGTTTTTTGGGCAAGTGGGTCTCTTGAGGAACTTCTTTGGAACCAAAAAGAGGAAGAACAATTCAGCTTCGCCAACAGGTCTCTTTCGAGAAGTGCCGCTCTTCTGTCCTCCGCGCCCCACCGGGGTCTCCCTCCCCTGCTCCGACCGGTCGCCCGCCTGCCGCGTCCACGAGCACGTAGATCGGCGCGGCCAGCACGGCGTGGGAGTCCGCGAAGGTCACGTACCTGGCGGACGGTGCCGCCGGACCGGACGGGACGGGTCAGGAGGGCGGAAGAGACAAAGGGAGGAGGTGGGATGGTGCCTCCAAGAGGGTTTAGAAGTTTAGAAAGAAGAAATGGATGGAAATGGAGCACATCAGGTCAATGTCTTTTAAAATTGAGAACGCTTGGTGAACTAAGCCTTCCCAAAAAAGGCTGAAGTCGTTTCAAAGAACGAACTCTCGGCACATCGCTCGATCAGACGGGGGCACTTGGTGGTCACCCTCTGCGCCAGCTCGCAGAAGGCGCTCTCCCAGGGCTCCGTCTTCCGAAAGCCCTCCACGACCGTCGGGCCTCACGATCCGGTCCAATCGCTCCAAACGAGACGACCGAGACGACCGTCGCGGTCCGGACGGCGCGGTGCGTCTGCCGACCGCGACGCACTGCACGGGCGCGCCTCGCGTGGTGGAGATCTCGATGCTGCCCTCGAGGCCCTGGTCGTCGCCGATCACCAAGATCTTCCGGAAGGGATGCGACGCGTAAAAGGACGCCACCAGCGCACCTGAATGCGGCGCTTGACTTGTAGGGGAGGAGAAAGCAAACACTCTTAAAGAGGAGCGGAGGAGAGCGGAGGAGAGCGGAGCTGTTGGGGACATGGATGGATTTGAGCTTTGGACCGGCTTGCACCAGTGTCTACTTTTTCTACGAGGTGTTCCAAAGAATGAAATAGATGTCCAATGCCATAGATACAACATGATACAACATACAGTATCTATGGCATTGGATATGTACCTATCCTCCAGTGGTTCCACTGGTTCCAAGGATGATGTTGAAGGACCGAACCTGCCTGTACTGACATGCATTTCACTCCTGTATTCACTCCCATTGTACCATTGTACCAACAAAGCCTGTCAAAAATAGACGAACCCTGGGACCGCAAAAAAGGGGGTCCTTTCAGGGATCCAATTCTTTGCTCCTAAAACGAAGAATTGGGATGTCCTATTGACTTGTCTGAGAAGAACCTAGACTTGTCTGTGGTTACTTGACTTGTTGTTGGGAGTGTGGTGAGTGTGAGAACATCTTTGTACTTCTGCAATCTGGCAGCTCATATCTGAGTTGTTGAGCACGCCCAAGGTGATGTTGAACTCATCCACATTGTTGAAGACGTTGGCTGCTGACCCATGACGAATGTACTCGATCACTTCAAAGCCTCAGTTCATGGGCGTAAACCATGACAGGCCATTGCTAATAGGTTGGAGGCCATCGCTAGTAGGTTGGAGGCCGTTGTTAGTAGGTTGAGTGTCCAGGATAAAAACAGGCTTCGGTTGAGGCTCAGTGGCTGGAGCTGGTCGGCAATTTAGGCTTTCCTACGCTTCACGTATGTCCTACGCTGACGGGAGGCCTCAGAAAGGGGTCTTTGGGATGACGGGAGTCTCGTCCTCCTTGGCTGTGATTGATTAGCTGTATGTGACTCCCTTCTTGACTGATTTGCTCTGGTATCGCTGGCGGAGGAATCCTCCGTTGATTCAGCTTCTTCCTGCTAAGTTTGGTTGTGCCCGTCTCTCATCTATCTTCTCTTGTCCATCACTGGCTCCAAGCCCTATGGTATCCATAACCCATCCCGTCTTCTCGCATAGCTTCTTCTAGGCCTCTCGATCCTTCGCTTTTGTTCAGCCGTTGCTGTTCTTATACTTGCTTCTTCTTGATGTGCTACGTTTACGTTTCCTATTAACCACTCAGAAGCTACATAAGAGAAAAAAGACTACTAGAGAAAAGGGAGGTAGGAGTAGAAAATGATATATTTCGAGTACTGAGATCTGAGAAAGAACACATTGATCAAGACTAACTGTAATCAAGGATCCAAGGGCTGTGTTGGAAATGGGAAAATTGAGAGTAAAGGGAGGAGCAATGGATGTCACTAGCAAAAGAAGACAAAACAAGACACAAACCTATGCCGAAGGCTAAAGGGAGGTGCCGCCAAAAGGTTCTGTTATAAATGACATTCGGATTTGTTTCTTGTCTTTTCTGGTCCTACAAATGCAATGTTGCACAGTTGCAAATGTACCTTCACATGAAGTGGGTTTCCTTGCGCATGGATCGAGACGCATGGATGCAGATTCTGTCTGTCAAACTGTTTTCTTGTTCGGGGTGCACTACTGTGGTACAGGGAGCATGACCCACAACCAAGTCTGATTTCAAGAAAACAGAGCCAACGCCTTTAGCGCCTCAACACCTCAGCGCATCGCAAGCAAGCTTTCTGCTGACCAGGCAGCTTGTGTTGAGCAGCCTCAGGTGCACGAACTCTCAAGCCCCTTTTCCAACACAAGTCGGAAGCTTGACTCCTTCAGCTTTCAGTCTTTAAAAGTTGGATGTGTGTTTTCACTGAAACTTCGCCCCCCATGACCCCATGAACGATCGCCAAACCAAGCGGCGTCTGGGCATAGTTCCCAACCAAACGAGAATCTCCTCTGTATGGGATATCCTGGCGGATCTCCGGGTTCACTCTGTCGCCGAGAAGTCGTGTACCGTGTACCTACACTACCCTCCGAGCGATCGCCCAGCGCCGCTCTCCGTGTCGAGGAGTCGAGTTACACCGGCACGTGTGTCACTTAAAACGAACGTCACACAGAGCTCTGTGGTGTCTCCCCGATCACGTCGATCACGTCGATCCCTTCTGAAAGTGGATCCAGCTATGCCAGCTATCCCCCACCTGCCAACTCCGCCTCTCGACCGCCCGAAACCATAGACCCGTCTGGCCGGATCGGTGGCAGTGGGGTCCGCCCCGCGGTGGGTCCCGGTGCTTCGGATCCATCCGGTTGGGTCGTCATCCGGTAGAGCACCGTGGCACGGTGGGATCGACCGACCGTCCATCGACAGGTCATGGGTTGGATCGATGGAATGACATGAATTCGGATCCAACCCATGACCTCCACCGGCCGGCTGGTTTGGCGGGCGTTTCAAGCGGTCTCCTGCGCGTTGGCGTATTCCTCCAGCGTGAGCGCGGCCATGCGCACGTCGAAGGCGGTTCCTGGGCCAAGCGGTGGAGAAGCATCGTGGGGTTTCGGGGGGTGTCACATCAAGTGATTTGGTCGCTTGGAGCCGAGGCGGAGGCAAATGATCTTGGGCCAATTCTAGGTGTGGAGCTCGCTGCACGCAACTGCCAGCTCAGCTACAACCATCAAGAACCAGACGGACAAGGTCACCATTCGATCGAAGAGAGACAAGGCATCTCCTCTTCACTGGGATGCACAAACCATCAAAAACAAGGTTTTCCCTAGCAAAAAACATGGTTTTTGCATGTGAAACATGTCTTTTTCATGGTTTTGAGGGTCCCTGGTCTTCACTGGGATCCACCAAGGTCTTTCCCTTTCCAGTCTCCCACGTCGCTTGCATCGCTTCGGAAGGTTGGTCGCTGTCGTCCAGTCCAGAGACGGACGGCCAGCGGGATTGGCTGCGACTCGGATCGGTAGGGGTGACAAAGCAGTGGAACTGGGTGATCGTCTCAGTATGTCCAAGCAGTGTTCCTGATAACACCTCAACTACAGTAGGGCACTCGGTAGTTGAGATAAGACCTTATGTCCCGAAGGTCATCTTGAGGGCAACGTAGTAGGGAAAACCAAACTGAGCCCTCTTGTCCACTCCTCTTGTGGCCCCCAAAGTAAGTAAGCTCCATGAACTTTGGTTTCTGCCCACACACACATACACAAAGAATCACGCCTATATTGAATGCCTTGGTTTTCACCCCTCTTTCAGCTATTCGAGCTCTCCCCGAAAGGGGCCCACACAAGCAAAGCAGAATCTCCTCCGCTCCGTTCCTTTCTCCAAAGGGCTCAACTTATTGGTATAGATTTCGGTGTCCAGGATCTCGACGAGGCGTGCCATCCAGGGATGCGTCAAGTTGTAGATGGCATTGCCATTGATGTGGAATAACCTCAGAACCGCTGAACCGCCGAACCGCTGACCCAACCCCGGAGAGCTGTTCGAATCCGGGCCGAGTGCTTTACGGGAAGCTCATTGGTGTGGACCTCAGATTCCCTTATACAAGTGGCCACAGCAATCACTTTTGGAGCTTCAGAACCCTAGACTAATTCACCCATGATTGACTTGGGATGGATATGGATTGGTGTTCTGCTACATCTCCGATCTCCACCGGAAGACTTCGCCGGCCCGAAAAACGGCGCAGGGGGTTTTTCAACGTCCAAGCTGCACATCTTGAGGAATGTCTGACAAATAGGCATCCCAAGTGTCACCTGTTGAGCCGGCGGATCTTTTGCGTAGGCGTTTTGGATGCGAAGCGTTCTCGTTCATTTCCCTTTCCCGCAGAAAGAGGCGCGGGAAGGGGGGAGGCCGGTAGCAGAACTGCGGTAGGTCTTTTTGTCTTTTCATGTGAAGATGGCTGGATCCGTCCCGGCTTCTCCAGTGCGACCGACTCCGGTCCTGAGTGGTGTTTTCTTCAATAGCCTCGTAAAGAGGTGAGGAACGTGGTGTACCAAAAGCACCGCGCGAGTTCGGAGGGTTCTGGTGGATGGTCATTTGTTTGCCACACAAGAAGAGCCCAGCGAAGAGACCAGCGAGTGCCTCTTTTTCAGGGATCCGGTCTGGTCCCCCCGAGGGTCTTCCCAAGACATCGAAAATCCTTAGACTGATGGGTTCGAATCCAAACTAAACAACCACATGGGGCGTGGCCGCGGCGGGCACTGCTCATCGACTCCGCCACGGCTGCTCACTACAGACCGACGAACTCGTCGCGACGGCAGGCTTTTCGCCTCGATAGCGGCTCCCGCGAATGGCGGTGAAGGGATCATAGGCTTCGGAGATGAACTGCATCAGCCAGTTGCTGCGAACCGGCTCCTTAGGGCGACTCAAAAATCTGCCCACATGCCACCACCACGCTTACTGACACGCCGCCTCCACACGGCCTCCAGCGCTTTGAAAAACGAGAACAACACAAACACTCCTTCATTTCGGCCACAGCTGGCTTCTGGCACCCCCCTTCCCAACACCACAGCCACCAGCCTTAACCCACACCAACACCAACACCTGCGTTGGCAGCTCTTTGCCCAAGGGACCGCATCCAGCTCCATGAAGAACATGGCATCATACGTCCCAAAGGTCCCATCCTCCGCAGCGCAGCAGAGTGGAACAGCAGCAGAACAGCGGCTGAACCGCAGGTACATGATGAAGGACATGCTGGGCAACTGGGACGGGGGCAACTGGGACGAAACACCGAACTGGGACGAAAGCTTCCAAGTCTCGAGGAAGTGTCGGACTCTCGGAGCTGGAGACAACATCCATCCATGAATGGGTCAACCTCTAAAGCCAGACTCAGATCTAGATCTGTCTCCATCGACTGTAGCGGTCGGAAAGCCGAGTTCCGCCCCAGTGGGAGATCTCGCGAGCTAGGCTCGCACCCTGGAGCGAGTTAGCCCGCTGCGATCGGGTCACATAGAAGGAATTCATGATGAAATTGAAGACCATATTGGGACCATTTGCCCAATCGTTCCGTGCAGAATACCCAAGGATGTCCTGAGTGCGCCGAGGAGGACGGACCGGAGACCGCCATGGGTATTATGTGATGGGTATATAATAATACGGTATATGGGTATTTGGTATACTGGTTCGCTTCCTGGAAAGGGTGGTATACTGGTTCCCTTCCTGGAAAGGGTGGTATGGTATTTCGCTCATATACTCAAAACCATTCTTCTGGTGAATTCGCGGCTCTGCCAGTCTTCGGCTCGCCTCAGCTCGCCTCATCCGATTTTCGAGGCCCTTTTGGAAGTCGGAGGCAGGCGGACGACTGGAAGTCGGCGGAAGTTAACTCAAGTCTGCAGCAAACTCCCATCAAGCGAGTGGAAGTGGAAGTGACGAGATGATCCGGATGTCTACAAAAGATGGAATTCTCATGGGCCAACGTGGATGTCATAGCATGTCATAGCCCTGAGTTCAGATGACCCTTCTTCCTCAGTTCTACAAGGGGTTTCCACTGCGATGCAGGGAGTGTCCAGCCTTTGCAGGTGGGGACGGATCGCTTGCCAGTGACCCCCTAGCAGCGGTGCCATGGGACCCCTGGTGGAAGGGGTGGAGGTTCGGGGTCTCCTGGTTTTCAGTGCTGGCAGCTGTTTGCTCAAAAGGCCCCTGCTGCGACCACTGTCTGACCACTGTCAGCTCCGTTCCGTGATGGAGAAAAAAAAGAGACATGGAGGAGAACCACCATGGTCTGTTTTCCATTGGGGCAGTTGCCATGCTTCATGTACCACGAGAGGGGCAAGGGGCATAGAGAAAGAAGGAACCATCTGAACAAACACCTTCGCTACTCTTGGAGAATCAAAACCTCGCATTCACACTGACTGTCAATTGACCACCTCACACAACCACCAAAGCACCAGCAAACCAAAATAAAAGCTAGTGCGAAAAAGGGGTAGCAGCGGCACCCGAAGTCCGCAAACACGAAAACAAGAGGGCGCACTGAAGCGCCGCGGCCGCGCCTTTTGCAAGGCAACTGCCCTCCCAGTCTTGAGAGGGAACGACGGTAAGTGAAGTTCGAAAACAGTTCGAACTTGGTGGGTGCCTGGGCCTCTTTGACTGTTGGGAGCCCCCCAATGCTCTGAACTATATATAAATTTCTTTGAACTATATATAAATTGCTTTGAACTATATATAAATATCTCTGAACTATATATAGAAATGAGGCCCAGGCACCCTCTTGTCACATGTTCCATGTAATTCCATGTGTGTGTACCTCTGTGCTGTGCCCAGATTTATCCTGCCCCAACGGAAGTCTTTGGCTGAGTTTCTGCAAACCCCTTGAATCCAACCAAAACATAACTCAACTCCAAAGGCCAAAGAAATTCCCTTTGGGGCCGGACATCCCCGGACACTGTAAGCCGCAAAACTCAACGCAAAACTGTTTTTACTCCCTCATCAGTTTAGTGTGTGTCTCCCCAACTGCTCACAGACGATGATTCTCACCGCCTTGCAAAATTCCTGACTATCTACCAGGAACTTCAAAATTATTCACTGCTCCCTCGAAGAAGCAGTTCCTCCCCTGTGTCACTTTTGGCCGGCTTTCGCCCGGGTCTTCTTGGCTGGCTTTTCAGCCGCTGCTGGATCCTTCCTGGGCTGTGGTGTCTTCTTGATGTTTGATCTGATGGAAATGTGGTCAGGCAAAATTGGGTGGACAGATCCCAAAAGATCTCAAACCAATTGTGGGTTGGCAGAACTTTGCAAAAGATTGCAACAGAGTTGATGTGGGATTGATTGATCTGAGAAATGTTTGAAGGGGCCCGAAACAACAATTGGATGATGGGAGGAAGGCCGGGAACCAGGAATGTCAAAGTTACATTGCCTACATAAACAAAAATCAACAACCTGCCCAAACTCTTGTGAGCCACCTCTTGGCTCCCTTGCCCTTGGTCGCTGGCACTTCGGCCGGATCGCGTCCAAAGGCATCCACCCTTGTCTTGAGTGCCGGTGGCAAGTCTGTGAGGCTAAGGCAAAACTTCTGACTGACAAACAAGCTGATCTTCCGAACATGGGAAAGCTTCACGTCCAAACTCTCCTTCTGGAGTTTCGGGTTCTCCAAAACGACCACAAACGAAGTGCACGCCACGATCTTTGAGGCATCTTTCCGGGAGGCCTGTTGAAAGAGTCGGAATGGGCGGCCTTTGAATGCTACCCGATCCCAAGTTTTACTTCAAGATTGGGTTTGAATAACTTGGAGTCCAAGGAATTGGATTTGACATGGATTTGACCAACCAACCATAACCGACCTGTTTATCAGCCCCCATTGAGCTGGCAGAATGTAAACTTCAAACTCTAACACGCAAACGAAAAAACACTGCAACTGCAACATGCAAAGACTGGCCTCCATTTCCTTCTTGATGGCGGTAAACGCCTGGAATACATCATGAGATTTCCAGGTAGACCCCTTCATGAGCGCCAAAGATGAGCGACACCATCCATCGAAGCCATTGCAATTCTCCACAAAGCGGGTTAGGCCCTTCATGTCGTTCTCTACCTCAGGGCTCTCAACGCAAAGGTCCTTCACCCCGTCCAATTGCCAAATCTCCACAGCAGGCAGGATCTTCCTGCGGTCCGGCCGTGGAACTGAACTGAAATTGGACATGCAAGAAAGAAAGGGTTCTAAGGGCTCGCAACCTCGAATCATGGGCAGCAAAGACTAAGACGCGGGAGAAGGTAGTATGGGAATGGGAAGAAAACATGTCAATGTCTAACCAGCCTGTACTTGACAATCCGTTCAGCATTCTTCTGGATGCACTTGCGGAGTTTGCCCACCTCATCTAGGACGTTCGTCTGCACAGACTTCGTGTAGCTTGCCACCGTTGGAGACAAGTCAGGAAACAAATCCGCCAGCGTGGGGTAATCCAGTGACTCGACCTTGACGAAGGTCTTCATTCGGATGGAAAGCTCCTCGAAGAGATCTGTGGGCTCCGGCACCTTCAGATCTTCCAAGAACTTCATTTGATCCAAGATTGCCGCAATGTTGCACAGACTGACCAAAGTCCTGGGCGGCGGGCATTCCTGAAAAAGCTTCAGGACATCTGCCTTCTCGCCCTGCTGTGTCTTGTTCTTCACCCACACGGTTGTCGCAGAGCACAAAGCTGATGAAAAGCGGGCAAGTGCACTCTCAAAGTGTTGAACCCAATCTGGCAACTTCTCTGTGGATTTCGACTTGCCCAAGAGTGAGTCCAATGCTCCATGGACCGCAAGACACCTTTTGATAATGTCTTCGGAGAGAACCAAAGCAGGTTCTTCTGGGAGATCCTGGCTAAACTTGTAGAGCGTGCTGCCCAACTCCATGAGGATTGAATTCGCAACCTCCTCCTCGTGTAGAAGCAGGCCACGAACTGCACCTGTCCAAGTCTAGTCCCACCCAGCGACATGAGTCTGAGTCATTCTGAGTCTGAAGTCTGAACAAAATTGCAAAATTGAGAAATCCAAAACTGGGGCCCCACAATATTAAGTCCAATCCAGTACAGTATGAGGGGGCGGGCCCAGCATATAAACCGAATCGCCTTGGACGCATACTCGCTGAAGCATTGGGAGAGGATCAAGCTCGCTGAAACCACTTGTAGTCAATGCACATTGCTGCTTCTGCCATTGACCATCCAAAAAGTCTGAAAGCTCTAGGCTGCTGTGGAACTCGGAATCGATCAATTGACGCAGCTCTTTGACTTCCTCCTCAAGAGAAGTGGCCTTGGCCACTGAGTCTTCATCTGACGACCCCTTGCAAACAGTCACCACATCGAGGCACTGCTTGCTAGCTTTGGCGTCCTGGCAGATTTGCTCAGTGATCTTTGGGTCAATCTTCTCGTCAGACCAGGATTTCACAGAGGAGATGACCTTCTTCAAGGCGGCTGCGCAACCATCAAGTTTTTCCAAAGCAACCTTCTCGTCCAACACCCTCTTGGTGCTTTGAAGAACTCGACTCCAAAGAGTCCTGACTCACTGAGTTGCACACACCCTCCAAACAGCGGCACTAAAGCTTTCAAAAGGAATCAGGAACCAGGAAGGAAGACATAGCGGTACGTAAGTCATGTCACGTCAGGAGTACTGTACTGTCAGAGGCAAAGGGGACGGTATGCGTGATATTGGCAACCGGTCCGTCCTGAGCCTTCCAATTTTGAAGATCAATGAGACACGTGCAGAAGCCTTTCCAGTGGCTGAGACGACGGCCTTGAAGTCAGCTATCTCAGAAGCAGATAGCCTGTTGCAAGCGCTTTCATCTTGGACACGTGCAGCCGCGAGGAACTTGTGCAAGTCCAGCGTCAATTTGCAGCACATACCAAAGCCATCTGCCACAGAGGTGCTTGATGATGTGTCCTCTGCCCAGGCCCTGAGAAAAGGAAGAAGCTAACAAATTATGACTCAGACTCACCTCAATGCTCAAATGTCTGTGTTGGGCAAGGTTTCTAATTCACGCTGACTGACGCCTGACGCTTATTTCCAAGTGCCCTAACTAATCCGGCTGCTACTACGGACACCCTAAATACAGGACTTCAAAGCTTGCCTTGTGGAGTGGGGAGTCCACAAATCACCAGGGATGCCATTGAGCGCTGCGTCGATCTGTGCATCTGATAGATTTTTCATGCGTTCCACCCATGAATTGAACAAGTTCAACTGAACCTTGATCAGGTCTGCCACATCAAGAGTGCACTCTCCGCATTCTGAGATTGAACGTAAGGACAGGCCGCTGCTTTTGCCATTCAAAGACAGGAACTGGAAGAACACGGAGCTGTTGCGGGCATAGTCTGTGGAATCCTTCCAAATGGTGAAGGTGGGAACTTCCAACTGCTAATTAAATGTCCAAACATTGTAAGTTGGGAATTGGGAAGGTTGGAATGAAAGAACATTGGTGTGAATTTGAATTGCATAAAAAAAATTAACAAACACTGAGAAGGGGCCTCCAAAAACTTCTTCCCACATCCTTGAAGCACTGCAGTCAGACAATCTGCACGAAGGGCCGCCAATTGCTGAACATCACCCTGTGGCATGGTGGGGAAATCATCCAATGCTCCACTTGGAGATGCATCTCTGATGTTCTTCAACAGCTCCATCACGGTCAGGATGTCCTGTGCATGTGTCTGTAAGGCTTTGCTCAATTCCTGCCCGTCTTCCGAAGAGTCCATTGAAGAGGTAAGCGAGTTTGCCTTGTCAATCTTGGACTGCCAGTCCTTCTCCTTCTGGCTTCCATTGAAAAAGGCAAGAGGATCAAAAGTCCTGAGAGTAACCAAACACTGCTCAGCCCGGCTCTGCTTCGTTGCAGCGGCCTTTTCCTTCTCAGGATCCTGAGGATCGGGTTTCTCCATCTTTCTCCTTGTCGCCGGCTTCTTTGGCCTCTCCTCGGGCTTCTCTCGCTTGGCCTTCTTCAAGAAGCCAATGCCGTCATCTGACGATTCATCGCCGGAATCATCATCATCACTCTTTGCCTTATCGTCTGCCTCCTCCTCAACCTCTGGTGTCGCCCCCAAGGCTTTGTCGATGTCAGCCTCCAGAGGAAGAAAAGAGGAAAGACGACATGACATGCCATGACAAGATTGAGAAGATCAGATAAGACCCCAGGGCCCCACGCCACTAGACGACTATTGACTTGAAAAACCCTTCAATCTCTGAGTTTGATGCAATGAAATCATGAGGGCTTGGCCTGATCATTCATCTCCACATTCAAGTTCTTGCATTCCTTGGCGTGAGCTTCTCGTCTGGCTGTTGCGCCCTCATGTTCTGTCTGCTTCACGCTCTCTGCAGCAACTTTGTTTCCTTAGCTGTTGGGCAGCGGGTTGCTACCCCATCATAGTCAACATTCACCCTCACACACTAAACAACCAAGGACCAAGGACCAAAGTCGAAGGATGAAACTAAACTAAATGATGGCTAGTCTGAGTTTCCAATTTTCACCTTCTTCGTGTCTTTGTCGCTGATGACCAAGACACCTTCGGTGCCCGTATCGTCCTGTTTGAGCACATGTTTCCGTTTTTCTATGTGCTTTGTGGACTTGCTCAGAACATATGCTGGGGCCACGCAATCACTCTTTCACGGTTTCACACGCTTTATGACAATCAAAATTGACACCAATTTAACCATTCCAAATCCCAAATCCCAATCCCAATCCCAATTCAACCCGTCCGTCCTGTTGGATTTTCACTCCAAGAACCTTGGCCGTGTTTGATCCCAGTTCCGAAGAGGGATTTAGGCTTGGGGCTGGCTTAAGGTATGAATGGTATGTACTCACGTCATCTGACCGATTATTACTGGAGCTGACATCATACTGTTACCGTACCCTTTTATATAAGTGTCGTCGTAAATTTTGCTCACTACACAGCTCACAGGACATCGGAAATTGAAACCTGAAACTCGATTCAATTCGACTGTTGAGTTGAGTGGCATTTGTCAGCCAATTCCTTTTGGCTGCAACTGTCTTGACCTTCTTCTTGACGTCTGGTGGTGCATTTTTTGCAACGAAAGCATTCAGCTCATGCCAATCGGCTTCCTCCCAGGGCCAGATAATTGTGTGACACAGAAAACCCGAATTCACAGTACACAGTACGACAGTACACAGTACTTACTTACAAATTTCAAACAGTCAAAGTCAGAGTAGCGGTAGAATCAAAATCTGTCTTTCTTTGATCTGGACTCTGGAAAGAAACAGTTCAGTCCAGTTCTATTGTTTGACCCTAACCTGTACCGACCAAACCACGATGTATTAATTTGAATCCCGGAAACCCCGAATCCTACAACTTGTAACTCAAGTCAGGCCCGGCCTGGTAGAAGTCAATGTACTTGGATTCACGTTTCTTAGTGTAGTGTTTCACGTCAATCACTTCATGCCGGGGACGCGCACGGGGGTTGTTTGCGGTGGCACGGACATGCTTGAGGCGGCATCGTCTGAACCTTGGAATGAGCTGATTCTGATCAACTCAAAAACTCAACAAAAACTGGTGAACCCTCTTGGCCTTGCCACTTCTAGGTCTAATTCAGCAAAACCATTGGATGGATCAAATCAACATGGTCAACCGGCCCTGAAAGAATCCAACAAATAGAAGGCAAGTGACTTCGCACGCAGTGCAGGGTTTTTCTTCAGGAGTGTCAGCATTTGACGTAGTTTTAGCTTTCGCATACTACCCCGGTGACAATAGTAGCAGCGCAAACAAATCGCTTTGTCGTCTCCCTTGGCGGACACAACCTGCAAGGAGACCCCGTCAGGGGCGTCCTGGCCAGAGCACAGCATGCTTGCACTGCAAAAGCATTATGTTATACTGTGTGACAGACTCAGACGGCACAGCTCAGCTAGATCTAGATCATGAGTCCCAGTCCCAGTCCATGTGAATTAGAATCTGCGGCGGACGCTTTGCTAGGAATCCGTATCTTCCCAATGCTTGCCTCGTCTTGAGCTCCGAACTCTTGGTCGCAAGCATTGCACACGCCCTCCTTCAACTCAAAGGGCTCATCATCCCCATCATCTTCTGATGACTCAACATCATCCCGACGCTTAGCCTCTTTCTCAAGTGGCGCCACCGACGCTGAAGGCTCCATTCGGGGACGCAATCAAGTGGCAAGAGCTCGCGACTCACAACTCGCAACACAGGCCTTTGAACCCTGACAACACGCCATGCCATGCTACCACGGATAGTCGACCGACCGACCGACCGACCAAGTAGTTCGTGTCAACGATCAACCACCTCTCAGACCTCTCAAACAATTCCAAATTCCAACACAGCAATGACAATGACATTCAGGGCTCGAGGACACAGGCAAACACACAAGACTCCATCGAGGCTGCCAGGTTTAATGCACTCAGCAAACTTTCCATTCATGGTGTGGGGTCTGCAAAATCAAAAGCGCATGCGTCCAGCATGCTGTGGCGAGCAATTGCAAACACTACCGATGGAAACTCGAAGGCGGGCTAGGTTAAGACTGACTCATAGCCACACTCCAAACAAAATGTGTGGCTTTTGGAGGTTTGGCATTCACCATCACTCCAGGCCGGAAACTTGAGAGTCTTCTTCCCAGAAAATCCGCTGCTGGGACAAAATGTTCGGGTAGGTGTCCGTGTTCTGGTAGGTATCTGGGAATGTCTCCGGGAACTCTGTGACTGGTTGACTGTCGTTGGATCCCAGAGAAGAGGCAGCAACAGATGTCGAGGGCAAGTTGCTCTCGGAGATTCGTTGCTTGGCCTCAAAACGCTTGGTGTCAAAAGGCACAGGCACAGGCCGCTTCTTGGGAAGAACTTTGGTGGAGCCGGTGGAGCCCATCTCGTCTTCTTCCAGTAGTTTGTGCACCAAGGAATTGATCTGGTCATGTAAGTGGGGCGCAGTGCAAAATTGAGAGTCTGCCAAAAGCCTGGCGAGAGGAAAGCGGATGTCTCCTTCATCCGGGCTCCACTTGGCGAAGGCAAAACAGCAATGGTAGTGCACCAAGGAGGTTTTCCATTGAACTGAAACATCACCATCGAGCAACAAGCCTTTGCAGCGTGCGCATGAAACTTCTGTCTCATCCTCAGAAAATTCAATCAGAACAGGATCCATCATGGGCTCGGGAATCGGAATTGCGACATCAGCATCCTCTTCTTCCAGCCCGTCTTCGGATTCTGTCCCGGAACCAACCTGACCAACCTCACTGTCACCACCAGCCACAATCCATGACAAGCTGGGCACTTCGTGGCCAGGGAAAACCACAGGATTGGTCCGCAGCTGAATGACTGGTCGCAAAACACCGGCCACTACTGCATAGATTGCACTGGCAGCACATGGAACACTCCACCCATTGCCTCAATTCAAGAGGCAGTCAAGAGTCAAGTTGTAGCCCAAGAAAGCATCACATCCTAGAAAATAGTCGTCTCACTATGACACAAACTCGACACTGACACTGACTGATACAGTTTCTTGGTTGAAGTTTGTGGGATCTGGAGTAGTCAAAAGCACACGAATGCTTTGGCAACCAGTTTTCTCTAAAAGCACCCAAAAACTCAAGCGGTCTCAAATCTCTCAATTGTAGTCACCGAGGTTCCTGCTAAATGATTCAGATCGGCATAGGTGAAGCGCCCGTAATCCCCCAGGTTGAGCTTTGCAGTGTCAAAGCTCTGTAGCAGGAACAAGTCCTGATGCTTCGCCAAGCGGCACGCATGTTTAACTGGTCAGTCGGTCCGATTCGGTCCACACAATGAAAAATCGTGGAACTCGATTATTGAACTGTGCCCAACTTCGCAATCTTCATGAAAGAGGTTGCTTTTGACACTGACACTGACTCACTCAGACTCAAATCAAAACAATTCGTTTGCATTCCGGTTCCCACCCTTTACAGGCCAGTAGTCCTCTGCTGAAAGGAGTTCACCGGTGCTATAACTCCAGATCTTGACAAACGTCGATAGAGCATGCACCTTGCCGCCAGTCGCATTGGCCAAGCGGCCTGCTGAACCTGAGTCTTTTTAGGTTCAGTCACCGCCATCAAACCAAGCGCCGGTGCCTTTTCAATCAGTAACTAACTACTGTCAAGTCCGGCCGGGAGGGAAAATTCAGATTGCCTACCAAACAAAAAGCAATGACAAAGCCAAGTGGCGAGCAAGATCTGAAGTGCACATGTCCGATTCGGGGCGCAGACCTTTTGCCTCAGATCACAACTTGCATTTTAGAACCAACCATCCTCTTGAAAAATCTAGTTTATTGAGGTGCTGGTGTAACTCAAGTTCTGTAGTTGGCGACCGCCGGCCTGTTACAGGTGTGACACATCTGACCAGTCTTCAAAATTCCACTCCCCCACTGTCCAAAATCAAATGAAAAAAAAGCGGAACACGCAGCTGCAGGAAACTTGTTCAACCCAAGCCGAAAGAACATCAAATCCAACTCCATTCAACTGCGAAGCTAACCAGTGGAAAATATCTGAAAACATATTATGATGCTTCTGATGTTCTGATGTCCTTTTTAGTGGGTCGAAAAAGTTACCGACCACAGTGAGCCTGAGTTAGTTAGGGTCAAGCCAATTATGATGAAATGAAATGAGATGAGAGTTGTGATGTACTGATAATATGATATGATATGAGATATGACTCGACTAGTCTCATCTCTTATCATATGATAATGCTGACGTCAGGAGTCAGTAAAAGTGAGCGAGTTGCATGTTGTGTTGGTTCACCTCATGACGCAAATGATGCAATGTTATATTGGTTTCTTTATATATAGTTCCGAACGGTTCCGAACTATATATAAACAACAGTTATATATAGTTCCGAACGGTTCCGAGCGGTTCCGAACTATATATAAG
>CAXAMN010007969.1:11738-33958 GCA_963970005.1 Durusdinium trenchii | reverse complement strand
TATATATAAGAATAATCTTATATATAGTTCAGAACGGTTCCGAACGGTTCCGAACTATATATAAGGTGTTTCAATTCATATCGCATCATCAGCATACAGTCGTTGGTTTTTTCCAACCAATCCTTCCAACATGTGAAAATCTGAAAATCACATAATCATAATCATATATAGTCATAGTGATAGTCTCCAAGAAGGGAAAGAGGAATGCCCCGGGTGACCTAAATTCACTACAGTCGGGTCGAGTCAGTCGAGTCACACATAACACTGCATGCTGAATGTCCAAACTTGAGCGTTCCCGTCGGTTTAGCATTGCCAGCTGCTCCGGCGCCAACCCTGCCGTGTAGCCCGGCGTGGGCACCTGAAACTTTTCCTTCAAGGCTTTGAGAGTCTCCTGAGCCTTGAGAGAGGTCTTTCCATCCTCAGCGGAAACCCGAAAAAGCCCTCTGGAAGTGGCCACCGGAATCCGAGAATGCAAACTCTACATTGTGGGGGCCTACTGAACTATATATAAAAAAGCTTGAACTATATATAAATATGCTTGAACTATATATAAAATGCTTGAACTATATATAAAATCTCAGCGTAGAAGTGACCTTTTCTCTGTCCGGCCTGAGGTGAGAAATTATTAATATAAAATTAAAGAAGGATGTTCTGCCAGTACTTTAAAGCTGTGTCAAACATGGACCTTTGGCAAACACTGTGCAAAACACCTGCCCAAGTGTCTTTGGATTTCGGGGGCATATGAGGAGTCTGGTCAAAAGCTTGGCACACATGATAGCTGTAGTTCATAATATCCTCAATCCGGCACCCCTCCTTTGGGATGCTCTGCGGCAGGACCTGGCAAATGATGTGAGCCAGTGATTGAAGCTCCCCAGAATCAATCAGCATTGCGTCCACCATGATGATGTACATCCTTGCCCTGGTTTGGGGCACGCCGAAGTTGGCACTCCTAAGCTTCTGTGGCGTCACCAACTGAGCTCAGACTCACACCACGGACCATGATTCAATGTCAACCATTGTAAAGCACCGCAACCAAGATCTGTCTGCTTCCCCGACTTAGTAAACAATTCTCAGTCGCCGTTTGAAGTGCAGGAAAGAATTCTTGAAACATCTTGAAACCCTGATACAGTAGCACTCCCTTGAACCATCCTTCATGCATCATCATATCATAGTCTAAGTCTACATTTCAAAAACCAAAGAGTTGAAAGTACAAGCTGTCCATTCCTCCCACTCAATGTTTGGCATGATACCGACACCGATGGGAATACCTTTGGCCTTTGGTGGACAGTCAAAAGCACGAGACGTGGTCACACGTTCAGTAAACCACGAATGATGCAGCTATATTATTTCAACTTTCAACTGTCTACTGTTTGTAGGTAGAGGTAGATCTGTGACTGTGACTGTAACTGCAAAACGGACCGTCGCTTCGTGTCATGGCCTGTCCGAGCCACTCGAGCTGCACAATCTGGAGATTGTAGCCCTCGATGGTCTCCAGGCCGATCAACTCTCCGTCTGCAGTCCTACCTCTCAACATGAAGTCGATGGGTGCCTTGGCAGGAAGCAGGTCGACTGAGGAAAAGAAGCATGGCAAACCACCCCTGGCCCCTGGCCCTGGCAATGACCACTCATCAGAAAACCCCAAAGAAAGGAGGGCCTCGGAAATCCAAGCGGCTCTTTTGCACCAAATGCCAAAGTCTAATGGCTAATGATGATTGGGACTCTCTCAGCTTTCAGCTGAGCATCTTTCCAAACTTGAGGCACTGTCACGCGCTGGACTAGGCATCTAAGGACCTATAAGGACCTCAAAATTTGTTGACACGTCTCAAGCACTTCTGGGTTAATGACGCTTTGCAGGGGATCCGTTGAGGAGCTTGCCCTGCCTGAATTTTCAGTGGCAGCTGCAACAATCTCTTTCAACCTATTCGCAGTGGCATTCAGCAAATGGTTGGCTCTGGACAGGTCGCACAAGCAATAGGAATGGACCCATGCAGCTGGTCGCACTGTCGAATACGCCCACGAGAACCGAATTGCTCCTTCAAAGTTTACAGCATCTTCCAGTAATTTGCAGTACTTGGCTTACAGGACGGCAAACGTATGCTGTACGTAAGTATTCCGCAAGACCATGCCCTAAGTATCCTCAAAGTCCCTAAGTTCCCCCCGAAGTCTTATTCTCAAAAAAACTGTTCTGGGATTGAGATCGCTGTCATGTCCGCCTGTTGCCTGCTTTAAGTCTGTTAAATCATCTAAATCTAAATCACTTGCAGCCGCAGAATCTAGGTCCGGCCCAAGTCGACAAAACATACACCAAACAAAAACCGGACAAGTGACTCAACCCAACCCCTTCAGTCAGTCCTTTTGGTATAATGGTTTTGCAGTGATAGCAAACTGATCTGGCCGACACTGCCACAGCTGCTTCACACAGCCCAATCTCGGAATTGAAGAAGCTGCCACTCTGACGCTTGCTGGCTTTGCCGGAATTGACATTGTCATTGGATTTTGGCACTTTGGACGGCTCAGGCTTTGCTAGTCTGGTTCCGATTTGTTGCGCTAGTCTGTCTATGCTATCCATCTCGTCTGCAAGTCCACCCAACTGCTTCTCCTGGGCCGCAACAGCGTCAAATGCAGGAACGACACGCTCACTCTCCTTCTCTGGGTCAGAACACTCTTCAGAAGAGGAGGATTCCGAGCCCCCCACAGAAGTGTCACTGCCACGGTCTGGGGTCCCGTCCACTTGGAGCTGTGAAGTGGCTCGGCTTGTTGCCTGCCTTTGTTTTTGAGCAGCGGCAGCCGTCTTCTGCTTTTTGCTGACCCTTCGCTTTCGGAGGACTACCTCAATGCCAAATGGAAGCTTGATGACTGGTTTTTTTTTGGATTTCTGTTTCCGAGCTGGCTGCTCAAGCATTGTCAATGTGGCGACTTTCTCCTCTGGATTTGTCTTCAACTGATGACCATCCAGAAAGGCATCGCATCTCCATGCTTCTGCTGTGATGGTCAATGGCTCGTCGCCGGTTCGCTCTTGGAAAAACATCAGGAAAAGTTCATGGGAGGTATGCATCTGTGGGATGCCATGCTTCAATGCAAGGTATGCTTCCTGTATCTCTGCATCTACTATCGTTGCCTCCAATAACATATGTTCCTGCGGTTTCTTCATCACAACTCCAAGGAAGCAGGCAATGGAGCTTGAGCATTGCTCACTGGAAAAAAGGAGCAGCGTGCCAGCACTCAATTTGTTCTGCGTCAATTGCCGGCCAAAACTTCCGACAAACTTTTGTATGATGTCAAAAAACTTGTGCTTTCGGCAAAGAAACCTGTAGCATGGGCTCTTGTGAGGCTCTATCTCGCAAGCAGCAGCATCGGCATTGACATCCAGTCGCTTGTGCAAAGTTGCCTGCAAAGATTCTTCAATATCCTTGTCGGTGCTGTCCACGCAAATCATGCTTGTTTTGAGGGCTCCCTGGCCTAGGTTCAAAAATAAGAGGCAACTGACAACTGGTTCGGAGTAGTAGTAGTTTCCCGTTTTCCCTCTTTAACAAAAGGAAAATGACTGACTGGACATGTTGTCACCGAAAGACTGTCTCCAAGCTGAGTTGGTGAGTCCCAGATCGGATGCCGCTCAAAGGCTTCACTGTTGATGTCCAAACGACGTGCAGAGCGTTTCTTCTGAGCATTGCGCCAAACATCCAGCTGATCGGCTTCATCGGTCGTGGGAGCAATGCCGCTTTCTGGCTTGGTTGGAAGTGGCTTGTGTGCCAACTCTTCCAGCATGCTTTGCTGGTGAGCTGCCAAAACATTGAAGTCGGCCTTCTCATCAGCAGACAATGCTTTCCACCGCGCCCCAAGGGCCTTCACTTCCGATTTGTACTCATCTTGTGTGAGTGTCTTTTTGCTCATGTTCTGTCTCTGAAAGACGTTCCAACCGCAAATAGATCGAATCTTCCTTGTCTTGGCTCGTTCAATCCGCTGCTGCTTCTGACTTTGGGACTCTCGTGTAGTATGGCTCCTCTTATTGCAACGATCCTTAGCTGGGAAAGACGGGAAAGATGATAGTTGGAATCGGGTATTGGGAGTCCGGAGTCTGGAACCTAATCTAATTCAGTTTCAACTTTGGTCTTAGTCTTAGGTGTCGAGTCAAGTCAGGAGTCTTGTAGTGCGTGTCGAGTATTCTTTGGTTAACATGGCATTGGTCTTGTCTAAGTCTGAGCTGAGGTGCACGGGCTGTGTATTGATTCGTTGATGTGGTGCCGCACATTTTCAAAATGCCTGATGCCACTTTTTTGGGCGGGAGGCTCTCCAAAGCAACAGCGTCTTGAATCCATTTGTGCTGCTTGACTGCTGCCTGAAGTAAGGTTGTCTCATACGCCGATGGCCCACCCAAAACGTTCTGATTTCCTCTCTTCGACACGGCCCATTGTACTTGCCCGTTCTTTATTTCTACTAGGTCAGAGGTCACGGGGCTCCATGTGGCCACGTCCTCCAGAATCATCTGGACCTCCTGCATTGCCGCGCCTTGATCTTCAAGACTCTTGTCCTCCAAGCATGAGAAGTGCGGAATCAACCCACCACTGAATTCAAAATCAAAGCAAGCCGGACACGCTCTGAACTTTGCTTCCAAAGCAGAGAAAGCTTGCACAAAGTCATTGGTCTCACAAATGTCGCACAGCTTGAAAAGAGTAAACGGAGGCACTTGGAAAGCTTGCCTGAACCGTCTCTCAAGGTCGGCCATGGTCACCAAAACCACATTGAAGATGGTTGAAAGCTGTGACTTCGTAGGACTTAGGCCCATCTCTATGGCCTCAAGGAGTCCTACCTCAAGGAACCTCACATATCGTTTGATCAGATCCTCCCCAAGCTTTCCAGAAATCACTCTCATGAATTTGCTTCTCGATTGCACCTGCAACTCTGCGCATTTCGGATGGCAGCGGCCAAAGTAAGCCAGGTCATGCAAGATCTTGGTATGCCCCATTAAAAAGTTTATCCCATACTCCATGGGACCAATGACAGCGTCTATGATCATGCTCGACTTGAAAAACTCCGGGCGGTTGAGGTGCTCCGTGACCATCTTTCTTCGGAGCCCGTTCTGAGCAGCAAAGTTTTTGTCACTGTCCATGGCTTCTGCCAAAAGGTGCTGCAAGTCTCCATCTCCCACATTATCAGATAGTAAAGCATCCACAAATGATGCATTCTCAAACCCGGATGGCGGGGTTGTCACGTCCATCTCCTTCAATATTTGTGGCAACAAATTGAAGTAGCAACACCCTGTTTTAGTGAAGCTCGATGCAGGGCCAAAGTGCTTGAGCCTGTATAGTAGTGGTGTTTCATAACCTCGTCCAAAAAAATGCACGGCGTGAGACAGGAACTTCATGAGCGCTTCCTCGTCGCTGTTGCAACATGGGCCTTGTCCAGGCCCTTTGGAGGTCAAGCACCAATGAGTGACCACTGGCTGAGTGGAGTCGCCATTGCCGACTCTAAACATGTCACGCAAAGATTCCTTGGTAGCCCTACTGTTGCAAACAAAGTCTCGCAGTAGCCACTCGCATCTGTTGGTCCACGCTTCCATCTCAGGAGGAAACTTGGCGACACTGATGCCTAAACGGGTAAAAAGTCGTAGGCTTTGGATCTTTGGGGGAATTTTTATTCCCGCCCCGCCCATTCACAAAAAGTGGAAAGCAAACAAAGGAACCAGAGTCAAATCAAAGGTGCGTATGAATTGGCCTTCCCTTTGCATAAGTGACACAACAGCAGCGCCAAGAGCACGGCGAAAAGAGTATGTTTCGAACAAGTGACCCAGCCTTACGAGTGTAGTCCAGTAGTGATCGATGCTGAGCACGGCAGGTTTCCGGATAAGTGCGAGCTGATGCACAGAGCATTTTATCCGGATTCCCAAAGATCTATGGGACGGTGAATTGGGATCTTGTCGGGCTTGTGTCAGAAGTTTGCACTCCAATCTCCATGCACTGTCATTGGCCTTTAACGCGTCCCCGACCAAAATGCAAGTACGCCACTTTGACCCCAAATCATGGGCATGAAGGCCCAGTCGTTCCCAATGAGATCCGAGTCCAGATAGTGATGTGACTAGCCAACTTGTAAATGCTGCGTGAAGCATCCCTCCTTTCGATGACTCGAGACATGCAACTGGTGTTGGGAGGTGCTGGCACTCCCACTCCACAGCATCATATCTGACTGTCAGGTTCTCCACTGTGTTCATGACAGTGTAAACCACTGCACGATCACTTGAAGCACATTTCATTTTGGTGCTGGTATCGTCAGCTATGATACTATTCACCGTATGGACTACTGGCCTGCTAAACAGGTTCCGTATGGTCTGCAGCATGCACTTCAACAGACTCAGCACGCACCGGGCCCTTTCTCGCCCGAACTGCTGTTTCCTATCAGTGAAAGATGCGCTGTGTGGATTCCTGCTGTGCTGCATGTGATGTCCACGCTGATATTGCTGTGTAAAAAAGCTCTCTTGCAAGCGGTGAGCATAACTTGGTTCTGTGTCCGGTGGTTTTCTTGAGGAAGCGGAAGCTCTTTTGCCAGCTAGTGCCACTCTAGCTGCTGATGTTTGTAGTCTTCTCTTCATTCCTCTCACTGGTGCAGAATGAACAGCCTCATCCTGGTCTCCATCATTTTGTTGTTGTTCGTCTAAATCGTAGTCGTCCCACAAATCTGACAGCGGCATGGCTGCGCTGTGTGAAAATGCTAAGGTCAAATTTTGGAATTGGCTGAGTGTGAGCACTCTCTGACAGAACTAGCCAGAAAGCAAAATTAACAAAAAATCATTGTCGCATATGGCCGTCCCTGTCCATTGATCATGACGACTGCCACGGGCCTGACTCGGCCATAATTGCGAGATAGAGGGAGGGAGTTCAAAAACATGCAAAAACACATATTCGATGTTGCTGCTGATGGGTTTGTTCCCTCGAGCCTCAGACTCATACAGGGAAGAATCTGGAAAAGTCCAAATATATTCTGCTTTGAACATGTTGCCACCACCAGGACCATGTTTATCATTCATCCACTACTGAACCACCGCTGAAAAAATATTGACACTTGGGACTCGCCGCACATCCACGCCTCCCAGAGCCCAGATTTGTTTGAACGAGACACGGGGTACTGCTTGAAGAACTCCTTCTCGGGTCTCGGGGTGTCGTGGGTGTACTTGAACTTGTCGTACACGGAAACCACCTGTTTTCAATATGTTGAGAGAGGGATTTGATCTGATCAGAGTTTGGCCCACTCGGGTCTGGTCTCAATCAAAGACGGAGATCTCAACAACACACCTAAAAACAATCACACACAGATCATTTCATGTCTAAAAGACAGTACACCAAGAACCGCTAGTGCTGGAAGGCTGGTATTGAACAAACACAAGGTCAAAGGAATTGATTCAATGGACTGACTCGACTCTCGACATCTTTGAACAAAGGCGTGAATCAATCAAACGCCGCATCATCAAGCCCTGCCTCTTCCAAGATCACAGCTTTTGGGCGTCTCTTGCCTGAATGCAAACACTGAATACTTCTTATAACTTATAACAGTAACTTGAGAAAAGTACCGGAATCGGCCGGAATCAACTTGGAAATTTAAATCTGAAAGCAGAGTCAAGTTCACTGTCTCGAGTTTCGAGTCTGTACTATCCCACTTTGTCGGTTTGGGAGTTAGAGTCTAGCATGGCTGTAATAGGCTAGGTCATTCATTCAATTCCTTTTTTTGATCCTTTTTGAATTGGGTCTTGTCTTGCGGGAGCTGTCTGAATCACTCAATCCGCCAACCGACCCCACCCACTGTCACAGTCCAACCATCTGTAGCGGACAGGTCACGAATATGCCGGCTGGCGCTGAGAAACACCGCGCCGTCTGGGGTCTCGAATGGGTTGCCATTTTCGTGACGGTTCGGATTCAGTCGCGAGTATGGCTGGCAAGGCGGGCCTATAGTGTACAAGTCCTTCAGGGACGAAGGGCTCAATGTAAAATATGACTGGGCTGAACCTGGAATCCCTGAACGCTCTCTCTCTCTCTCTCTTTGTGAAATTTGGCTCCAACACAAAAAGATCACAGTCACTGTCCAAAGTTCAACCCACAAATTTCACGCTTTTGCAAGACAGTTCGAACATACTTTAGTGACTGACGACTGGCGACTGTTTGCAAACCATGAAGACGTCCTCGCGCTCTGGAAGTGAACAATGAAAGTGCCCAGATCTGCTGCATGACTCATAGTTGCGAATCATGTCCCCCGCATCGTCATACGCATGGTTGACTTAGATTGCATTGCCCAATCAAAGTTTGTTCGATGTTTGTGAGTTCTTTTCAATAACTAAAGTCTGAAGTCGAATTGGATAAATGAATGGCTCACAGACTCATCTCCTCAAACTTCTTGAAATTACAACCATTGGCGGCGCGGTGGAACCCGACCAAACATATCGAATGCCAAGAATCTGTGATTCCCATAGTTCAGAAAAAGAAACTCCTGTTTCTTGGCGTCCTTCTCCAGAATGGCCAAGGTTTTGAAGTTCAGCCCCAACTCCCTCCTTGGTGAAATACAGCTGTGCTGTGCGGGTTGGTAGGGCAGGGGTGAGTTTGGACGGACAGTAAATCTCAACTTGATGGTTTAGCAATCTCTTGCTTTCCAATTCTGCAACAGACACGATAAAGGAGTCCGCTGGCGTATTATCTGAACACTGTGCGGGAATCGGAATGGGTAAAATGGTTGGCGGGTAGGCGGCTGAGTTTATTTAAGAATGGTCAGTTGGTGAATGATTGTGAATTGTGATTCATCACGTGACCAATCCTGCCTGCACCCTACAAATGAGTTCAAGTGAGTGAGGAGTGAGGTGAGGTGAAGCCAAACATAGCCAAACAATAACTGCAACTTCGCTGCATTATGTATGTTGCTGTGCCAGCCCCAGCACAAGCCTCCACCAAAGTCAACCTCAAGTGGCGTGCTTTGATAGACGAGGCTCTGGTGCTACACTAGGTGAACACGTGTTGGGTTTGTTTGGGTGTTGCAAGGGGTTGGTTTTCAAGGCTGGATCCTAGTCAAAGCAATTGTTTGTACTGGCACTCTAGGCTAGGCGAAGGCAAAATGTGCGGACAAAGGGCGGGGGATCATTGAACAAAAGCTGTCGGTCTTTGCTTGGCAGAGCATCTTTGTAGAAGTTCGGCCAGGAGAGGAAAGGCAAATTGAAGCCCCAACTTGTGCTTGAACTCGGAGGAGACAGGGCATCATCATCATCATTCCTCAGGATAACCGGACAGGAGGACGGATTGCTGCAAATGTCCCAGCCCGAGCCCCATTGACCAGGAAACGCCCAGGACCCAATTAAGGTATCAACAATGAATCAAGCCACATCATATCCCTGAAACACTTGACATGACCCAAAACCAGCCACAAACCCGTTTAGCAAAGTCTCTTCGTCAGCTCTTCCAAATCAGCCATGGCCCAAGTCGAATGCAAACGTGAAATGACAACACGTCAACCAACCCAAAAGAGATGATAGTACACAGTAGACAGTACAAAGGTTGAGGCCATTTATTCCTGCTTTCTTGGACCAAAGCAATCCTGGATATCCTGGTCAAGTGCAAACTGCCCAGAAAGTGACTTGGTTTCCCAAAACTTCCGGCCATTGGCTGCGCTCAGAAATTCAATCCATGGCTCAAGCCATCTTCACACATGCCCTCTTGGAGCTGCTGCTGGGAGTGGCGGTGGTGGAGGCGGTATCGGTATCTGTCTTTTTCTAGTAGGTCTAGGCCTGTGTCGTGTTGAAGGTGGGGGTGGTGGAGGAAGAAGATGTGCTTTGGGTGGACATGGAGGTGGGGGTGGGAGTTTGGGTGGGGGGGGGGTGGTGGGGGTGGCAATTGGAGTCGGCAGGGGCGGAGTTCCTGTTTGGGTGGAGGCACTGGTAATGGTACTTGGGGAAGGCTCAAGTGCCGGGCTGGTGGGCTGGGTCTGGGTCTGGGTCTGGTTGCTGAAGGAGGCTGTCGGTCTTTCCTTCTTACCTTCACCCGTCTTCGAACTTTCACCCTCATGCGCACACGTTTTGCCATGGCATGTGGCGCTGCACTGCAAGCCCTTGGACATAGATGCTGCAAGTTTGGGGTGGCAATTCTGGAAATAGAAAGCAAAAGCAAACAGCAAACAACATGGTATTTGCCCAGAAGTTCTCTCATATTGAATGCCTGGTCTAGGCTAGATACAGGATCAGTCCAGTCTATAGTTAGTAATAAACTGAGTCTAATTTATATATAGTTCGAGACATATTTATATATAGTTCGGAAGTTTTTATATATAGTTCGGGACCCTGGCAATTCTGGAACAGAGGCCCTCTAATAAAGAGGCCGACGCACCTAACAAGTTCGAACTGCTGAAACACAAGTGCACAGCGTGAACTTTACATGGGGGAGAGTCCTTCGTCATCACCCCAGTTCCGCTGTTCGAACCGGTCCAGCCATTGGTAGACCAAGGTCCGCACAGATGTGCCTGACCGATCATCGACAAGGTCAGGTGGAATCACCCTCAAACTACAAAGGCGGCAGAAATCTACTCGCCGCTGCAGGCTTTCATCTCTTCCGGCCAGGCTTGAACAGTTCAAGGTCGTGTGCCATCTGGCGCCATGCCGGCTGATGATCATGCCATTGTAGAAGGGGCATTCATTTCCATGCTCATCCATCTGCCTCAGGGCGATCTTCAGGATCTGGGAGGCTTCCTGTGCAAGGGTCTCAGCAGCATTCTGGTTTCTCAGAACCAGATTCATCGCTGTCGTGGCTTCGACAGCAGCAAGGCGGGACTCCTCGGCTTTGGAACTCCAGCGCAGGACTTCCTGCTTCAGGCGTTTGACTTCTTCTCTAAGGCGAGCTGGGATGATCGCTTCATCTTTTTGGACTGCAGCCTCAGTGACCTGGGGTGGTACTCGGTGGTGTGCATCATGGCTCCATCGACCAACCATGAAGGCTGTGCTCAAAAAAAGTAGAAGGAGGGTGCACAAAACAGTTCCAAACCAATCCATTCCAGCTTCAGGTTCCACATTGGCCGAATCGGCCGTGACCAGCTGCGGTGCCATGAACAAAAGCAAAAACCAAAACATGAAATTCGTCTTACGACCGCGGTAGGACTCGAGCGGGCGGCTTCCGACATGGCTCGGACTGTCGGAGACATACTCAAGCTTCCGGTCGGTCCTGGCAAACATGACATTCAAAGGAACCTTGGAATTCCGAAAAATCTCTTCATTCCAAAACACCTGCTCATCGACATTCACGTCATTCTCCGCAGGATTCTCGTCGATGGGCTGCTGGTGCTCCTCGTGGAGGTTGGGTTCCTCATTGATCACATGTGGTGGTACCACATGGATGTTTTCGGGTTCCTCATTGATCACATGTGGTGGTACCACATGGATGCTTTCAGGTTCCTCATTGATCACATGTGGTGGTACCACATGGATGCTTTCAGCAAGACTCTGTTGGAGCTCAGCTTTTGTCTTCTTCTTGGCAGCTTTGTATGAGGGGTCCCAAACAAGCTTCAAACGACCGTGACGTAGCCGTTGTGCAAGAAGTGCTCTGGCCGACTCTTTTGTCAAACCGTCAGCCAGTTGGCGCTCCGATGACATCCACCTCAAAGAACCGCCCAGTGAAGACAGGCGATCCTTCATCACACGGATCTCAAGCGAAACTCGCTTGTCAACCACAGAGCTTCCGACTCCTTCTCGGTGATAGGAGTCGTAAAGGGCTTTGGCGTCCGTGATCATGGTGGGCGACAACAAGGATGGAGCGTCCAAGAGCTCTTGGAGTCGCTGGCGAGGGTCAACCAACAAGCTCCAGTAGATGCTGGCATGCTCCAAGGCATCGCAAGCTTGACCGCCGCTTTGTGCTTCGGCGCCCAAGGAAGAGCGTGCAACTCTTGGCGTTTTCAAACTGCGCCAATCCAACACGTGGTAGGCTCCTTCGGGACCATTGGCCTGAAGCAAAGCTTTGTTGACCATCAGGATCACATAGCCAGCTTGTGAGGCTCCGTCACTGCGGGTGGCAAAGGCAGCATCAAAAAAACATACCAAACAAAGTTCTGAAACTTCGCCCAGGTGGCTATACTGTAGGCCAACATCAGCATTTTCTTTTGCAAAACGCAGCAGGCGATTTGTGTCGGCCACTGTCTGAAGCGTGGCCTTGGTGACATGACCGCTCAGGATCGAGGTGCTGCTCTGCAAGTGAGGACTGCTTTGAACTGCGGGCCATTGAAGTGAACCAAGAAGTCCTCTCAGCTGTGTCAACTCACGCTGATTGAGCGCATCGGTGAGGCTGCGCTTCTTGTCGTAGGTGATCGGTTTCACCTTTCCCATGTAGCTGGTCTGGTTGAGGAGGAGACCATCATCCTTGACCTGAATGTCACAACCACAATAGGTCAAGGGCTTTCCATCATCACCAGTTTTCCATTCACGGAAGTTGAAGGTGCTCTTCAGCTTGGTGATGGTGTCGTTGTAGCACTGGGAGGATGGCGAACCGCAACCAAGCATGTCATCGACGTGCATGATGACCATACCACATAGGCCATGAGGTCCAAGCAGGTTGGAGTGCTCAGCTGTGGTGTCATACTCAGGGTTGAGGTCACCTTCATAGATCAAGAAGCAGCAAGGGTCTTGAGGATGCTGTCGGAGGCCCATAGCGCTCAGCTTATCAACTGCAGCCATGAACCAAGATCTCGGGGCATCGATCTGGCCGTAGCAGGGCTTGAGAAGCAACATACGGGTGTCAGCTGTAGCTCCAAGCAACTGCAAACACTCTTGAGGAAGCTGCACCCACAACTTGCGTGTCTGAGGTCGACCCTGCAGGAAGGCGGTTGCTATGTCTGAAGTCCAGATTGGCCACTGCATGGTGGAGGCCAAACTCAACAACATGGATCTCGACAGCCTCGTGGTTGTGGGCGATGAGGTTGGAACAGTTCCTTCCCAAGCGTCTGGGTCCATGAAGCCTCTGACAATGAGCCTGGCTTTGGCACGGGGACTGCCATCAGGATTCTTTGACCACTTCAGCAGCATGCGACTGGTCAGCGTCCGACTGGGCTCAGCTTCTCTGGTGGTCTCGAACTGCCAGACGTGGTTGTCAAAGAAGGATTGCAACTCTTTGACCTTTGCAGCTTTGAAGGCTGCTCGCTCATCAGGAGTCATGTGGCGCTCCGAGAGGTTGTTCTTGTTCTTGTCTTTCTTGAAGCTTTTGGCGTGCCGGAGTTTGGTCTCCTTGCCAAGCTGTCGTGCTCCTTGAAGTGGGGCCTTAGCGAACATGGCCATCTCTCGACGAAGGTCGCCTTTGATCTGGAAGATCGTGACTCCAGTCCATGAGCGATCCAAGGGAGTGGAAGCCGTGTAGCCATCGTCGGTCTGTTGGATGCTTTTGCCGTTGTTGTCATACATAATGGTCACCCGAACCAGATCAAGCTGATCTGAGGTGAAGGGGCTGTCTTTTGGCAATTGGTGCAGGCACATCTTGGATCGTCGAGGGATCACATGGTGTCTGATCAAACATCCGGCTTTGACTTCCCAGAAGTCGCGGTCTCTCTTGTCGAGCTGGAAGTAGCCATTCTCATAGGTCCAACCTTTTGGCAGGCAGTTGGCTTCAATGCCGGAGACTTGGAAGGCATGATTCAGCAAGGCGTGATCAGGTGCCTTCTGACTTGCATAGAGAGCAGGATCATCCGAAGCAGCTGGAGCTGCCGATACTTGGGCTGGCGCTTCTGCGGCTGCCGCTGTTGCTTGTGTGTTGTGCTCTGCACTGTTGTGTTCTGCTTCTGGTGTTGTTGTTTGTGACGTCGTGTTGTATGGCTGTGGTGACCCAATGCGCTGTCTTCGCAGGGGGCCAAAACTAAGTGTCTCCTGTCTGTTGAAGCGAACTCGTCGTTGTTGAAAGGTTTCAGCATCGACTGGTTCATACAATGCTGCAGTGTCAGGGTCCAGTGAAGGCCCTGACATTGATGCTTGAGGTGCTGTTGCAATAGCCGGTGGTGATGCAGCATGTGGTGTGGGTGCTGCAGATGGTATGGTTGGCTCTTCGCTGGGTTCGACCACAGTAGGAGCCCGTGAGCGGGATCTAGTGGTGGCTGGTGAACCTGGTACAGTGATCTCGGCTGGGGCCATGGGCAGCAACATGTTTGGTTCTGCCATCACTGGTGTTGGTGGTGCTCTGGGAGACGTCGGTGCAAAGCTGGAATGAGCAGGTGAGGTAGGCTCATATTCAGCATCGGGCACGATGATCTGTGGTGGTGCTTCTGCAGTCGGCACGGGTGGCTCCAGGCGAAAGCGATGCCTGGGAGGCTCATCATCATCTTCTTCCAGCAGAGGACCATCAGGGTCAGTGTGTTGTTCATCTTCCTCGACATCATCCAGCTGTTGGCGGTTCACCCGTCTCAAGTCGTAGAATCTAGTGACTCCACGGGATTTCAGCTGTCTCACTTTGTTGAGGGCTGATTGCAGGTCTTCGAGCACGTGCTGAGGTCCGAGGATGTCTGCACGGACGTGGTGAGGCGCAGCACGAATCAACTGTGTTTTGTAGGCGAGCCAGTAGGTCTTGACCTTTGGAGCTGCAGTATCAGCTTCAGCATCTTCTTCACGAAGAACCACGTGGGCAGGACCAAGCCATCTGATCTTGTTCAGGGCTCCTTGGCGAGCATCACGCCAAAACCATACTCTTTCTCCCAACTGGAAAACTCGATTCTGGCCCTGGTACTTGCGACTGAGAGCTCGTCGCAGCTTGGAGTCAGCATCAGCAGATGCCAGTGCCATCTTTGCAGCAGTTCGCCGCTCAAGGTTCTCCTCAAATGAGCTGTTGTTGCCAGCAAGTTGAGCTGCATTGAGGTTGGAGTCCATGAGGTGGGACAGCTCAGGTTGGAAGCCAAGAACCCATTGACTGGGCGAGAAGCCAGCAACTGCAGGTGTGGCGTTCTGCTGGGGGATCACATAGCAAAGTGCTTCCTTGATGCCAGCAGCGTCGTTGAGCTTGCGGTCATCCATGTAGACCTCACAGGCACGGCGCAGCACTGCATGACGGCGCTCAACCAACGAAAGGCGCTCATGAGCTTCTCCTGGCGCTACTTGATGGTCAATGCCAAGTGAGCTTGTCCAAGATTCAAACGGTGCACCAAGCCAAGGTCGGCCTTCATCGGAGATCAGCTTCTTGGGAGGGCCAAAATGGCGAACCCACATCTTTTCCAGAGCGGTGATGTAGGACTTGGAGGTCTCCTCATGAAGCAGGTAGGCTGCCATGAACTTGGTGCCAACATCAACTATGCTCAGCACTGCAAACTTGCGGTCTGCTGGCTTGAGGTAGAAAACGTCAGCCTGAATCACTTCGTTGAAGGTCTTGGGCTGTGGCATGGATGATGGAGCAACCTGGTTGGGCTTCTTGCGCTTCAGACATGCCACACACTTGTACTCCTTGGCAGCGGCGATCACAGTGGGATGAGCTCCTCTGGCGGTCAACAGATCAGCCAGAGCATCAGGCGCCGGATGTCCAAGGTTCCGGTGTAGCCGTTGCACCGTTCGAAGAGCATCTTGTCGGTGTTCAGACTTGAGCTTGAGGAGGTGTCCGGTCTCTTTCTTGCCAGTTTCATCGACCACATAGGCGGTGTCCCACAGTTGAGCGGTCTCAGGACGAGCCAAGGCAGCAGCCAGTGTCGCTGCAAAGCCAGGTTGGTAGTCTTCCAAGTAGGTGGTCCGGCGGCCATAGCCAGGAGCAGAACCTTCCAAGGGGCAGTGGTAGTGGTCATGGTCACACTTCAGCTGGAAGGCCTCTAAAACAGCCTGCTTTGTGGTCAACAGGCGAGTGCTCTTTTGGACAGGTCGCCAGATGCCGTCGGTGTCCATGCACATTGCTCCATAGCGGCATTGGTCGAAGTCGGCATGGTAACCAGGAAGATCTCGGAGAGCCATCGTGTTCCAGCTCAAGGCATGTCGGGGCTGCTCCAAGTGGGCATGCCGTGCATTGGTCACCTGTCGTAGGTAGATGCGCTTGGCAAAGCAGAGATGGCGACGATGGTGGTGCTCACGTCGAGCCTTCAAGGCTTCTTGCTGTGCAGGGGTGCGACAAGCCAAGGTTTGCATTCTTGACCACAGGCGGCATTCTGGTGCCACCAGCACTTCATCAGGTTCTTCTTCATCAAGTCGTTGGAGTAGCTGTTGTTGATGGCTGATGAGGTTGAAGTCCCAGCCATTGTCCAAAGAAAATCTTTCCACCTTCATGCCAAGCTCCTCTGCGATGTGGCCAGTGCGAGCTTTGCCACAATAGATTTCCTAGAGAACTCGTCGATGGTCGGGAGGATTGTGAAGCTCCTGAGTGATATAGGCTTCGGTGGAGTTTGAGGTAGTGACCAACTGAGTCTCCATGGTTCGAAGGGCATGTCGATGAAGGCGAGTGGATTGCAATTCGCCACCTGCTAGAGCCACATCTTCAGCCTGAAACACATGTTCGAGCTTGTTAAAGTCCTCGAAGTGGAGATGGCTGCCAGGTGTTTCCTCAGCAATGCGAAGGCTGAATAGGGTTTTCGTGGGATCAGGTACTTCCTCCATGCCAGTGGTGAGGCTCAACAAGTACTCGCCATGGCGGCCCACAAGCACTGAGGTCCAAGGCGATTGCCCAAAGCGAATGCGCTTCTGGCTGAAGTCGATGCCCATGTGCAGAGCCTCAATCACAGGTCGGCCCATCAACATTGGCGTGTTGCCAGGAACCAGGTAGCATTGGATCGTGCCGAACTGGCCATCGATCATCACCGGGAGATCCACTGTCCATGAAGCTCGTGAGGATGCATCGCCACCAAAATGGAACTGGCGGTCACATCGAGCAAAGCGGATGGTGTTGATGGGGTAGTTCATGGAGTGCAAGTGGCTCAAATAGCGGCCGAATGGACCATATCCGCACAGGAAGGCAGATGCACCTGGGTCAAGCATGGTGGCATCCGGTCGGTCGGTGCCCATCTCATCCTGGAACAGGATCAAGGCGGTCTCATTCTGCAAGGCCATACCCTCAGTGGGTGCAGGTCTCTTGTTGGACGATGAGGGTGATTTCGCACCTTGTGGACATTGCGCTGCCCAATGACCTGGTTGGCCACAACGAAGGCATGTAGTTGCCTTTGCACGACCTTTTGGATCAGCCTTTCCACCTGAGGAGGGTGGATAGCGCACCACATTCTTTCCTTTTCCTTTGCTTTTGCTCTTGCCCTTTCCTTTGTTCTTGCCGGCGCCCTTCGAAGGTGAAGAGGATCCAGAGGCGGGCGAAGCGTTCTGGCCATCAGTGAGGGCGACGATCGGCAGGTAGCCACGAGCCAACTTGAGCTGCTGGAATCTTTGCCGGGCATCCAAGTAGGTGGCATAGGCGTGGTCATACTCTTCGGCCAACTCTTGAGGATCTTCGGACAGGTCATGGTGTTCTCCAGGTTCATCCTCTTCGCCGTAGTAGATGGCGTCATAGTCAAAGTCAGCCTCATCGTCAGGGGCAGTGTCATCATACCAGTCGTCGGCCTCATAGTAGGCGTCTTCTGTCCAGGGTTGCTCGGACCAGTAGGCATCTTCTTCATCGAATGCGGCGTAGCCGCGGCCCTTCCAGCGGTTGAACTTTCGCTCACGTTCAGCATTCCAGCCGCCTGCCTTGTAGTCCTGACCGAACAGCAGGTACAGGGCTTCGATGACAGGATTCTTTTCCAACGTAGGAGCCTTCAGCGTCACCATTTGGCGTTGCTCCTTTGACAAAGCAGCACGTCGGAGTAGATGCCATCCTTGAACCTGGACTGGAAGAGTCACATTGTGGGCAGTCAAACGACGATAGGCGGTGTCATGGTCGGTGACGAAGGACAGGAGGCTTTGCTGTGGCTTCCTTTGCAACAAGTTGAAGTACTCCTCAAAGTCATTCGGAAGGAGCACACGATCGTCATACTCGAAGTTCTTGTCGAGCTTGGTGATGATCTTGCTGAAGCCATCCTCTTTCTCAGCCTCTTCAACTGAGAAGTCCTCGAACAACCGCCACGTCACACCCTGAAAACTTCCCAGGATGTTCAGGACGGACTCGGCTGAGCGCTTGCTGATCTTCATCTTGTGGTGGTAGAGCATCAGCCTCTTTCTGTACTCTTTGTAGTCCTGGGGTTGTCCACTGAACAGTGGAACGAAGGAGTCGCGCAGGTTGAGGTAGTCACCATCCTTGGAACCTTCTGCAGCCGATGTCGTTGGTGGCATTCTCAAACAAGTAGCCAAGACCGAAAGGGCTCTTCAACGAGGAAACAAAAGAGCTCGGCCAAGGGTTCGTGACAAAGGACTTATGCAGAACCTCGTTCTTCTTCGCGCAAAGGACTCGGAGCCCCCCGGAGGAGGCTCCGCTACCAATGCGAAAAAGGGGTAGCAGCGGCACCCGAAGTCCGCAAACACGAAAACAAGAGGGCGCACTGAAGCGCCGCGGCCGCGCCTTTTGCAAGGCAACTGCCCTCCCAGTCTTGAGAGGGAACGACGGTAAGTGAAGTTCGAAAACAGTTCGAACTGCTGAAACACAAGTGCACAGCGTGAACTTTACAGCTAGAAAAACACCAAAAACACTCAACGCACCCACCGGTCCAGTGTGCGTTTCACCACTCTGCCTTAGAAAAGGCACCACTCCCAGCCACTCCGAACGGTCCACAGTCACAATCACAGGTCACCGATCACGGATCTCGTGGTCCGAGGCACATAGACGTCCTCGTCCGCGGACAAGTTGGCCCCAAAGGCGGTGATCGAGCGGAAGCAAATGGCCCAGGCCGCCTGGCCGGACCTCGGGGGAGGCGCGAGGCCGGGAGGGGGAGGCGGAGAGGGGGCAGGCGGAGAGGAGGCAAAGTCACCCACTCACGACCAATACAATGGGTTCTTTGAAGAACATGGGGAGCAAATTCGGATCTGAGTGAAACCAGTCGTGTCCATCCGAACCCTTCAAACTCTACTTGTATCTTCAAACCACTTCATCTCACTGCCTTCTCACTCCATGGGCCGGCAACCCACGAAGGGCCCCGAACCCACGAAGAGCCCTACGCAAAGGGCTGGTCCTGACTCTGGAAGTTGGGGTCGGTGTCACCAGCTCGAGTTGGTGACCCATCTGTCAGACCTCCGGGGTCGGGATCCCCATGGCGTCCCCTTTGGGCGAGCTCTCTCGGGGCAACCATGGAAGGCCGAGCTCTTCGTGGAAGGAAGCTATCTCGTCTCCTCCGAGCGAGGTGGGTCAGCTGGGTGCCCCGGGCTCGAAAGAATTGATCACATTCTGCGTCGCTTGCTGAGCTAGCGGGTTCTCCTGTCACTGGCTGTCACTGGCTGAAAACTGCGGAGGGTGTCGCAGCAGTCCGTCACATGTAAGACCTTCCAGTCGGAGGCATTCAATGGATCGAGTCAGAAGACGGACGGCATTGCTTTGGGTCGATGGTGCCGAAAAAAAAAGACAAAAAGAATATGTCTATATAAAATAAAAGGGGCCAACTTCCACCAGAAGTGGGAAAATAGATGCTTCCTTCGTTTTCCGGTTGAAAGCCTGGGCCCCACCTGGAAACTACGGCTATAGACCAAGATGAGGTCCACAGCTACGCCAGGGTCGCTGTCGCAGGGAAGCACCTGAGCTGGACCAAGACGACCGATGCTACCGGTACGTGACCGACTTTTTCTGGGGAATCTCCCGACATAGCTCCGAACAACGGCTCCCTGTTGGATGGGGAGTATGGAAGCCCCCCGACGTTTTCGATTTTGGACTGTAAAACAGTGCTAACGAAGCAATCAAAAATCACGGAGGTGTAGGCCGATTTTTGGTTTGGAAACCTGGCACCCGCGTCATCCAAGAAGAACGGCTTTATTAGTTTGGCACTTTGTCAACACCCACGGCCCACGGACCCACCTCCTCTCTCCAAACAAAATCAATCACCAATGCCAAAGCGCCGTGTTCCAGACATTGAAATTTTTTTCCAGATCTTCTATTTCTTTGGAGCTTGCGTAAGCTCGAACGATGGCCAGAGGCAGCTGTGCTTCCAACGTCCTGACCAGCAAGAAAACGATCCTCAGTGGAAGAAGCAGGCGAGAGACTTCTTATAAATTAAAGGGACAACTGTTGAGAAAATTAGAAAGGTGAAGAATGTTCCCATCTTTCAAGAAGGAACCCTCCGAATCATCAGTTCCTTCGAAAAAATGCACGATGCCTTTGTCCCCCTTCCCACACCAGTCTCCCCTCGCACACTTTGCGTCTCGCGCAAACACCCCGGTCGTCTGGGCATCGCACCACAGGAAGAGCTTGGACATGAAAGATCATCGCCATGGCTCCATGACGAGCACTTCGCAGTGAAGAGACCGAGAGACAGGGGCATGCATCCTGGCGAGTTGGTGGTATGCATCCTGGCTGTCGCGTGGAGCTGTGAAGTGACAGAGGGACCCCCAAAAAAAATGTGTTGATGACGTTCAACCTCAGCGGCTGCGGGCACGATCTCTGTGTTCGCACACGTTTTTTTTCGCAGTACCCGCCATGGTCAAAGAACCGCAAAAACAAACCAACTCAGTCTTCTTCACTGAGGAACATTGTAATCTGACATGTTGAGTTGGTACGTTCAAAAAAAATAACGCACTTTGCGGACCAATTTTTGACCATGAAAGGATATGAAAGGGGTCTGCAATGAAAAGTGTGCATATCTAGAACTGAATGAACCCGTATTTGCTGCTCCTCCTTTGATTTCGAAGCTTCGATCTTTTTGATTCGAAAGCAACTTTAGAAAGGGTAAATCTGGCGAGTCCATGAATGGAAAATGCACATCCATCACGCAGTAATTCTCAAACTTGCGACAGGGAAACGCGAAAGGTGGAGAGGTGCCAGGAACATGTGCGAGGTGTTGTATCAAGTGTGGTGTGTGAGAGAGAGACTTATGTCAGAGAGGAAGGATTGCTGGTGTCGTGGGGTTGCTGGTGTCTGGCAGGCTTGTCAACACTGGTGCATGTGAAAGCCGTGGTGTGAACGAATTGCTTGGTGTTGAGCCAAGTGCGGTCATGTGTCACGCACGCGCTCCGCATAAGAGCAACCTAGGTCGCGAGGACAGGCTGCTGGACTCCAGATGATGCTCAGTGGTGGATGTGTGCTCATGGGTGCTGCACACATGACAGGCCATCTTGGACAGGTGCTTCCAGAGTCTTTTTGGAAGGACCATTGTGCTGAAACAGATGGCGTCCATGGTGAAAACAGAAATGTTTCCTGCTGGTTGCTTCAGAGATGACCTTTCTTGGATGTTGAAAGCAGTGCCATGGGGTTGCTTGGACCCTTGTTGGGTGATGCTCTTCCGCACGAACCCCAAGAGTTCAACCAAATGGACAAAAACCGTGGGTTCTTGCACGATCAAACAATCCATATCCCACAACAAGAAACTGACAGGATGCCTCAAAGTGGCATGGACAACAGCGGTCGTCTTGGAGATGAAGGAACCAGGCCGGCGGACTGGTTGCCCACACTGCAGAATCAGAGTCACTGGCGCTCCACATCAGCTGGGATCCACATGATCAACGGAGTGATGGTTCCAGGATCGCAAAAAACACGTTGTCATTGGTTGGCCTTGTGACAGGCCTTGAGTTGGGCATCAATCTTGGACCAGCAAGCAGCCCCATTGTTTCGATTCCTCCTCTGTCAAATTGCAACAAACTGTTCAAAAGCTCTTCCCACAGCTGCAAAAAACGTGTGTCATCTGGCAGCATGAACTCAGGCTCACTTTTCCAGCACCCAAAAGCGGACCAAACCCCAACAGAAGCTCAAATTTTTTGATCTCTAAAGAGGAAGTCAAACAACTCTTTGCAGATCAACGCAAAGCGGACCACAGAGAGAGAGAGAGAGAGATCAATTCTTGTGTTCGCTCATTCCACCTTCTGAGAAGGGTCCACACCTTCACTGGGCTGAGCAAGCCTTCTTTAAATTTGCCTGGAATCCAACTTGAAGTGGGGGATGACAAATGCAACTGCCATCCAAAAATATTCAACATCCAAACTGCATGCATCTTCCATGAGCCATGAATGAGTCTTCCACAAGCCACCACCAAGAAAGACCACAAGCATCTTCGCACAAAAGAGAGGTGTGCGCAAGATTTTTCGCATGTGCAAGTTCATTTGACAAAGACGAGCGATGCAGGAAATTTGCACACCTCGAAAACATTTTTTCTCCAAACAAGAAAAAAGTCAAGATCTGTCCGGTGGCACAACAACAAAGCTGAAGCGCAAAAGCTGTCTT
>CAXAMN010007969.1:0-11728 GCA_963970005.1 Durusdinium trenchii | reverse complement strand
GCTGTCTTCTTTTTCCGCGAAGGATGACTGGGGTCGAAGCTCACCTGCCCCAATCACCCTTCGACTCCAGGCACCGCTGAAACTTCGAAACATAGGGAAAGAATTCATTGCAAGCTCTGCTCGATACACAACTCTCGTCCTTCAAGAAAGGGTGCGATTGGAACCGTGACGGGAAGTCACTTATGTTGGCATGGGTTGGAACTCTTGCAAACCACAAGTTCACAGGCTTTGCGGTTTCCAGGGCCAACTGCATATACATCAAAACATTTGCCACGTCCCTTTGTGCTGAACCCTTAATCAAGGCAAATCTTACAGCGTCATTGTTGCCAAAACAGATCACCAACTGCTCGGAGACTGACTTGTTCCAAAAAGCAAGAGAAAAGACCACTGCAAGAAGTTCAAGCTCGTAAATGATGGCGTCCTTGTTTTCAGCTCCAAAGTGTGAACACATGACTGAATCTAAGAAAATTCCGAACCAAGCAATGCAAGATCCTCGTTCGTCGATCAGGACGGCTCCCAGCCCACCAGTGTGGGATTCAGGCTCATAGGAGGCATCTGTGTAAAGGAAAAATTGGTTTTGTCGCGCAGTCCCCACAACTCGAGGTTTTGCATCGAACAGTCGCACACGCATGAATTTCAAAGCAGAAGCCAATGGCGGCGATAGCTCAATCTGGGCCCCATAAGCATGCTCTACCAGTCGACTGAGCACCAAGCGACCAAGTCTTCCGTGTACAAAGCTGTCAACAAATCCCAGTCTGCCGCGGAGCACTAACGCATCATGTCTGGACAACTTGTTTGCTGAAATGATTTGGTCAAGCTGAGCCACCAACTCGTCCCTGCGTTAGACAGTGTTTCCTATTGACAGGCTTTGCTCACCAGCTCTTCAGGTTGAATTCTACCCCCAGCGCTTTGCAAGTGGTATCAAAAACTGTGGATTTCTTGCCGTCCCTTGCAAATTCCCATCCAGTCAAAAGAAACACCATCTCCATTCCGTGTTCTGCAGATTTTGTGTGTTGCGCTCTTTGGACACAAGGATGAAAATCATCATAGAAATTTGTGTTTAGCAAGTACAAACCTCTGGCAGCGATACTGTGAAGCGCTCTTCCAAGGTCTTCATTCTGTAGATCTCAGGCTTGTCACGCTCGTGATTGTAAATGGAAAAATAGGCAAACTTCGAATGATCAGCACGAATCGGAACCTGACGGTTCTAAGGATACTTACAATGTTCATTCAACAATAAAAGCTCCTTTCCCTCTTTCCCACTCAGCACACTTTTCACTGCCTGAAAGTAGCGAGCGTTGTTGGGATAATCCACCGAAATGCTTTCCAACAACACTCGGATATTATAATGAACCCAAAAAGCGCTGAGTGGAAGTTGGCAGTGAAAAGTGATTCATCGAGGTCCTATTGCCACTGGAGCTGGAAGTCGGCTGGGTGAACCGCTATCTTGCGGTGAGACCGAAAGAAGGCATCGAGGCTCATATGATGCCTATGCGCAGCGTCAAATTTCTCGGGGAGGTTTGAAACAAAGTCCCATCTACTTAGCAGATCGGCATCAGTGTTCAAAGGACCTGGAATATGGGAGATGTCACAACTGATTCGTTCGGACATGAGGATGGAGGCTAATTGCTCAACAAAAAAGCACAAGGGAGCGGTGGTCGTAAATAATTTGTTGCCGGCTGCTTCGGCAGCAACGTTATCACTCAAGCTTTGAAAATGCAAAGGGACACAGATTCTGGGGCAAAAAGCCAAACAAAGCAAGACAAGAAAACCCTGAGCTAAAGTTTCATAACATGCAATGTCTTTTTGGGCATCTGGCCGAACCGGAATGTCCAATTGTTTAATCTCTGAGACATTCCACTTCTCTGCAAACCAGTATATGGTCGAATCGGTTGCGAGCAAACCACCAATCTGAAATGCTTCCCCTTGGGCCGAGGCATCTGCTGATGCTCTAACAGAAACCTGAGCAGGCGGGCGCATGGTGCGAAGAGGAGGGGAGGTGGTAAGCCACCGCAACCAAAGCTTGAGGACTCTTCGGCTGTGCACGGAAAGTTTGCGTTGCTGGGACTTCGGGTTGAGAATTCAAAGCCACAATCTACGGTCTGTCAACCGAACTGATTCCACATCGTGCAATGGTTGGACAGGACTATGTCTAACAGAAACTAGCTTTGACCCAGCCGGGATTGCTGTGCCGGTGGGCGTACAAAGAAAGGTCAGTTCATCTGAAAGGCCAGGTTTGACCACGGTCCAAAAGCCGGGGTTGACACTGTAGTGTGTAGCGGGGCAACAATACAAATCAGAAAACAACCAATGGAGCAGCGCACGGAATGGCAAAAAGAGATGGGTAACCCAAAGCGCCAAGCCTGTGAATTTCTCAAGTTGTTTGCAGGTGCAGTGACGATGGGCAAGCAAATCGTTGATCAGTGAAATCAGCTTATCTTGCTTGTCTGGGTGCAAACTGACCAATCCATTGAAGAAATTGAAGCGCCAGCCAATCCAATCGACCATTGGACCTAACGTACACTTACGCCAACTGAGGGGGATGCGAAATACCTGACAAAAGATTGCCAGGAGTGTGGCGAAGAGTGGTAAAACTTGCTTGGTTTGAGTCAACAAGAAATCGTCCACAAACAGCCAAAGGCCATGTTGGATCCAAATGAGGCGATGAAAGGCGCGCACTAGCCAAGCTCCTAAACGGCCCCACCAAAAGGCACTAAATGTGGCTCCGAAGGGGCAAACCCGATAGAAAAAGATTTTGCCACGAAACGTGAACCCTACAAGGCCTTGATGGCGTTCTGCAAGAACTATACGTTTATGTGCTGACTTCACATCAAACGTAGCTGCATGCTGGGGCTCCGAACAGTTGCGAAGCGGGAACGATTCAACAACATCCCGGGCAGAGGGATAGCACTGGCGCTCGGGGATCCAACAGTTTTGATTAGTATAACAAACACTACTATCCAACACCAGTCTCGGAGGGCGAGAATCGGAGAATGCTATGCCCAATTTACCTAGGCCAACTCCTTGGGGATATTGCTTCTGAGCATCAGCTTCATCCCCGGAAAACTCGAAAATCCAACCTTGATCAATTTCGTTTTGAATGAGTTCTTCAGTCAAATCTGGATGGTCCTCGCTAGACTTCCAATTACCCCGATGAATCTGAAGGGCCGGAACATCACTGTCTGCCATGGCATCTTTCTCCCAAAACACTCGTCAGAGGTTCCGGCTGAGACTCCTGCAATCAAGCAAGAAAAGACCTCGCTATCGGGATCACGAATCCTGTGGCTGAGGGCTTGCAACGCTGCGAGGTGAATGGGTTGGTCTGCTCGGATAGACCAGTCCACCGGAAGCCAAGTGGAAAGGGATTCACGAAATTGATCAATGCACTCTTCTGAGAAAGGCGGTGCGGATTGCGCTTGCTCAATATGAGCCAGAAATGCTTTATGGAGACCTTGTTCCAGGATTGCAGGGATCCATCTATCCCGCAATGGCTTCAACACATCATCAGTGTTGGGTGGAACGCTCCAATCCGGCTGACTGCCTTTGCCTCCTCCATCATGGAGTGCATGTGGGCTGGTGCGCAATGCTTTGACTGGGATCATGGAAAGGGCCAAGTCTAAAGTCAACTGGTGAATCTTGGGGCCAATGCGAGAGCTCAAACGGGAAGCAATTTGGTTAGCAAGGTCCATGGGATATTCGGCAGTTTTTCTGCTGAGGTAGGAGCCCGACGAATCCTTCCGGCCTGCGTACGGTTGATGATTTGAGTGTGTGCAAGCGCAGGCCAAGTCACAGAACCAATCGCGACTACATGCAAACAGCCAGTGTTTGGAAATGTCCAGGTTGAATGAACAAGCTGCTACCACTACACACTGGCATTGTTGTTGATTGAGCCAGGATTGAACAACGGGGTCATACCACGTGAAAGCATTGGAAGGGGCCTCTAAGTGACCATGACCACCTGCTGCATGGACGTGTTGCAAGCAATGGATGGCACGGTGCAACAATTCCCGGCTCTGAATCAGTCGCTGTTTTGCTTGGGGATTTGGATCAGGGATTCCTAAAGGAAACTCATATGTACGAATGGGCTTAGGGCCCGGAGAACGAAGTTTTAGCAATGAAAACTCACTGCATGGTGGACTAGCACCACAATATGCGACTAGACCTGAAGCACAAAGGCGCAACAAATTTCAAAGAAAAGGTCATTGAGGAGATCCATTTCGGGTGATACTAAAATGTCGATGGGCAACACTGCTCGATCAAAACCTGAAAGTGCGGCCGACAGTGGGGCGTGAGCTCCACTGCACACGTCTAGAAACAGATGAGGTCCTGCATTGTCAAATGAGCACCTGGGCTGAGCCGTGGTGAGATGGAAGCGGAAGGATTTCCAAGTGGGATTGTGTTCTCTGCGGCCGGTGGGGTAGGGACGTGTGATGAGACCCTAGACGTGTCTGTGTCCCTCTCGGAACTCGCAGGGCCCCGTCAAAACGGAGCTGACCGATGGTCAGTGGCGCTATGCTTCTGACCACACACGGTGCCATCGTTCTTCAACACTGCGCAAACGTGTTCGTACTTGCAAGTCTTAGGATTCGAACACATCTTCTGCTGATACTTTAAGCAAACGGTTTTCTTTTGACCGTCACGAATGACTCCTGTACCCCAAGCCGGCCGTGATGTTGTCGTGAACGACTTGCCTGAACCTTTTGCGGAAGGCTTACCGACACCTTTGCCATTGCCTTTACCTTTGCCTTTGACATTCATGCGGGGTACAAATGGGCGAGGTTGCAACAAGGAAGCCATATCTGCCCTGATTTCAACTAGTTCGTGAATCGCATCATCAAGTGTCCACTGTTTATAGTTAAACAGCTCAGCAATCTTCCCCCAAAGAACTTGATCGGCTGACTGGAGTTCTGAAACATTTGGAGGACGCAGTCCACTCTCGGAATCAAAACGTTGACTAGCGTGTGCCAAAAAACGATGAACATACTTCTTGAGAGTTGACAGGTGTGCTCCCCGACAGAAGGCAATGGCGGTCGCCTGCAGACGCAAAAGCTGGGACAACTGCTGGAGGCCAATGTTGGTTTGAGGGATGTCTCGAACTGGAATATCATCGATCAAGAGATCTGATAACGCTGCAAGATCTGTTCGAGCTGCTTTGCGAGCACGAAGCAAACTGGTTTCATCCTGGAGTTTTGCACTAAGTCGATACTTCCAAGGAATCCATTTCCAGTCCTTCCGTTGGAGTTGCTGATACGTCAAAGCTAGCATGCGACTGGATGGCATGAGATCTGGGTCCAAGAGTTCTCCTGGATACTGACGCTCAAAATTATCACGCAATTCCCGAATGAGATCAGGGCTGAGCTTTGCGGGAAAGGGCTCATTCCATGCTGAGCTGGTGCGAGAACCTGAAGACAGTTCAGAGCTATCACCTGACGCGGCAAGGACGGAAACGGGTGATCCTCCTGATGCAGCCGCTGGCTGACAACGCGTCCACAAAGCTCGAATCGAAGAACGGACCCGAGGGGTGATTGCTAAACCCATGGAATCGATGGCGGAGTCCAACTCTGGCAGCGATAGCGCCAGCAAACCAAATGTTTCAACGTCGTAATTTTCATCCAGCAATGCTTGTTGGACTGCGTCCGGAATGCGAAGCTCTTGCAACAATTCAGCAAAAGAGGGTCGAGCCATGGTGCGAAGGTAAATTAACAAGATAGAAGAGAAGGTGAGCCTGGTCCTAACATGAAATTCTATTCAAAGTCCTCTTTTTTTAAAATATGAAGAAGGATTATGCCTCCGGACTGAGGTCCACACAACGGGTGGTGAAGCGTTGGCCCCAAGAGCCCAAATGCAATCAATCGCTGATTGAAGTACGCATGCCATTGACAACTGCAATGGTGAACAGGAATCTGCTGATTCCATGGTGTCACGTCTCGTGAACAGAGCGTTTCATGACTTTTCAAGCCTTCGCGACCCTGCTGGTCAATTGGAAGGCAAACTGCTTTTATGGGAGCATCTGGACCATGCTGGTCAAGGTTGGAAGGTAAACTGCTTCCAGATGGGCGGAAAATCAACTTGCTGAGGCATATTATACGCCCTCTTCAATCGGCGGGGTTAGATACCCCCTAACTGAAAGAATCACAAGGAGAGACCTGTCTAACAAGGGGTGTTCGTCCACCAATTGAAGCTCTCTCAGTACTGCAATCGATGAGGTCAACTCTGCTGATAGAATTGGGACATTGGGTTCATGCCAAATCGCCCACAATGGCGCAGGGTGAACTAAGCGGAATCTCGATCGACACGGCTTGGGCTTCCACATACTTCATGCCGAAGTGGTTGATGTAGGCCTGAAGCGATGTCAAGGCACACCAAAGTTCACCGATTCGTTGGGTCATGTGGGAAAGACCTGAAGCGTGCAGGATAGATCGGCACGATTCCCGCGCATTCTCAAGGCGATCCAACGCGGCTGGATCTGGGTGGACTTTGTCAGGTCCAGCGCAATACGCAAGAAGGATGGCCAAAAACTCCATGATGGGAATGGGAATTGCGAAAACACAAATGTCCTAACTTTGAGGCTAAGAAGAATCAAATATAGCCAGCGTCCAAGCTTGCAAGTCATCAAAGTCACGCGAAACGTTGAAGTTTGGCATGAAGCGAATCTTCAAGAAAAATGCAGCAAGCTTATAGAGCACATCCAATTACAGGTGTCTAACTTATTAGTGTCAACTCCTGTTTGCAAAGCATTCTTGATATATAAATCTATATACAAAGTCCCCCTTTTTTTTACGACGGAACGAATGCATGAAGTGCATTGAGGCAGGCTTTGCGTCTACAGAAACGAACTTCCTTCGGGAGTTCTGGTGACACCTGAGCATCCGGGACAAGTGGGGAGCCGCACTTTGGGCGGAAACGGCAGCCTCGATATTCCAAGCCAAGCTGAATCGTCCATGAGGCGAAATGCACAATCTTGGGAGTGAGAATGAACAACGGGGATTCCGATAAGTCCGAGTCAGGTACATGGTTGGGACAAGGATCGTCCACAGGGCTTTCAACAATCTCAATTGGTTGACTGATTGAAGACGCGAAGTTTGTGAATAGAATCTTAAATCGATGAAGCTTCATTGAGGAAACTTGAAACGGCTGGGTTTGATGGAAAAGAGTGACTGCAGGCTCAATCACTGGACTCTAAGCTCCCCGATGAAGAGGAGTTGATGGGCGGAAGCCGTCATGAATGATCTTGCTGCGTATATCAGCTTGCAACTTGAGCGGTGCGTGAACAGAGTCTCGGCCATACAAATTTACACTACTATTCAATGACACCTTATGGTGTCCCTGCAGGGAACGACTATCGGAGTTGAGATGCAACTGACAAGCCCATGACAACAAAGTTGCTTTGGCCGAGTGAAGCGTGTATTCACAAGTGCAAGACTGAAGACTGGGAATCTGTTGGATATACCGTCTTAAGTGAGCTATGGCCTGGGCGTACGACATTGGCTCCAAGATTGCACCTGAGGCGTCAAGCAGTGGAAACAAATGGTCAGGGATGAATGAAGGACCAAATCTTTCTACAGAAGCATCCCAACTTTCGTTCAAAGCCTCAAGCCATTTCAACAACCAGCTAGACTGGTGACTTTCGGAAATGAGACCGAGACATTGAACTGCAAATGGATAACCAGTTTTACTGGATTTAGCTTGAAAGCATGCTGCACGAAGGGATGCGTTGTCCAATAGGATTTTATCCCAAAAGACATGTTGAGCATCATTGAAACGAAGGGAGGCCCAAATGCACACGAGAAGAGAACCTCTGAAGATGCGATCTTGAAGCGAAAGATGACCATCCATAAGCGAAAGCTCCAAGTCATGAATGACATACAGCGGAAACGGAAAGCTTTCACGTTTTTCTTTTGAAGAAAAAGTGAGATTACTCAAGATTGGTGAATATAGGTCCATGATTTGCAGTTGAAGGACGTTTGAGACCCAACGAAGCGCTTTAAGCGTGTTGAGACTAATTAGTGGGGAAAGTTGCAATTCATCCTCCTCAGGGTCATTCTCTGACCATTCAGAATGCATCAAACGCAAAACATCTACGAGTTCAAGAACCGAACAACTGTGCAAAGACAAGCCAAGATCACAAAGCCATTGTGTGAGATTCAAAAGGGAGACACAATACCTTTTAATTGTGCTTGGGCTATACTTGCGAATGAGAAGCGGGAGAAAATTCGATTGCAACTCGAAAGACTGGCAATTCGAAAGAATCACACTAAATGAGATGCAAAATGAACAAACCTGCTCAAACAATTGCTCAGCTAGTTTCCGTTGGCGAAACTCAACATGTTGCTGGGATGCGTTCTGAGGACTCGAACGTGAATGGCTCTGTCGAGCGCCTTGAAGCGGCGAGAACGTGGGGAGGGGGAAAGTGGCACCCAAAGGGGTTGAAACTTCGATGAACTGCTCATTCTCAAAAGAGGATGGATACGGCTGACTGCGTCTTGATGAGCTAAATACTGGAGCTGGTGGTGGTTCAAACTCCGAAAAGACTTGAGGTCTACGAGGTAAAATCTTAGGCGCTGCAAGAGGGGATGGGTGGCTGACAAAGCTCAATTGCGGTCGAATCGCACTAACATTCGCTAATCCATCAAGTCTATCTGGCGCCAACTCTCGATTATGAGCTGGGGTGATGCTAGCAGCTTTAGGTCTTGGCTGAACGGGCTGGGGTCCCCGGTAGCGTTTCACTCTGAATGGAACATCCATCCGGCATAAAAAGAGGCTGCGGAGTGAAGACAAAATGAAATGACAACAAGTAATGAGAAGTAAGTCAACAACAATGGACCACGAAGCTGTCAGCCCCCAAAAAAGCAAGTTGAAGGGAACATGGCATGTATCATGATGATGCTGTCAAAGCCAACATAGTAGATTCACCGTTCGCAGGTGGGATCCACTATGTTGACGTTGAACATTGACGTACCTTAGAACCAAAATGGCCAACGAACATGTAAGAACCTAAAACATAATGTGAAGGATCACAACCACGTATGCACTCTTGAGGTCGTAGGTCTTGGCAAGAACTGTGGAATCAAGACCAAGCTGCTCGCACTGTCTGAAAAATTCTCTCATCAAGCCAGCAAATGTATCAATCATGTGAAGTGAAGGGCTGCCAAAAAGGAGGAGCCGCACCTGTCGTGGCAGTCACTGAGCTGTATTGCCTACAGCACAGTATCTTCCTCCCTGAGCAATTACAGTAGGCTTGTACCCAACCGTAAGGCGATGCGCGGATGCGACAGAAGTGGCAATGTAGTCCAAAGTGACGAATTTGTAGTGGTCGGAGATCAGCCTCGCCTGAGATCCACCTGTAGGCCTTGATCAGCGACTTGAGGTTCCACATAGTTGGAGATCAGCCTTGTCTGAGATCCACCTGTAGGCCTTGATCAGCGACTTGAGGGCTTGCACAGTTGGAGAATAAAATCAGGAAGCATGAAGTGAAAACGCCGCCCTCAAAGATACAACAGTAAATCATTAGGGGTTAAGTGAAACGCCGCCCTCAATGATGGCCCCAAGTCAGCTGCTTTGCAGGAGACGATGTTCTGGCAGTTCTGTAACCCAAGCTTTTGTTAATTCATCATTGAGGGCGGCGTTTTCACTTTAATGCTGCATCTTTGAGGGCGGCGTTTTCACTGCTTGCTTCCTGATTTGACTTGGCGTTTTTTCTTAATGCTTGGTCTGAGATCAGCTGTGTCTGAGATCAGCAAGAACACCATTTTTGAGCACGGTGGTTGTTTTTCTTGATGCTTGGTCTGAGATCAGCTGTGTCTGAGATCAGCGAGAACACAATTTTTGACGGTGGTTGTTTTTTCTTCATGCTTGGTCTGAGATCAGCTGTGTGTGAGATCAGCGAGAACACCATTTTTTACGGTAGTTGGTTTTTTCTTAATGCTTGGTCTGAGATCAGCTGTGTCTGAGATCAGCGGGAACACCATTTTGAGCACGGTGGTTGTTTTGTTCTTCATGCTTGGTCTGAGATCAGCTGTGTTTGAGATCAGCGGGAATTTTTTTTGCACGGGTAGGGGCGCTATGTGTGCCGAGAGGCACAAGTCACCGAGTCGAATTCGTATGGGGAGTGCGAGGAATGAGCCTGACATACACGGGCAGCGGAACCAAACCAAAACCCAAACAAAAAAACCGAACACAAACAACCAAAAACAAAACAAACAACCACGGAACCAAACAAGTCAGGCTCTATTCCGTACAAGTCTAAAGAGCAAAAGGTGCGGATCCGAGGACCAACGCAGAAGTGAAATGGGGCGCTGAATTCATCTCCAGCCGCTCTCAGTGCAGGACGTCCAGGGCAAAAGTTGCATTTTGATGCGTTCTGCTAATAGGCAGGAAGGTATCCCACCAACGGTGCACAGCGTATGCATGTGCTTGAGCAGACTGAAAGCAAGGGTGGGGTGCAATCAGGTTCGGCTAGGTCCATGCGAATCAAGGCACTGCACAACTCGTAAAAGAATGCGTGCCCGCCAACTACCTTGTAGGTAGTTTCAAGGTGACCAAAACCGTGGCAATGCACTTCACCTCTGCGAAGCAAAATTTCAGTATACTCGTGTCTTGGCTCGTTCATTGCACAGGATGTCGATCGATGGACAGATATGAGCGACGAGGGGTTAAAGCCTGCCAGTTGTATGGAGCATCGACCCTGGCCTAGCGAGAGGTGGTAGGAGGTACCGGATTGAGACCTGGCCTCTACTTTTTTTTTTGGGTTTGTTTTTTTTGGGGGGGGGGTTTTGGTTGGTTCCGCTGCCCGTGTATGTCAGGCTCATTCCTCGCACTCCCCATACGAATTCGACTCGGCACACATAGCGCCCCTACCCGTGCAAAAAAAGAGATCTGGCCTCTACTCATGCCACTGTAAGCATTCCACTTGACTGCAGTTTGGAGGTTTGCCACTGCGTCAAGGACATAATGCATAAGAAGTTGCTGCAACGAGATACCAAAGACAGCGGAGACCCGTAAGGGTCGTAGCAGCGGCAAGCTAGCCACCGCCTCCCCCAGCGGGGGAGGCAGGAGCACGGAGGACCAGGTGACAGTGTTTGAGATCAGCGGGAACACGATTTTTGAACATGGTGGTTGTTTTTTCTTGATGCTTGGTTTGAGATCAGCTGTGACTGAGATCAGCGGGAACAAAATTTTTTTGGAGCCTCAAGTCGCTGATCAAGGCCTACAGGTGGATCTCAGACAAGGCTGATCTCCAACTACTGTGTAGAGGGCCTCTAGGAAAAAACAACGTGTGTCGTTCCGGCACCATGAGCAGGGTTGCTGGCTGAGCTTGCCTCGAAGGGGTGGCCAAAAGTCTGCATCTTCCCCTAACGCCCATCGAAGAACTGTGCTGCTCCGACCTGTGCCATTGGGAGGTCTGCAAGCCTTGGAATTCAACAGAGGGTCCGGCCGATCCATTCTGGTGGATCCGATTGCTTGACTTGCCTGACATGCTCTGATTGATCCTCCCCCTCTGGGGGAGGAATGGGAGCCACCTCTCCCTTGCCACCTCTTTTGAACCATTTCGGTGACCTCGCACTGTCCTCCATCCTCGGCTTTTTTTTCCACGAGTACGGACGCCGTGTGGGCATGGTGCCCAGGTCATCATTGAGGAAGGGAAATACAGTCAGATGGTGGAGAAAAGGACAAAGACAACCCAACCAACAAAAAACAACAGCCAACCACAGCCCAAAGGCCGAGTCTC
>CAXAMN010007958.1:164095-272177 GCA_963970005.1 Durusdinium trenchii | reverse complement strand
GCCCCTTTGGCATTCATTTTCTCAAGCATCCTGGTGGCACAGTCCGCTTCAGGGCTGCAGGTTTGAGAGAGCAAGATGATGGACGGGGCATGGTAGTGAGGGGAAGCAAGGATGTGCTTGATGTCAGGGAGGCCCTGGACGACATGCTCAAAAAGATGGAGGAATGGGGCTGCCATTTTGTCGCGGCAGTTTATTGGGACAATGTCCAGTGATTATGTGGGCTTACGCCGGCTTTGGTGGCAGAAAAAGCCCTGCTTGGGGTGCACAGCTTGAAGGCTGGGAAGCAGCGCAGCAAAAACTGCTGAAGCAAATGCGTGCCAAGTTTGCAGAGCAACCTGCAAGCCAAGCCAACCGTTTGCACGCCGTGCGGAAGAGCAACGCAAAGCAAAAAGTCAAATTCTCTCTCGTGACCCTAGTTTTGTTTCACATGCTGGGACTTCCCCGTTCCCTACTTTGGTCAGGAGCACTTTACCATTACCACTTCAACTTCTATTCGATCCTTGCCACCATCAACATCTACCGGGTATGGGCCACCATACCTGTCTATGCATGTCCACTCTGGGCCGCCAGGTGAATGGTGAAGGCGATTGATTTGCCAAGTCGTCAATTGGGATCGACTTGAAGGAAAATCACGCACAACCTGTCCTTCCTCCTGAGTCTGTGGGGGCCCCGAGGTCGAATCATGTGACAGTGCCTGTCACCGAATTTTGGGAATCATGAGGAACTGGATTCCCTTTTGATGATTTGGCTGATGAGAAGATGTGGGAGTTGATGCCCAAGGAATTTCAGTGGGGAGGTTTTTAGGAGCAGAAAAACATTGTCGGCCTGTAGGCGATGGTGCTTTGTGATGCTAAGGAAGCAGGTTTACAACAGAGTGATGAGGGAGTTTTCTTATGTTTTCTTGCATGATATAGCTTGCATTTGTTTGAAATAATGATGTGGTGGATTGCTTCCCAAAAGAAACGGATACTTTTCTTGTGTCATGCTTGGCCCCACCCCAACCAAAAAGGGTCCGAATTCAGCAGAACCAAAAAGGAAACCAGATAACTCCTCGTGTATAGTACTGGCTGCACTCTCCTGAAGGGTATTGTCGAAGAGTGTTCTTTGCTAGAAGTTGGAGGTGTTCAACTTGTTCTGCATTTTGGTAGTGGCGAGATTGAAAGAGGACTCATGGGCAGCATAGCATGGACCGCAAGAATGTTGTTCAGGGATTAGCTGTTGCACCTTGTCTTTCATTCCGTGCCCGGTCAATCAGGCTCATCAACCAAAGCTAATCCACCCAGTGCCCGGGTGGTGTTGGATGTGTTTTTCTGATATTCTGGCCCAACTGAAACCACATTCAGCTGACCATGCTTCTTGGCTCAGCCCTTTTCAACGGTGAACTGAAGTGTATGGCTTCCAAGTGACAATGCTGCAGCCACGTGTGTCAGCAGCAACTTTGATTGCATGTGCTTTTGGATGGCAGTTGCGGTGTTTGGTGTTGAGCGCTTCGCGATTCCAGCACATTCTAAATGATCCTGGTCAGACCAGCGAGGCCTACGCAGGTCATGCTGGCCGTGCATTGTCTTTGGTGTGTTCAAAGCGTCGTGGAACGATTCTGAGCGACTTTTGCAAGAAGGAACTGGCGCGCCTAAATCCCGGCAGCAAAATTGAAGGACCTACCCCGGGGAATCGTTGCAATGGAGCCCGGAGGTCAGCTTCACAGGCGGAGTATGACTTTAGCATGGACGGTGCCAAAATTAGATGCAAAAGTGCGCAAATGTCATGGAAGAGAAGGGAGAATCGTTGGGTTGTAAACTTTCGTTCCGTCAAGCTGCCATGGCCAGGATTTCGCGACCAGGCCCCGTTCGACCATTTGTACCTAATACTGTTCAGCCCAGACAGCTTACACATCATCAAGCATGACCTTCGGACCGGAGTGTATTCAGTTGGCAAGTCAACAGGAAGCGAAGGTCATAGCATTCATGTCCGTGGTCCACCCGGACAGAAATGCTGGCAAACTGCACGATCGCAAATTCTGCAGAAGTTGCTGGCTCCAGGTCATGGTCACTGCAAACTCGTGGCTCACATAGATTTATCAGGTGCTGAGCTCAGGAGCTGGGTAGCTCAGCGGATACAAGAACTGACAAAACTTCAAGACCATGCATACAAAGCCGTGCCACTGAACCATATGTCACCACAGCTTCGTGGCTTGCGAATTGAGGAAATAGCCTTCGAAGTGGACCGCCAAGTTCTTCATCCAGGTTGTTCATATTCGCGAGCTTCGTCCAAAGTAGACTGGGTTCGTGGTGATGTCAGAGTAGAAGTCAAGCACGGGCAGATGCGTTTCAACCAAGGCCCAAGACGTTGGGAATGTTCTTTCTCGAACATCCAGTGTGCAAGCGGTGGAGTTCGTGCGTGTGATATGTTTGACGAACTGTGGCTTGCAATCTACAGTCCCTTTGGTATTCATATTCTGAAACATCCTGGTGGCAAAATCCGCTTCAGCCTCAACGGATTGAAAGAGCAAGCTGTTGGAAAACAACTGCATGTCCTGGGCGGCAGGAATGTGCTTGATGTCAGGAAGGCCCAGGACGAAATGCTCAAAAAGATGGAGGCATGGGGCTGCCAGCCTCTTGCAACAATTCTTTGGTGATGCAACGATGCACCGTTCCTGGTTCATTATATAGATGCCTTTTCTTTACCATGTGACCATGTGCGCGTTTGTGGTGCTCCAGGCCTGTCCCTATGATCTCGAGGTGGGCGGAGAAACAACTCATAGCGATGGCAGCGGCCAGATGCGAATGCGTAAACACTACGCCGTGCATGACCTGCAGCCTCTTGTCACATCTTGTGCAATGCGCGAAGACTGCTCAGGGCTTTGGCCACCTGATGCTTCTTTGCTTGAAGATCTCTGCACCAATCTCAGAAAAAGGACCGTTCACCTCCTGGTTTAGCAGTTTGCCTTCATCAATGTGGTGTTTGTTTGTTTTTTCCATTGTTAGCTTTTTCCATTGTTAGCAGGTATATGGCAGCCTTTGGGTCCTACACCCTCGTTTGATCCGTCTCTATCTCCAAGCATCCCGACGCGACCTCAGCCAAACAGGGTTCTCCTGCAGGTCCTTGAGGCTATGAGTTGCAAGATGGATTGTTGGATCGACTTGAAGGCCGGGCCATCACGGACGAATTGCCCTTCTACATGAGCCTCTTGGATCCAAAGTCAGGCCAGCCGCTGGGCAATTGGGAATAAATTGGTTTCATGACCACGGGTGGAAGCTCAAGCCGTGAGCCTTCCAAAGTCTGAGATGTACATAGATGTATTGTGCCTTCCCCGCACTGAAATGTAAACACCTGTTGATTCCAGGAGGTGGGTTGCACTTCCGATGGGTTTCCCGCGTTCTTTTCTTTTGGGAGGTTCCTATTTGGTGTAGGCATTCATTTGAGGCACCAATCAACTACTGTAAAGTGATCCCCAGGCTGTAGATGCCATGAAGGAGCAATCATGGCATTGCCATCAGGGGGCTGTTGGTGATCAAGGGCGCGTGACGCTCTCAAAGCACGATCCCACACCACCTGAATGAGTGTTCTTTGTTCCCGCCACCCAGCAAGAGGGGATGAGGGGTTTTCACACCAACCTTTGACCACAGAGCATTCCAAACCAGTGGGACTATTCCTGGCTTGGCAAGCCACCGATAGTCAACGCAAACCAGTCGCAACATGGAGTTCCATATAACTACATTTGCCGGCCCATGCCAGTGGCCTGGGGTGAGCCGAGGAAGCCTTTGCGTGGAACCTGGGAGCTGAACCAGGACGACCAGGCCCTGTGTGACAGTTTTCTCCATCGATGCTGTGGCATTTTCCCGTCATTGCATGTCCTTTCCCCTTTTGAAGCCAGACTAATTAATAAAGATATAATGGAAGGTTCACGCTTGGATGGGGTGCTCCGTTTTTACTCGCACTTCCGAAAGGCAAAGGTGCATAGGTTGAACTTCCAGGTTTCTGGCACCTAACTATGCAAAGGAGTTTTTCAATAATGGCCGCCAAAATTTCGATGCCAAGACGGGTTGACTTCAGGACTGGAGACGGTGGCTTTGGGCCGAGGTATGCGTTTTCCTTATTGGGGAGGGGCTGTGCCGTGGTCCCGCCATGAAAGAGGGGAGGTGTCATGAGGTGTCCAGGGAAAAGAAGTTGGGAGACTACTCTGGAGAAGCCATGAGCGGAGTTGAGAGGCATGAGTCATGAGCAACATTCCTTGCTATTAGCCAACCCTTTTGTTCGCACCTTAAACTTGTATTCCTTCCTTTCTTTCTCTCCACCGAAGTCCTGATTTCTTCCCACCCTCTTGAACCCGATCTCGACCTCACTTGTGGAGCATTTTCAGGTGTGCATCCCACAGCAGGTCCCACCAACCTGTGACGCGGTTTGGGTAGCAAAACGGGTTTTCCAGAACATGTTGTGCAAGATCAGCCAATGGCTACCTGCAGCGGAACTTGAGTAGATCTTGCCGGCAAACCACGGCCCAAGGCCCCAGCCACCCTTGTTTTTTTGTTGACGGGTATGGCAGTGCACTCCAAAAGCCATGCCAACGAGTCGCCAGAAGCGGGAGCAGCATGCCACCCGCAATGACGCCGCCCGTGGTCAGCAGGTAGTGAATCGCCTGGTGCGCGTCGTCGAGCGCGAGCAGCGCTTGGCGAACCCGCGCACCGGACACGGTCGCGGTCACGGCGAGGGCGAGGGGAGCGGTCCTAGCTATGCCAACTTCAATTCGCAACCGCAGGCTGGATGGAAGAAGGAGTGGAAGGCGGCACATGTACCACGTGCACCGCATCCACGGTTGGCCGTGGATTCCTTAGGGCCTGATTTGGCGTGGACGGATGATCAGAGTTGGCTCCAGGGATCAAAGAAGTGCTTTGAGTTGAGCAAAGGGGCCGTGGCGGCTGCCAAAGCGGCTGGATATGCAGGTGTCTTGTTCTAGCTTGGGCTGACATTTTGAGAGCGTTTGTGTTTGTAGGTGGTGTACGGTGGTGTTGATGCTGTAAGTTGATCAGTTTTTGTTCTAGCTACATATGGTACACTTTTGTGGCCAGGAACCAGCTGTAAGGTCCTGCCCCATCAAGCACATCTACCGTGGCAAGGCCTTCCAACATTTTGCCTCCTCTCCCAAGTCTGCCCCAGCAGGTGTCGAGAACTTCATTCGAGACATACTTGGCCGAGGTGTACGAGGCACTGCTCCGCGCGTTGGACGCGCGAGTGGAGCCCGACAAGACGGAAGTGCATCGCTACACGGAGGAGCTCGCCCAAGCGGTGCGCGCTCTCACGAAGCCGGCGCCGGCTTCGACCAAAGCGACGATCTGCGAAGCCATGGCGCCCGTCTGGGATCTGCGCTCGAACTGTGCCGCTCAAACGAGCGCTTTGGACCTGAGGACCTTGGCTACTGCAGTGGAAGCGTTGAAAAGGTCTGGTTCCAAGGAGGTGATCCAGGAAGCCAGCAACATCGAGACCTCATAGCTGAGCTATGTTAAGCCATGCTGAGCGGTTTCTGGTTGTTGGTTACCGCATCCCCAAGGCTGAGCGGTCAGCCGCTGGGCAGATGCCACAGGACGGCTGAGGACCTGGTGGTGGTCGGGATTCGAGACCATGTGCGCTGTACATAGCTGGAAGCCTCCCAAGAACGGGGACGTGGCAGTCCGTTCCACACATCGCCCATTTGGCCAGAAATGTGGAGGTCCGAGATGTTCCCAACCCTTCCAGATCCACTCAATGCTTATTTCTGACATGAAGCTATGCAAAGTTCTGTCAGCTTGACCAACATACATACATGTTCACTGAAACGAGTCCACTGCCTATAGGAGCTCATTCACGGGCTGGCTTATATACTCATGGGCCTTGTAGAAGCTAAAGGAATATGAAGCCTTTTCCAAGGGCCCCTGAACTCAGGCACATCTCTAGGAAAGCATCCAACAGTTCAATCCCAAACCACATTCATCACGCACCACTGCAAGTGCGGGTCGGTGCCAGTGCAGGATCTCGTGTGCATGAAAACCCTTTTTTTCCGGCTGCTTCCACAAAAAGGGACGCTTTCCCGGCGGGGAGGTTTTGGCGAACCTCACGCAGACGCAATGAGCCCGGCGAAGCGCGGATTCCGCGGAGCAGCGCGGATAGACATTCCGAGGTGCTGGGAAAATCGGGCACCTGCAGATTGCAGGGGTCTTCTTTGGAATGGCAAGGTTGGGTCTACAGGTCGAGAAAGGTTCTTAGAATTTCTTTAAAGATTTGGTAGTAGTAGATGTAGTCAATGTAGTAGTGTTTGGTCTATCTTTGGGAGGACCTTAGTGGGTGCAGGTTGTTAGCAGCTGGCGGGTTGCGGTGAGCCTCGCTTGACATCGTGGCACTGGCTTGGGAGCAAGTTGTCAAGTCGTGTATCGGGCAGGGTTCCATCCATATGATCCATGCTTACCCACGTTTAGTTCGGAATGGCTCCACTACTGCAGACATGAGCAGCTGGACAGGAGTGAAGGATTAAACCAATTGGCCCGGGTCAGAGCCTTGTGGATGGATTTCTTCATCCTCATTCCTTTTTCTGGGAGATATATTTTCCAGATTTCTTCAGCGCGGTGCATGTTGGAGAACCAAACACCACTTTGTGAGCCTCCAAGGAAGATCCTCTACTTGTGCTCTTGTGTTTCCCCTTTGTTTCCCGGTTGGTCCCGCAGTCCGGACACACCACCCGACGCCCCGCGATATCTGGCGATCCGAGCTGCTCAAAGTCGTGAAACGGTTCGTGAAAAGCACCAGGACTCAGGATGCACAGATGTTAGGACAAAGCCTGAAATTGAACGATGTGGATATATTGAAACTATTGAAGACATGCAGGTTTTTAGCCAAGCACCGGACTGCAACTGAATGGGACACGAAATTGGTTCAACTCAGCAGCTTGATCCCCAGATACTCTCTGCGATCCATCGCTCCACACCCGACACCCTAAGTAGCGCCCCTAGCTCGCCACACTCCTAAGCCAGAAACACCCTGACTCAGCCAAACAGATTTCACTGGACACGACTGACACGACCCCAAGAGACACCCTTGGCTCCTCATTTTTGTGACCGGGTGGACTTGGGCCCCCCGTGCCCTGTGGGCAAGATGGTGCGGGGCCTCAGCGTGAAAGCTTGGCCGTGCACCTCTCCAGGAGCCAGGTCGGACCATTTGCACAGAGGTATTTGAGGTCAGCTCCGGTTTTCATTTCTTTTCAGCAAGACGGTTGAGGGTGGCTGCCATTTTTCCAGTTCCCACTTGCCATGTCAGGCACCGTCGTGCGAGGTTGTTCGATTGGTTGAGCCTGAGGTCTGGTTCAAGTGGGTTTTTTTTCCTGTTATGTTTTTCTGGTTGTTTCGCAGCTGTTCGGGAAAAATGAGGGAATCAACCAATGAATCCACTAATGGATCTCTGTGTGGGATCAGGCTTAAGCTCAAGCAAAGAGATCGGTACGAACTGAAAGTTTGCTCGCGTGCTGTTCCAATCCACTTGCACGCACGCTTTTGTGCATGTTCAAACCTGCAGATTTTGTTTGTTCCAACTTCATGCAAAAGGTTTGGATACGGAGTGGCCCCAAGCCTCAAAATCGATCAGATTTTGCAGTTTGGGATTTCCAAAAGCCTTGTACCAAAGATGATTCACTTTTGGACCACAGGGTGGACATACGGAGCCCATTTGTCGGAACAAAGCCGCTGCAGCTGTACCCGGCTGTGCCCATCCTCCAAGATCCGAAGAATCGTCGCTGGTTTTTGGCCATGGCACGTCTCATTGCCTTCGTTTGCGCAGCCACTGCCTTGGCTTTGGTGACTTGGCTCCGATCTATGCGATGAGCTGTTAAACTGGCACCACTCACTTGGGAAGCGATGAACGGTGAACGCTTGGTGGGTTGGTGAGGGCAGGAAGGAGATGTGTGCGATCCAAGCGAGATAAGTCCACGCAAGAGGGACGAAAGGGATGTTAGCGGCATGAATGCATGGTTATAGGAGAAGGCCTGGCTAGTTTGAAAGCTTCCCTGGGTTGTTGACTGACTCGGAATGAAGTACCATTCCCAGAATGGTTTTAAAGTACCTCCCTTTCCCCAAAAGCTCCAGTAGGGCTAAAAGATTGTGGTGACAAAAGCAGAGTGTGCTTTTTGAAGTTGAGGGGCTTGATGCCACCGGAAAGAATGCATTTATATATGTACAAGCATTTACTATCACTCGCATCGGGCGGTCAGCGTCGATGGTATGTCAAACACACTGGTTTGAGCATACAGATTCCCTATACACATGCACACTCACACACCACAAAAGGAGAACGACCTCACCATTCGGCGACAGGGATTGACCATGTGTCAAGCCTCCTGTCAGCACCAATGCCAAAGAGCGAAGCTAGGATGATAAGGCCTGCTGTATGTACTAAGCATCCCTCCAATCATTCATGCTTTCGCTCCCTCAACCCGCTCACTCTGTTCGAGCTCCTGCCCTCCGTCCGGAGCAAAAAACCAGGTGGCCACGCCTCTCTTCGTGTCACCGCTGCCCGACCGTGCGGCCCCAGCTCGCCTGAGCTCGCCCGTGGCCTTGGCCGCCGAGAAGGGTAGCAGCTATGGCGCTTGGACGAGCGAGTCGAAGCAGTCGGAGCAGAGCGAGGCCGGGGGGAGCTCCAAATCAAACACAGCACCTACATAGGAAATGCCGCAAGGGACCCCTTTGCTGGTCACTGAGCTTCTACCAAGTGATACACTATACCTATATGTTAAGTCATACCTTTATGACATGCATTAATATAACATGCCGGGAAGCAGTTGCTTCAACAGGACCTCTTACAGTACCGAGGTTTTCTTCGATCCCCTGGGCTCCGTTCTCCACCGCCATTCGGCAACACAAGACTTCCTATTCCATCCTATTCCCGTTCCAAAAGCTTACCATGCAGGACCCCACTTCCATCCATTTCCAATGTCCAACCACCATCCATCCATCCCATCAACCCCTCCCCCTGCCAATCCCACCCAAAACCGCAAGAGGCCACACCCTCCTGGACCCTCCGTGCCGCGGCCGTGCCGCTCTTGGCGCTTCTCCTGGCGCTACTGCCCATGGACGCGGCCGAGGCCGCCCGCTCGGGCGGTCGCATGGGCGGCAGCAGCCGCATGGGCTCCGCGCCACGCGCCGCGCCCAGGCCTAGGGCCAACAGCACTGCCAGGTAGGGGAGGGCGAATGGGGCGGGAGGTAGGGAGGGATCACGTCTTTGGTTGCCATGTTGCTTTTTTTTCTTCCCGCTTCTTTCTATAGATGACCCAGTTTCAGAGCCTAGCACCGCTTGTCATTCATTCATTCATTCATTCATTCATTCATTCATTCATTCATATTCACTCGTTACAGGTCCATCAACAATGCAGTTACCTGCTTCTTTTGGGATTGTTGGCGGCTGGCCTTCTGATGGTGATTTAGTCAGAGAAGATGGAACAGGCGTGCCTCAGCAAAGAAGAAGTACAAATGCGAAAGCATCCTCCACTCCAACCTTGACCCCTGTAAGTAGCGTGCGTGTGAGGAGAACCCTCCACGGAGAGCACCGCACAAAGGCAAACATTGAAAGCCGAACCTACGGAAGTGTGACCCACAGGGATTCCCCAAGAGTCCCGCTACCACTCTTGAAGGATAAGGCAGAATTCTTGCACCAGTTTGGGAGGACAAAGAGCTCTTCACATGGACCTGACTTGGGAGATCAGCCACTGGGGGAGCACCACTTGGGCAGGAGCTCCACCTCCCCCCGCATCGGTGGTGGTCCCAACATCTCTGTGGGCATTGGAGGACCTGCGACTGGGCAGCCGAACAAGACCATGCATTGTGCAAGTCAGTGCCGAGTCCACGAGCTCCAACGAAAAGCTCTTGTCGAAAACCTTCCCGTGCAGTTAGGAATTACCTCCTCCCCTATCCTCCCCCATCCTCCAACTCCAAGAGCCTTCAACGAGTTTCAACATGTTCTCCCTCCAAATCTGCCACCCACCTCAATCTCTCTCACTGAGGTGATTTCACCCTTCGGCTTTGGTTCCCCCTTCGGCTTCGGCTCGCCCTTCGGCTTCGGCTTGGGTGTGCCGGTGCCCTTGGGGCCAGTGGGACCCTCCGCCAGCGACCAGATGCTGCAGAACCAGCAAGTGCAGGAGACGAGGGGAGAACCGGTCACGGGTGTAAGACTATGCCACATCATGGCACGTTATGGCTTGGATTTATTTGCACGTCTTCAACTTTGTTGCGGTGTATTGTTTTGGAGACTCTCTAGTGGCCAAAGGCTCAAAGGTCTATTGTTCGGAAATCACATGGAATCATGGTTAGCCAGTGGCGGGGATTGTTGGCTTAAGCTTCTGAAGCAGCACCAGAAAGAGCATCGCAAGCATACAAGGGCACTTCTGTCGTACTTTGAAGCCTTTTGCACTTCTAACCCGGTTTCCATGGGTTTCCACAATAGTTCTTCCGGTGACTTGGGGTGCATTTTCCTAGCCGTCGCGCGCAGTCACTGCCCCGCCACTAGGATGAGCGCAAGATCGACGAGCAGAAGCAGGAGATCCAGGCACGAAGGGCTTTTGGTTGCAAATTCGAGGGCTTCGAATCCAGGACGGCCTTGGGGCCTTGAACATCCATCCAAGGGGCATGCAGGGCATGCCAGGATCTGTCATGTGGCTGGAAAAATGGCAGGAGGGCCATCCATCCAAGGGGCATGCCAGGAGCTGTGATCTTTTGTGGCTGGAAAAAGAGTGCTTGATCAAGGAAGTCGGGAGGCGACCAACTGGCCGATCTTCTCTGTACAGTTGTGGGGGCTAATGCCCTATAGGTGACCTGGAGGATCTCAACATGGTGACGTGGACTTGGAGAGCCGGATCAACCAAGTGGCAAGATTTGCTTAAAGTCCCGCGTTCAAAACGCAGACCATCACAGACATATACTTCAGATGGACCAAGGGGAAATCGACTCAGCACGCGTTTCTGGGGAATTTCGCAGCGTGGCGAGGCGCTCAAGAAGGAGTTGGACGAGTTGAAGTCCCAGCTGCTTGGCGAATTCACTTGGCCGCATGTGCGGGTGAGATGGGATAAGAAGGGAAAGGCTCCATTTTGGGTCTCAACAGTTGGCCTTCCGTGAAGAACAAACCAACCATGTTTTGTTGAAGATATCTACCAAAATTATACCAGCCCATCAAAACGGGGCCGAAGCACTGGTTGTCATGCGCTGTGGTGTGCGAAAGAAAGATAGACCCCCAGAAGGCACCACTTGGGGCATCACGTCCCCCGCGTTTTTGCCCAGGAAGGCCACGAAGTAGATGGCTTGAGAGTGGCATCAGCGGATCTCCGCAGAGGGCCAAGTGGGACGATCTGGTGTGGCGTCCCTGTCAACCAAAGGCTTTTGAGGTGCAGCGCCTTTGTACCCTGCAAGTACTGTATATGCGAAGTAGGCCCAGTGGGCAGTGTGCACAATGCATTGTACCTCGTTTCTTCTGTGCTAAAAGTTGAGGGTCTTTGCGTTTCTCTGCGCTCAACATGCTGGCTCTAAATGATAAGGGTGTGTTTCAAGTTCTGGAGTCGGAACCTTCTGTGCACTTCTTTTGGGCCCTAGCATGCCTGGCGAAAGGTGCTCCGTGTTAGGAGGGTGGTGGAAGAATCTGTCGACTGATCAGACTGTAAGTTGGTGACGAGTTTGGCCATGGGTATCAGGTCCCTGACCTGGTGCCGATATGTTGGTTACTTGATTTCTTGAACATAACCTGTATGAAGTAGATTGAATACTTGGGTGGCAAGGGGACCAGCAAACCATAAATCTCTCATTGACTCATTTGGTTGAGTTCCTGTGGCTGATCTGTAATTAGCGGGTTTTCCCCATCCGTTCTTGCCTACTTTGCCTACTGATCCTACTTGAGGAGGGTAAAACTTGATGTCATAGAAGTGGGGCTGTTTCCTTCTTGGCCTTCTTGCTTCTTTTCGATCCATCAGCCGGGTCCACCGTCCCATCAGCACGTCGTTGATGGGCTAATCTTCAGAGCGGGTTCGGAACCTGAATCACTGCAGACAGTGTGGCAGGTGAAAGCAATGGCAACCGGCGCCGAAATACCGTGTTCATGATCGGTTGTTGAGCATGAACGAATTGTTTTGGTTGGTGAATGGTTTGCAGCTGAAATGGTTGGAATGCCCTTATTCGGCGTGGAATCCCCGTGCGTGTGCGGGGGTAAAGTTGGACTTGGAAGTCATGCAGGTTCAATTTGGTCCTTTGGTGCTGGAAATGGGTGAACAGGTTTGCAAGTCACTGCTTGTGAGAACTACCTTAGGCATTTTCAGAGTCCGAGTTGGAAGATACCGTATATGGCTTTGTTGGGACGAGCACACTTCATTTTGCCACCTTTATTATGGGGACCACCAATCACGTGCGTTGAAGTCACTGGCGACCCGATGCCTTCCATGCTTGTGGACCCGCTGGCCAGATCTGAGGGGAGTTGAGCGAAGCGGGCGAGATCGAGAGTTCCTTTGTTGGTTGGCTTTTGCAGCTGCATTCGTCAAAAATTCCAGGTAGCCAGCTTGCAGTTCTCTTCCTTTGCTTTCCATCGTTTTTTCCTCCCGGCGCCCGTGCTGACCGGGCCTGCAAGAAGGTTCTCACATGTTTTCCCAGCGCCACCATGAGACCAGCATAGTCCTGCCACAAAGTGTAGAAAGAGATGTTGTTTGCATTTTTTTGGTGATGTGGCAGCCCGAAAAGCTCAAATCCCCTCAGGTGGTTCAACCGGCACAGCGGAGCCTTTTGGACAGTTTTGGATGGTTCCATGCCATAGGGTCAGGAGAAGCTCTGAGCCTTCAAAAGCCAAGGCTTCTGAAATGGCTGCAGATCAGGGAGGGAAACCTCCTCTCCATTGAGCCATGGACTTGGAACCACCGCAATGTGCCAGCCTCCACTCAGTTCCCAAGTACTTTGTGCCACCCCACCGGGGTCTTTGTCACGAGACCTAGTGGCATTCCTGTTTCGGCCCGGACCGCTGACCAAAGGCGGCCCTAGACCTGCCACAGCCCTGTACAGCCGCCGATGGCAAACCTGCGCCTTTGGCGTCAGAAGGCGAGACGAACACGTGAGGTTAAGCAGCCACGCATCGTTTTGCCACAGCCAATGGTGCACATGAACTTGCGACATGGGTCAGATGAGTCTGGAAGGTTTTGAGGATGCCAATCGCGTGCGTTATTGATGCCCATGCTAAAGAATAGCTAACATTGCCCGAACGCCTCATGCCCTTTTCAATGTCCAGTTTGGTTGAGCCTCGGCTGGTCAGTGGATCTGGGTTCAAAAAGTACGTATTCAATCATTACCAAGAGCTGTAATAACCTAGTTCAAACGGACTGAGCCTTGGGTTTCGTTCAAGGGATTTTGGGGGATCAGGTCTCTTCTTGTCCATCTTGTTTGTTCTTGCTTGACCCTGTGGCCACACGGAAGATGAGGGACTCGATGGGTCTCCACTTGGAAACAACCAACAGTTCCAGCTGAACAAGCTCTCGGCCCCATGCTTGCTTTCAGACCCTCAACCTCCAAGGGTGCTTCTGTCCCAATCAACGAAGGTATGGATTTCGAGCGGTGCCCACACGGATACACTTATATAATATTTATTTGTAATTAATTTGTGTCAAGGGAATTCACTTGTTTATCTGAGCTTCGGCTAGGGAGCAATCTTGTCCAAAAGCACACGTGATCAGAGAGAGGTAGAGAGAGAGAGAGAGTCGCTTCCGGCAGCTGTTCCCGGCTGTGCCCTTCCTCCAAATCCTGTCGAAATCGTCGCTGGTTTTTGGCCATGGCACGGCTCATTGCCTTCGTTTGCGCAGCCACTGCCTTGGCCTTGGTGACTTGGCAATTCTTCTTATCTACGCGAGTCAAGCTGTCACACCCACCATGACTCACTTCAGAAATAGCTGAGAGGAACGCTAGAGCCGCGAGGCGAGGATGGTCATGTTCTTGGAGTCACGTTTCAGTCGTTTCAGCATCGCTTTGGCCAGTTGGATGATTGGAGTCCAGGAGCATTCCAAGTATATTGGTGCCCACAAGCGGGTAGAGCAACAGGAACGAGCAACAATTTGTGGCTGTTCGTAGGTTGAAGGCTTTGAAGCGTTTTGCTCTATTCTCCGCAGAATGAAGGGAAGTATGCTGCAGTCGTCCTGGAAATCATCACGTTTTTGCACCCGCTTTGCTCCCTTCTAAAGGCGGTCTCCTTTGACCCCCCCGTCCTCGAGCTCAAAACCCAGGTGGCCACGCCTCTCTTCGTGTCGCCGCTGCCCGACCGTGCGGCCCCAGCGCGCCTGAGCTCGCCCGTGGCCTTGGCCGCTGAGAAGGGTAGCAGCTATGGCGCTTGGACGAGCGAGTCGAAGCAGTCGGAGCAGAGTGAGGCTGGGGGGAAACAGGGGGAAAGCTCCAAATGGAGAACTTAATATATGGATCTCAGCACCTAGGGATCAATGCAAGTCAATGGAAGTCAGATGGGGAACTCCAAATGGACTCATACCCCCAAGAAGCTGCCAGCACGTTACCACTCATCGAGTCATGTCCAGCAACTCCACAGGGTCCCGCACTTAGCCACTGGAACAAGAAGAAGTCCACAATTATCAACTCTCGGAAGCAGAGTCCGTTTACCACCCTGACCCTCCATCCCTCCCTCCCTCCCTCCCCATCCCATCTACCCCATCCCACCCAAAACTGCAAGAGGCCGCACCCTCCTGGACCCTCCGTGCCGCGGCCGTGCCGCTCTTGGCGCTTCTCCTGGCGCTGCTGCCCATGGACGCGGCCGAGGCCGCCCGCTCGGGCGGTCGCATGGGCGGCAGCCGCATGGGCTCCGCGCCACGCGCCGCGCCCAGGCCCAACAGCACTGCCAGGTACGGGGAAGGGCGGGATATGTGGGGGCATTTGGTGGTGGACATGGATGTTTGATGAAAAGTTTCTGGTGGAGTTGAAGGGTCAAATGTGTTATACATTGTTATATAATTGCTGTAAGTGGGTGGGCTGGAAAATGTTCCATATGACGAGGAAGCACTTTTAAGAGTCCTTCGTGGATTGCCAACGTCTTGCTTTTCATGAGGGGTGCTTTGTGACAGGCGTCTTAGATCGTAGACCAGCAATGGTGTGTCTTGGATGCTTGCACCCAAGAGCAAGCAGATATATGATAGAGAATCGTCTCAGAACCCAGCACGTAATCACCACATGAAGGCCTCCATAGAGATCAGCAACGAGGCCAACTGCTTCTGCCGAAAAAACCCCGTTGAGGAGGCGAGACACTCTTCATACCAGGCACAACCAACCATATTTAGGACCGATTGGATTCTCAAGGCCCTGACTTGGGAGATCACCCACTGGGGCAGCGCCGCTTGGGCAGGAGCTCCAGCTCCGCCCGCATCGGTGGTGGTCCCAACATCTCCGTGGGCATCGGAGGACCTGCGACTGGGCAGACGCGTCTTCCATCGAAGGTTCCAGAAAGAGCTTTGGAAGGACTCCGGTCTCGGATGGGTTCGATCAACTCTGAGAGAGCCCGGTGCTGGCAGGGGAAGGGTTCAGTGCTGAGATGGACATCATGGACCCTGAACACCATTTGGTTTGCAAAGGAAAACAGGCGTTCAGGGTGCCATGCTCAGGGTCCATGGTAGTTTTCGGGAGTGTATCCATATAGAATCAATTAGAATCATATAGACCTTATAGACTTATAGATGCTGTCGATGGCTCGTGAGTTCTCAGGCAAATGAGGCGATCACGGAATGGGCGACATTCACTAGAAAACCCTAGAAACATTTGGCTTTTCCTGTTTAGATTCAGATTTCCCCTTGTGCCCCTCCAAATCTGCCACCCACCTCAATCTCTCTCACTGAGGTGATTTCGCCCTTCGGCTTTGGCTCCCCCTTCGGCTTCGGCTCCCCCTTCGGCTTCGGCTTGGGCGTGCCGGTGCCCTTGGGGCCAGTGGGGCCCTCCGCCAGCGACCAGATGCTGCAGAACCAGCAAGTGCAGGAGATGACGAGGGGAGAACCGGTAGTGGCTCTGGGAGGAAGGTTGGGGTTGTTGATGGATGGTGTCAGTGCGTTGTTGTTAAGAATTGAGTTGTTGCTTTGGGAGCTTGACAGTGGCCAAAACTTGTTCAAGAGCAGTAGCTTTTTGGAAAGGTGGGGATTGATGGGCGTAGAGTTTCTGGAACCTTCCCCAAGATGAGGTTTGGGATGCCAAGGGCAGCTACTTTTGAGGGTTCGTTGTGAGCGTCATGTACATGTTTGAGGCTCGCTGGAACACCAAGAGTTGGTTGCAGCTCAAGCAGACCAGGGCGCTGCGTTCCTTTTTCGATGCACAAGGATGGAAACGCGAGCCACCCCTTACATACCCCTAACAACCCCTGTGCCAGAAGCTTGAATGTGGTGGATTCAATGATGTTTTTTCTGCGCGGGAAGGGGCTTGTGGCCACCATGGCCGCATCCCACAATGGATGTCCCATCTTTTGCCCCTGTGGTGAGTGTCAGCGCTTCCAGGATGAGCGCAAGATCGACGAGCAGAAGCAGGAGATCCAGGCGTCTCAGAGCCGGGTGTGTCTGCAAAATCTGGAGCCGACCACATACTCACCTGGTTCTTCAAAGTGACCTTTTGATGACCTGGTTTGAGGTCACTTAAGCCTCCTAAGGGTCACTTAGGAACCTTCAAAAGGTCACTTTGAAGAAGCTGGCATATGTCAATTAGTCACGTGGTGCATTTGATTGGGGATCACGAACATGAAGTCAAGCCATCCAAATCACCGCCTCTTGTGTGCTGGGCCAAAAATGGAGTTCTTTTGCTCCTCAACGTGATTCTGGGTGGATTTGTTGACTGGAGCGGAGCCGGGCCGCGCAGCCCAGGCGCTCAAGAAGGAGTTGGACGATCTGAAAACCCAGCGCCTGGGCGACCAACGTTCCGCAGGATCGTGTCGTCGTCTCCGGCGTCTCCGGCGTCGATCTGAGCTGATGGTGAGTCAGGAGCTGATGAACTGTTGCAGTACTGACTGCTACTGTTGGACTTGTTATTGAATGGGCCCATTGAATGGAAAATGACACCTGAAACGAATCTGTAGTTGGCCCAGCTGATCCTTATTCAATCACATGTCCTACCTTAACCGCGACGTTTTCATGAACCGAAGATGTTTCTTCTTTATCAAGCCAAGGCATGTGACTGATGGTTTCGTGCCTGCATCACTGGCACAGTCGGGTTGATCAGATCACCGGCTCAAATTCTGTTTAAAGATAGCTGCAGGTTCTGTTGAAGACCACCTACGGTCAATGAATGGATTGGGTCGTTTGCCAGAAAAGAAGCATACCCTCAAGAAGAGCTTGCAGATGTTTTTGTGGGTGTTGGCGCGTCAAGCAATTGGATAAATTGGAGTTGTGTGCTCATTTTGTTTAACTTGACAAATTTTGAGGGTTCTCTAGCACACGCCTAGGATCCCTAGTCTCCTCGGTTTGCCTGCCGGTTCTTCACTGGAACACCCCACAAAAGCGGCCCAGATGACGCCCAGGAAAACCACGAAGTAAGTCCCAATCGCCTGAGAGTGGGATGGAGAGGCCTAAGCCCACATCGGGTTGCGGCCGAGCGGCACGCCCAACCTCTTCGGAGAGGAAAACCCCAACGAAATGAAGATGGATCCACTCTCGGGGTTTCGAGACCCACATGGAACCTGGCATGGACCCAGACTGGAAGAGAAGGGATCCTTCCACTACCAACCCCGACCGGTTGGTAAAACCACTGCAGGGTTCCATGGTGGGTCTCGGTGTCCCAGGGCGTGGAGTTGGACTCCTCGTTCCGGTGGGATGGCCCGGAAGAACTCCAAACCGACGCCACCCATGTAAACCATGGATGAGTCCAAGAGGTGTACAGTGGTGTGTACAGTGTATACAGTCATTGATTTCTTCGGGGGGGTCCCCTTCAATTGTCTTCTCATGAGCAGTTCAAGTAATTTTGGTGGGTGACTCGTGTGCAACATATTTGGGACGGCCTCTTTCCTGGGTCAACTCAACGGTCCAATCCACTGAGTGGAGGGCTACAATAAAACTGTCCGCCCCACCCTGCTTTCTGTCAGCGAATCCTGGTTGGGTGTTGGGTGTTGACGGTGTCTTTTGAGTTTGGGAGCCCCCCCGCCAAGAAGAGCCAGCAAAGGAAATGAGAAACATTTGCAGAGATTGGGTAGCACGGAAGCCTCTCCAGGTTTCATGTCTACGACGAATGAAGGACCAGCTGGTTCCCTATATATACTGATGGACCATCCTCGTTCAAGAGTTTGTGATGGGAGCATGTTGGGGATAAGCATAGCAATTCTATCAGATCTATATACTGATGGTTTTCCAGTGGTTTCGTTTTGCTTGTGGATTTCAATGTCCACTTCCTGTTCTACTCCCGGCCTTCTCCCTTGATGCTCGTCTACAACCCAGCCGGGTCCACCGTCAGACCCATCGGCACGTCGTTGATGGGCTAATCTTCAGAGCGGGTTCGGAACCTGAATCACTGCAGACAGTGTGGCAGGTGAAAGCAATGGCAACCGGCACCGCGTTCATGATAGGTCATTGAGCATGAAGGAATTATTTTGCTTGGTGAATGGTTTGCAGCTGAATTGGTTGATGGGAAGCCAAGACGCAAGCTTCGTAGACGTGTCTCGTGCAGATGTGTCTCGTGACATCTCGTAGAACGAAAGTGCCTGACCAGAACTGCCCCGGAATTCACACCCCATGGCCCCATAGTTTCATTAAAACCTTGTGATGGTCTGTGGTGAGCGCCGTGAGATCGTCCCCAATGGACTTTGCTGTGCCAATAGCACATAGCCCCGGCCTCCTTGGCAAGGATATCCAAATCTTGGTGACCCAGACCATTTGATAATTGCTCAGATTGACTCGGAGAAGAATAGGAAGGCGGTGCAAGATCTTGGTTGGTTTGAAGAAACGCTGAGAAGGTCTGGGGTTTGATACCACCATTGGTTTTGGGGGAAGAGTGAGTGCTTTTCACCATGCGTTGGAACCAACCACAGACCACATGTGCAGACTTTGCTGGCTTGTATGCCTTGCTTGCTTGTGGACCCGCTTGCAAAGAGATATGAGGGGATTCGAGCAGTTGAAATGGGCAAGATCTTTGATAATTGATCTTTGGATCTTTGTGTGAAGAGAACTGTCCGTGGCTGGATGTGCCCAAGTTTCTTTTGGTTTGCAATAAATATGAACCATGTTCCTGCCATGTTTGTCTTGGGTCAATGAACCATCGCAAGAAAAGATAGCCAATGCATGCCAATGCCACGTAGGTAAAAGGGTTGCGAACCTTCCGGGGTTCAGTCCCTTCGAATCTGGGACAAGTGAGTGAGTCCTCCATCAGTGAGGGTTCGGCCAGGGGCAGTGCTCCACAAAGATCAGACCCAGTGTTTTCGCCACGTGCTCGGCCCTAAGAAGTGCTCCAGAAATTCCCTCAGGTCGCTGAACCGGTACAGCGGAGCCCTTTTGGATAGAGCGAGTTTTGGATGGTTCCATGCCGCGGCTGTGACCCTGCGGCCTTTTGAACAATGCCTGAAGCTGGTGCCATGTTCGATGATCCTTCAAACACCCAATTCAATGTAGAAAAGGGATCCTTGATGGACGGCATTCTGAGCATTCTCCATTCTGCAGGACTGATTAGTACATGCTGGAGTGGATCAGAGATGCATCCGTCGGCAACAGCAGGCCTTTGGAAATGTATTGTGGTCGCAAGCACCACTGCAGCTAAAAGCAGCATGTGAAAAAGACCGCATGCAGAGAGATCCGTCAGTTGTGAGAGCATGTTCTTGCGGACATCTAACCTAACATGAACGCCTTGACATCGCTCCTCCACACCCTCCAGTATCACCTTGCCCGACTGTCTCTCAAGATCTCTTCCACTTGGTCACTGCCCTTGCTCCCGTTCGCCCAGGTGGACCCCTACACCGCCAGCATGCAAACCCAGCCCTTGGGCAACGTGCCCCAGGCCCTGGAGACCCGCCCGCCCGCGGTCGCCGCGGCCGGCGCGGCCGGCGCGGCGCCGCGGCCGCCCAACCAGATGGCGCGGCCGGTCACGGCGCCGTACCTCAACGGGCAGATGCTGCCCGGAGGGTCCCGACCACCGGGTCCACCAGGGCCGCCGTTCAAGGATGAGAGAGAGTCTTGGAGAAGAAGGAAGGTGAGAGAGAGTGCAATGTGGACAGGGCAGTAGGGCAGCACATAGTTACCTGTAGAATCGTAGAAAGCTTTTTGGGGGGGAGGCCTGTTCTTTCCTTGCCTTTTTTGGGTCAATCTATGTCAAGCCGTTGTTTGGGTTTCTTGCCCGATGGTGCTGTCAGATTGCTGGAGCTAAAGGATGAGGAAGAGACCTGGGAACCCCCGATCTCCCCGGACTTCCGCTTCCCTGGGCATCGGTCACCGGTCAATCATGCATGTCATGGGTCCGTACGGTATCGGCCTTTGGCCCTTCACCGGTGGAGGAAGTCCAAGAAACATAATCAAAGAAAAACAACCAAAAAAACGTAAAAATATCGAGCGGGATTCTGTAAAAATAAACATCAAACGCAGAAGGACAATTATATAACACGACCCTTCCTTAAACATGGTGTTTTTCTTCATTTGGGTGAGCAAAGGGGAGGAGTCAGTTCTCTTGGTTCCGAGGATCCTTTGCTGGATGACCTTGAGTCAGCTGCAACTGGGCGAGATATGGCGAGAGTACTTTGGGGGCGGTACGGACGTGTTTGAGGAGAGAAGTAGGATCTGTTCCAACAAACCGGTGAAACACCTCCCTTAAAAGCGAACAACTCCTCTTCATGCTCCACCACTCTCTTCATGTGTCACCCATGGGACGCATCACATGAGTCCCTGACATCTGTGTGAAGAGAAACCGGGCCTCGGTAGACCCTTCTGTTTTGGCGTTCGCTCCGTCTTGAATTCCATAGAACCTTGGGGCCTCCAAAGTGGTGCGTCCGGAAACCTGCCATGTGCTTCACACGGTCGGCTGAGGGCTACTCCAAGGAGACGGATGAGGATGATGCCACAGTCCTCGACGCCGGAGGCGCCGACCGAAGCGTCGATGCATCGACGTAGCCGGTTCGGTGTCGCACGTTCCAAGCAGTTAGTTGCAGTCACTGCATGCCACTGTCCTGCTTGGAGGTACATGTCCCGTCATGGTGGAAGAGCTATAGATGAGTCTTCAGATCGTAACGTGTTTCTTTCCTTTCTCAACTCTTTGAGTCTGTTGGTGAACAAACTACCTTCCGCATTCGCTTTGAGAGTGTTTGAGTTGCATCCACCTCCCCTCTTTCATTCCGCGACTTCTGCCAGGAAGTCTTCCGTTTGCCGAGCATTTTTCTGCCCCCATCTCCGCATGGCACGCCAAGCCATCCAGGTCATGAAGTATCTCCACTGCCAGGGCATTTGGAGCACTACTGCCGGGGAGCCCAGGGTGACCACCCGACTCACCCAACTGGAGCACGGCGCCATGCGCCGTGCTGGGCATGGAGCAGCGGAAACGTTTGTGGAGTCGGAGTTTCCAGCATGTTGACCAGTTGAAAACCTCCTTTGTTTGGAGGACCAGATTCAAAACCAAGAGATTGTTGTCCAAGAGATGTTGGATACCATGGCTCTATTGGCTCTTCCTGTCCGGGTAGAACGAACGAGTGCCTGACACCAGTGCCTGCCGCAAGTGTGAGTGTCACATGCCTCGCGTGCCGTGGGCCGTCAGGCACGAATGTGATGTGGATCTTCTTCCTGCCCTTGGTGTGGACCTCAGAAGGGCTGAAGCACATGCTGCATGCTGCTTGACATGTGACGTGTAACCGAGCCCTCGAGAATGGAAGACGAGCGACACTTCAGGTGGTGGGTGCTCTAGTGGAAATTGTTAGGAAAGCCGGCATTAAAGAGAATATTTGCCTGCAGTGGGGCCAAAACTGGCAGTTGGCAGGGTCCATCATGAAGCTTTCGTGGAAGTGGAGTTGGTTCTTCACACACATGGTTTCACCCCTTCTGGCAGTTTTTCGTCAGAAGAACAGCTACACGGCTCCCCTGCGCTTACCTGCCCACAGTTCCCCGCGCACGATAAGAAGAAAGACGGAGACGTTCCGAGGCACTGGGATTCCTCTACTTCCCGATCCAAGCGGCGCCTTGGGCTGACCGAGCGGAGCCTTTGATTTGGGGGTCAGTCCATGTGACCCCTCTCTCGGATGGATGAGATCTTATTGGCAGATGGATGGATAAGTATGCGGTATGCACCAACCACATGATCTAGTACGGTGGTCATACCAGGTAGCTCCACAACGATTTCCATTACATCTTTCGCCACGTTCTTCCGAAGCGCGCACTTGCTTACAGTCAGTCGCCGCGGCGGCCAATGTCCTGGCATTGATCGATTAGATGTCACGACTTGTAGATCTAGTGAATTCCTTTTTCTGGGATAGGGGACTTTCACCACCAGTTTAAACTGGCTCTTCTTCCCGTGGTGCAAGGAGGGTGTGGGTCTCAAGGTTCAAGAGATGCCTTTTATTCCAAGACAACGTCTACTTGTACGTTAGATCTAGGCAGTGTAGCCGCTTCAGGAGGGCTGAGGCCAGCCACAGCGGGCGAAGATGTTCGGGAGCTGTCTTGCTAAGGCCATGGAAGAAGGAGATGTCTCCAAGTTCTTTCGCGGCTTCGACTATTATGGCAGGACAGTCGCCGTGGCGCCCTTGAGATTCCGTGGTTTTGTGTCGACAGAAAAACGTAAGGAATGCTGTAAATTATATAAATGGATCCATATGGAACCTGACAAGGATCAAGTTGCTTTCTGACTCCACAGCCTGCGTGGGACCCTATGTTAGTTGTCCGGTGTGTGTGTGTGTGGCTGTCAGGTGGGAAGGGCCATGACCAGATGGTATCGAAGTGTTTCATGCAGAGAATGGAAGCAGAGAAGCAGGAACACGATTGACTTCCGTTGGAAGAACTCTGCTCATTGCTTGAAGACTGAACTTCAAGCCGCTCAAGTTCGCATAAATATATATATATATGATATATAGAGATTTAGTTTTCTCTGCAGTTTTTGTCCACCTGGGTGTGCTCGCGGAGCAGCTCCAGGCTTGGCACTCCAGAAATCTGCTTGGGAAATCCATCTGAAGTTTGTTGCTGTCTCAGCCACCACTGGGCACGGACGAAACATCCCACGCGACCCTGAGGTGACCAGAGGGCGCCTACAGGCGGCCTACAGGGTTCTACATGACCCTCAAGTCCAGAAAACTCCTTCTTCAGTTTCAAACAGCAGGGAGTGCAGGGAACCCCTGCGCAGATCGCTCAACTCTTCCTCGGTTCCGCGGCTGGCTGCAGGATGTGCGGTCGAGATGTTTGTGAGACTGGGCCCTGCGGCAGATTCATCTATTTCTGCGCCAGGTGGGCGGTGAAGGGTTCGGATAGGGACGAAGATGAAAAACCATGTGATATCATGCGCTAAAAAAGAAAAACAGTTCTCCCATCCAAGGCAAAGGGGAGCAGGGAGGTTGAGAAGGAAAAAGGACCTGGAATTGGACTGAAGCAGCATGACAGAAGCACCCGAAGGAGCATTGATCACGCTTAGGGAGCATGAAGGATCATGATTCCGGGGGATTGTTCCTAATTACCACCCTGAGGTCAACACCAAACAACTTATCAGAGGAGTTATAGAGTCATAACCCATCATAATCCTAAGAGTGTTCCATGCTTTTTCTCCCGGGAAACGTCCAGTGTCGTCCGCGTCCTATCGCAGGAATGCCGAGGAATTCCCCGACACGGCCCATCCGCTGCTTTGCAGCACACATGGCCACGGCCGTCTCCATCTAACCGTTATAAGGCGTTTGGGCCCTAACCCCTCCCAGGCAGACCCCCAAAACCGGTGTTGACGAGGAGTTTCTGTCACCGCATTTGTGTTGCAACCATGGGCCTCCTGAAATGAACGAAATGGAACAAAGAAGATCTCAACTAATATGTCAACCTAGCTTTGGGATGCTTGCTGTGAACCATATCGAACCCCAGCCCGTATTTCTGCACCATCTCTCGCCGAGGATTTGTGTCGATAGCTGTCCAACCTCCAACCTCACGTCACACATTTGCTGGGACGCCGATGCTATGGCCGCAGCCGGGAATGCTCAGACACACTGGGGAATCTGTGGGGGTGTTATGCTCAGCGACAAAAGGCATCACATATATGACTCGTGAGTGCTGAGCTTGGAGCTTTTGGAAGATGGCATGGTTCTGAGTTCCGGAAGACGAAGAAGAGTAGGGCTGAGTAGGGGAGGACAGATCCTGTTTGGGAGGACAGGCCAAGGCCTTTGCTTGGCTTGGCTTGGACGAGGCTAAGTTGGACGTGCTTGTCAGAAACAAATTTCATGAGGTTCACCCCTCCACAGGCCCCAGGACTGAGAAAAGCAATGACATGCTTCAAAAAGCAAAGGAACCATGAACCTTCCAAGCCTTGCCAAGCCACGCATGGGATCTGATGCTCGAATGCATGGCCTCGACACCTTTCTTGCGCCCGGAACCTGAAAAGGTCTCCATGCCCGACGTACCCACCGTGGAGTTCAACATGTCGCGCGGCGTGATTCTGCAGGGCCTTCATTCAAACGACAAGTGTTGGAAGCAGAGTCCTTCAGAAAACCACGCGGAAGTCATCGTGGAATCCAAAATGGCTGGTGGGACAAGCCAAGGGTCTTCCCAAAGTCGATTCTTCAGAGGACTCAGGGTCAGGGGCTTCAGGGTGGCAGGTAAAGAGTTTGGATCCATTGGACTGCGGATGCGTCGGTCTTCAGTTTTCATGGCGCCGATTCAGTTCAACCATCCTCATCTTCAGCCATGCTGCCCCAGGGTGACACATGCGGATCTTCATGGTTCATCGTGGATCTACAGATGTGTTGGGAGAAGGTAGATAGTGGCTATAGCGGCAGCACATGCTGGTACATGCCATGGTTGACCATGGTTTACCTACAGCTCAGAAACGCGTCCCTCGGTCCCTGGGTTCAATCAATCTTCCTTTTCAGATACCATCACGACCATCGATCCCGGCTTTTGACTGAGGAAGTGTCTACAAAGAGAGCATGCCATCAAGGACCTGACGTTGAGTGTGGTGGGTGAAACATATGAACCCCTCTGGCCGACGAGCGCATAAGTAGGGCATTGATTTAAGTGGAAAAGGGATGAGTTTAATGAATAAGTCCGAAGCCTGGGTGGGGTTGATGGAACTTACGTTAAGCAGTTCAAACAGCCACAGTAGTAGTAGTACTTGAAAAAAGCAACACACACCCTCCTGTTGCATAGAGTGGGAAGCCTGGCCAAAGCTCCAACTCAACGACCTGCCGTGCTGCTTTGATGTCGCACATCGATGTGTCGAAGTGGCCAGGAGAAGGAAGATGCTAAAGAGAGCCGACTCTTTCAGGGCCTCTCGCGCTTCAGAGGTGTCCGGATCCTCAGAAGGCGTCCTTGGCACAAGGCACACCCCAAGTTTGCTGGTGCAATTCATGGACCCCCGTTTGTCTATTCTCTAGCCACTTCTGGTCACATCAAACCTTCTCAAAGGTTACACTGCCAAGCTGGTACAGAGAACCAAGAACCCAAATCAGCTCCAACCCCAAGTCGCTAAAAACGAAAATCTCCCTATAGGACATCTTGGGGTGCCAGTGTCATCTACTTCTTGAAGCCACCACTGTACAGCTTTGTTGATGTCCTGCGCAGGGGGTCACTTTCAGCAGGATTCCGATCGTGCTGGCGTTTGTTGTTTGGATCACTGAAAAGCTTCGTTCAAAAGAAACAGTGCCGGGCCTTTGGGGGATGTGAGTTCACGTGTGCGCCCAGCGAGGGTGTGCAAGCACTGGGTGTTGTCGTCCAGGTGGAGTCCTCAAGACTCCACCGATTGGTGGTACTGTGCTAGAGGTGCAGGTAGGCACATAGGCCGGCCAAGAGCCTGTGACAAGTGAGCTAAATTGTTTTTTGCTTTAGACAAGGTTTGTCCATCAACCACAGAGAAACTAAGTATAGCAGTATAGCATCCTGAAAATTACAAAAGTGTCATGTTGCACGTGGGGTTAAGTCAAATATGCATACAAAGCATTTATATACAGCATCCGGCTAATTGGAGCGCCGCCGCCGCCTCCTTCCCAACAAAGCTCAAATCGAAACACTCACGGAGCTCCTTGAGGCCCGAAGCAATAGTCCAACGCAAGGTTCCTATATTCTTAGACTTAGAACTGGCGTGTTCCAAGTTGAAAGAGTTTTCCAGGTTGAACTACAAATGATCCAGGGCAACGTTGCCTTCCCCATATGCCAACCTTCCAAAGACCATCAGACCCGTACGTCGCTCCACCCAAGTCTTCGGAAGTTCCTTTTTCGGGCGAACCGGTCCAAACCGGTCCAGTCGCCGGTCCAGTCGACTGGACGTGGATCCTGGGGTCCTTGAGTCCGGACGTTCGGGACGGCGATCTAGGCCGGAAGCATTGAAGGCTTTCTGATGGACTCGGTTCGGGCTCCCGGTGGAAAGGTTGCTTCAGATGTTTGGTGGGGAAGGCGTGCAGGATCACTGGCTGTGATGTTTTTGTTCAAGGTTTTGTTCAGTTTTACCTCCAGGTGACTTGGCACCTATTTTGCGCATCTGTTTTGGCTGGCTAGAAAGTGTGCACCTTCCTTTAACCATCGACACTCTGAGTGTGAATCGCTGGTCTGAGTCTAAGTGTTCTTTCTTGGTTTTGTGTTGGGTCACGTGAGAGTTGAGCATGCCTATTGCATACAACCACTCTTCAGTCTTCAAGCTTTGGTTTCCTTGTTTCCTCTCCAAGCTCAACCCTTTCACCGAAGAATTGGCCTTGCTAAGTCCTGACGACGTGTCCTGTGCTACATCCCAGCCACCTTCACACCTCCACCGTCCAGTAGAACCGTAGAACCGCAGCCAGCCGCCTCGGCCTCGTACGCTTGTTTCCGACTCCTTCGGGTCTCTCAGTTACACAGCCTGGCGAGAGCCAAACTGATCGTCCTCAGCACCTTTGGAGTGGTGGGGGAGCCGAGCAGCCACGGATGGCACGGGACATCCATGGACTTCGCAGTCGGGCTTTGGGGCGGTGGAACCTCCCTCCGCAGTTTGGAGTCTTGCAGTTTGGGGTGGTGGAAGGCTCGAGGTGTTGATTTTTGTTGTTTCAGTGCTTGTTTCAGTGCTTTACCAGAGCCCACTGCCAATCGACTAGTGGCAGAGACTTCACTTCACCAACCCTACTCATAGCTCCAGGGATTCCAGTCGGTGGCACAAAACCTGTTACTAACCTGTCCATTGGTCCATTGCTTTGCATGGGAAGTGGTGGCAAAAGCGCCTGGAGTTCGAAGACATCTCCGGGACATCGGAAGCCGTGAGCCGGAGCTGGAACAGATGGCACCTTCCGGGGCACTGTGGGGCGTCTAGACTGTAGCGCGCGCACACAGACCATCGCCGCGTGTGACGCCCGGCTTTTCAAAGAAGAAGGCTTGGCGGTGTCCGACCCAGGATGTTACAAAAAAGGACAGTTCCTCACCACAGCCAGTTCAACTGGGTTTCTGCACCGCGGAAAGCTCTGAACGCGTCCAGGCGCTCGCCACGAGTTTCTTCTACATGCTCTTCTTGCGATACTTGTCCGGCTTTCTGATACACGTCCGGGCACCCCGGCACATGGGCCGAAACCTTTCAGGCCTGAGCCGAAAGGTGGACCTCTCAAGCATCGAAGTGGATGACATGACCGGAAGAACGATGTTCTAAATACAACTTGCAGGGATGTAATTATAATGCACCTTCAGGTTTCACGGGCACATGTTGGAGGGAGGGTGCACATTCCTATTCGAGTTCCTATTCGACCTCGACTCTTGAACAGCCCTCTTTGAAGCGCTTGCTCCAACAAGTCTTTTGTGGTAAACACCCTTATTGTATAGCTCTATAAGAACCAGGTGCGCCAAGCCAATGCCCTTTTAAGTGCTACGCCGAGCCAACGCCTCGCCTCGATCAGGTCTCATTGCTGCTCATGATGATCGTCCCGGCCTGCTTCGGGCTATTCCATCTCTTCAAGGTCTTCACATCAGGCGGGACAAACGGTCGCCACATAGCTGAGACATGGCCGTCTCACGCTTTTGTGAATGGAGTAGATGGCGTGGTTGCAGCATGGGTCGGTTGAGTGGCCTAGAATGCCGAAGAACATCCTCTCATAGAATGGACGTGCTTTTATTGATATTACATGATATTACTGGAAGAGGAGGTGTCCTGCTTCAGCGATTGAAGCAGAACAAAGATGTTGGCTCATGCTGCGCTCGTTTGAGCAATCTCCATGCTCTCACTGCTGCCGGATGGGCCTCAAAAGCCGAACGGCTCAGCCGGTGGCCAGGAGGCTTGTCAGAAGTGATCGGCGGAAACACCGAGGCGCCAGGAAGTGATCGGCCGAAACTCCGACGGCAGAGGGCGGGAAACAGCCAAGCTGGTCAGTTGAGGGAAGGTTTGATATTGGACTTATTTGAAGGTGTGGCGGTTGAGAATCCAACAGTTGGCGGTCCTGTCCAGATCATACCCAAGTCACTATGTCACTCAGTGGATAATAACCTTTTGCGACTCTCTTTTTCATTTTTTTTTGGGGGGGGCGGGAGATTTGGTTGCGGTTTCTACTCCAAACGAACGGGGTGGAAGAGGTTTGCACTCCCTGGAACCATCATGGTTACGTGGGACGGCATGGTCTCGATGACCAAAACCAAACCGCTGGGTGTTCCTCTTCCATGGATTCTTCCACTGGTCGTGTCAACCAGCGCTGAATCACGTCCTTTCCGTGCCGTGACGAGATTCGCATGTGACCGGAGGTTCAAACCAGCTTCTTGAGTGGCATCGCTGGCATGTGCGTGGCCCTGGTCTGGGCACCCAGAGGTGTCAACATTGAATAGATGTTCCTTCCAGAGTACGGTACCGCACCTACTTTGTTGATGAACTATTAATTGGATGTGTTTGTGATGAGTCGTTCAAGTTGAAGATGCTTCAAGATGCTTCAAGGGTCCAGGATCGTTTCTCTCTTCCATCCTTCACAGCCAAGCATCTTCGATTGGTGCCTGTAATCCAGCTCCAGAACATGGCATTCCGCACCAATGCCTCCCCTCGCTCAGGTCTTGTGCTGCACTTTGGCGCACATCTCTCGCGGGTGCCTTCGGTGGGTGTTTTGAGAGGTCACTGAGCTCCTTGCGTTTGAGAGGTCCTTCGGTGTCCAAAAATGATCCACCAGCGTTTGATCCAGCCAATGCAGCTGGCTGTCTTGCACCCTACAGGGTGAGTCTGCTTGCGAGACATTCAGCCTGGGAAGAAGGGCCAGGGCACCCCCACCATGCTCTTCCGTGGAATTGGTCCGAACTTCCACCCATCTTCTCAAACAGTCCTGCCTGCCGTGTCTCCAGGCGTCACGACGGTTGAGACCAGTCCCGCCAAGCTCGGTCGGTTCTTCGGTGCGTCTCAGGTCGGTCCCTTGGCTCAAAGGGACGGAACCCGGACCCTCAAATCCTAGGCTTTGAGGGATGGGGGTCGAGCGGTTGTCTCCACGCCTTGTCTCCCTTCTGGATCTTCCGGTCTTGTCTCCCTGCCTTCGTCTTCGTTTTCGCGCGGTGTTCCACGCTCCGCGTCCTCGGCGTCTTCGTGTGTTTCCGCCGTCGCGCGGTGTCAGGATCCAAACGGCGGAAGGCTGCATCTTGGCGACCACCAACTGCATGTTCGAGGCCGGTGGTGGTTTGGTGGTTCCGGTGGGCCTCGGTCGCGGAGCGGCGTTGGGGCAGGTCCCCAAGATGGATGAGGATGAGGATGAGGAATATGGAAGGTCCTATGGGGACAAACCTCCAGATATGTCCCAACGTCTTAGACGTTTCGGTGCTTCGATGTCTGACTCACGGCATGTCTCATCCCAACTGCGATCGGGAAACAGCTGGCCACTTGCGGCGCTGGGGCTAATGACAAGCCGACATCTTTCAAAAGCAAGTGCCCATGATCAGAGCATGTCAGAGCAAATGATAAGGTAATATAAGGTATATGATAAGGTACCAATCCTCAAGATAGCCTCAACACACCATTCTACATCATGCTATACATATCATAATTACATACTATAGTTACTACGACATGCCTAAAGATACCCTGGAAGTCAAAGACTGTAAAAAGAATGGTCTTTCTGTTATACTTCAGTCCATCCAAAAATCATCGAACTGGACTTCAATTGGACTTCAGTTCGGGTCTGTATGTGTTGCACCGAGAACGGAAGGACCGATCCAGACACTTCTCGGACTTGGAGCGGACCCAGCGAGTGAACCGTCGTCCCGCCGCCCGCACCTGTGCGCGCCCCGCCAGATCCCGAGCATCCTCTTGGAGCCTTTGGTGAGTTTAGTGTTGAAGGCCGGCGACGATCGCGCCGATGTCTTCGGAAGAAAGCGGTCGGACAAGCAGACGACGGTGTGCGGCGGCGGCTTTTTCTTCGGGGGGGCGGCTGTTTGGGGTGGAGCTTGGGTGCTTGGGAGGTGCTTTCAGTGTTGGGCACCTGCCGGACCTCTTTACCCATGTGATGTTTAAAAGCAAGTAGGGCGGTTGGCAAGTTCCTTTTGCCAATGTTTCAGGATGATATGCATGCACTGAGGGTGCCAAGCTGCTTTTTGAGGGTTCTTCCATGGTTTTCCTGTTGGGCTTTCCCACCACGAAGAGACTGGAAACCTTCTTCAATGCCTCCCAGCTCAACCAGATCAACGCCAGGACACCCCGCTAACCCTGTCCGGATCGATCGTCATCTGTCGCCGGCGCGCTGGCAGACCTTGACGGTGGGCCCCATGGTTGGACTGATGCTGGTCTATGTGGCTTGGCGGAAGGGAGGTTGCGCGGAGGAGCCCGAGCTCAGAGAGCCGCCCCGGTGCTGGCTAGGAGACTGTGGAGAAACTGCTGGGGTGTGTAAAGCAATTGTCCAGCCAAGCTACACTGGTCAGACCTTTTGGTAGCATGTGAAGCCCCTGATGCAAAGAATCACTCGGAGAAAGCGCACAAGAAAACAGGAACAATAATAAAATATGATATACTCGAACGCAGGATGTAGAGAAACTTCTTGCTCGGGGTTCAAACCACGCCCGGTGCCAGCGAACGACGGCTGAGGCCTCCACTGGGAGAATGGTTCTCTTGATGAGCGACAGTGAAGCCCGGGCACCCACTGCAGTTTGCCTGGGATGGTGGTCACGATGCCTTGCATCCTCAAGACCCATCCGTGGAAAACGCACCATGGAAACCTGAAAACCACTGGTTGGTAGAGGAAAAACAGTGTTCCCAGGTCCCATTCTCAGGGTCCAAGTTTTCGTGTATGATTTGAGTTGTTATTTTGGTGTTGAGGGGAAGATGAGTCTCGTTGGTGTTTTTTTCAGTTGAGTTGCAGGAGGGTGATGACTAAAGGCCTCTAAGAAGAGGTAGGACTATGAATGAATCAATTTGTCGGAATCTATCGTTGCAGAGGAAGTGCTGACACCAGCACCTTCCAGGGCCTTAACCGCCTTAACCCTACACAGGCATGAACAAAGGGTGAGTTGGTTGATCGTTGGTTGGGTAATTACCTAATTTGGGATTTGTAGGTTGACCTTTGATTGTTGCTTGCGTTCGTTGGCTGTTGGTTGCTTCTTCTTGTTGTTGATTCAAACGATATATACTTCAATCCTTTTTCATCTCTTTCAGCTGGCAACCACTCAAGCCACATGCTGGCAGCCACATGCTGCCCCCCCGGTGGCGCGACGACAGCGCCCCATGCTGCGGTGCGCTTGGACGTGGGCCGTCGTCCTGGGCGTGGCCCTGCTGCTGCTGCGTCACCGAAGGGGTCGCTGGGTCGATCGTGACCGGTGGGTCACGGAAGAGTCCTTAGAGCGCCTGATCAGCCACTGGGCTCGACGGGGTGCTCGACTGGAGTGCTGAAGAAGGAGAAGTGAAAAAATTGATAAAAATGGATGGTTCACTGGGCTCCATGGTGTCATGTTGAGGTGGCACATGGTGGCACTAATGGCTTTGGTATTCAGAGTTCATTTCTCATCCGTATAGGGTGGCCATCCCATTTCCATGATCATTCCAGGGAGTTGAGCAACTGTCTTGATCCTGTCGCTGGGGCAACTGCCTGTGGCTGGCAGAAGGGGAAATTGAAGAGGTGGGACGGTGGGACAGATCGAAAGTGGCCAGACCGGGATTTGGATGGGGCGCTCCAATGTTTTTTTGGCACACGGTTTCTGAATGTGTGTTTTCCTTCTCAGAAGGTACTTGGACCCTCCGGGGACCTGCCTTCAATCACCTGAGAAGATCTGAGAAGGCACGACTGGATCCCTATCTGCTGATCACTGCAGGATGTGCCTTTGACAATTTGAGGTGACTACGCCCAGATCTCTTCCACACACCTGAGCGGCACCGCCGCCGACACCGCCACCAGCGAATGGCTCCGGCAAGAACTCGCGGCTGCGTCGGGGTTGGAGGTGAAGTTTCAGGAGTACACCTTGCCAGGGCCGCCTTTGTGGATTCCGGAGGATGATGGGATCCTCGTTTCGGCTAGGGGCTGCCGTCGCGATTCTTTTTTCTTTATGTTTCCGTTTTGGGTGTGCGAATTTGTTTTATCAGGGTGTTTTGTTGTTTGAGTGTTTTGGTTGAAGAGCGGGTTCTTCAAAAGGGCAATTGACTGTTTTCCAATACATGATCCATTGGGGGGGTTCACTTGTCCCATCCGTCACCATAGCCCCGGTGCATTGTGACCATTGTGATGTAGACAAAGCCTGGGTGAACTGATCGATATGTGCTGCATATGCAGCTTTGCAAGAGCTGAAGTTCCCAATGTTGTGCATGGCAGCCTCTCAACACCAAGTCTTCTGCTTCGCCACGCCAGGATCACTTGGATCAACCTGGGCTCAACCTCGAGGGTTCCATTCTGCCCCTCCTTTTGGATCTAGTAGCTTCATAGATCCAAGCAAACGGCAAACTACTTGGGCGTCGCGAACGAGGTCGCCTTCCTCCGGTTATGGCTGCGACTTGGTGGCGCCTTCTGGACAAGCGATCCCATGCTATGTGGTGCACCAGCCACCACGAGCAGCGGTGGCATTGCAGGAGACTGGTGACATGGGGATGATGTCGTCTGGCCTTCTTGGGGGAATAGAAAGCAACAAACATATACCGCACCGTATGTGTACATACTGTATATATATATATATACTGCATTATTATATACTGTATATATTGCTGGCACAGTTGGTGATCTGGTGGTGTTTATCGATGAACAAATGCACACAGAACTTGAGAAGCCCACACCCTATAGGTCCTACCTGTTGCCTGTTGGGCTTGACCTGTTATAGAAAGAGCACCTCGGTTGAGTGAATGTTCCTCAACCCAGCTGTCACTGGCTTGCAGCTCTTGGGTCTTTATATGATTAAACGGTCGAGGATCTGAAAGGTGGTAGAGCAAGTGGTGGCTACTGGCAGGTGCCTTGTTTTCTCAGGTTTGGCCTCGAAACAACTGGAACTTGGGCCGAAACAAATGTCAAGTCTCTACACGCGCGACTCGCGAAGCAAACGACTTTCCTCAGGAGGTGCCTTTGAGCCAAATCCTGCTGCTGCACGACCCCGACGTTTACATCTTCTCCGCCGCGGACGTCTACCGGCCCTACTTGCGGCCGGATGGGACGCTGCCCTACGCCGCAGTCATCGTGGTCAACGCGCCGGCGGGACAATCGGCCGCCTGGGCGCAGGTCGGGATGATGGGAGAGGCCGGGCAGGCCCCGGGAGGCCCCGGGCAGGGGAGCAGATCGACTGAGACGAAAGACCGGAGAAGGTCATGTATCAAACATGCGTTGAACGTTCAGAATATTGAAACGGAACACTATAGTATTATGTATAAACAAGTCTATTCTTTGGATTTGATAAGTGTCCTGCCAGACCCGTGATAAACACCTGTCATAGGAGTTTTGGCAGCTAGAAACTGGTGCACAGCACCTTTTGCAGAGGAAGTTCTCATTTTGCCCTTTACTGGCAGTCTCGGTGCTTTGTTGAGGCCTTTTCAGCAAGTCCGCTGACATTGCTGTTGCTGGATGTTCCGTTTATAAGGGTATGTGTTGGGCAAGTCATTTTTTGGTTGGCTTGGCAAAGGTCTCAGAACCTTGAGTTCTTACATTTTTGCAGTCAGGGTCTCGGAAGATCGTTCCTTCACTCGAGTCACTTCATTTGCCACAGGGAGACCTCCCAGTTGAACCCCCGTGGAAGAACGAAAACAGATCCAAACCATCCCAAAACCCATCGGGCCGGGATGTCGTCCCGATTAAACACATGCACACCATGGCACACGCCCTGGCCACACGCCCACATCGAACTGAGGAAAGAGTCACTGAGCCTCGTCCATTCGATTGGAATCAGAGGACTGCAACTCCTGCGCTCGTTCCGGTGGTCACAGTGACTGGGTCGGACCGAGACGGCCCTTCCTTCGGGTGGGTGGGGAGCGAGAGTCCGGAGGATGCGTCGGAGAGGATAAGGAGTTCATCTTAAGGTTCATGAACTTCAATCATGAATCCAATCCAATCCTAACCAGATCCTTTCCAAATTGAAACATATTGAAACTGGATCTTGAGTTCATTGAAACGGACCAGGATTCAGTTTTTCATCAAAAAAGAAACGCTCTTTACTTAGATCTTTGCCAGTTTGGGCCTTACCAGGGATCTTGGCTCCATCAGGTGAGCTACTTGTCCTCCCTGCTCCTCACGGGTGGCAACGTCTCCCTGCGCCTGCGGGGCCGCTGGGCGGCGCCCGCTCCGACGCGGAACGTCCTGGCCATCGCCGCGCCGCCGAAAGGCTGCGGACCGGGCCCGTCGCAGCCGCCTGGTGGCAGCGGAGCTGGAGTTGGCTGGTGGGCTGGAGTGGAAGAGCTGGGAAGCGGGTGACATAAATGGGTGAAGAGATGGAAGGCAGTTAATGATAGAGATGATTGATGATGATTGTGTTGTTTACTTCCAGATGTTTTCCGCTACTGCGTTCTTCCCTGCATGGGTTGTGAGAAATTAAAGTTCATTCCCATCCGCACTTTCTTTGCACATCACTGGGCGAAACCGAACCCCCTGGCCTTGATTGATGAGAAGTCAGATTGCTCAACTCATGGGGAATGAATCTGAGGTGTCACATGGTGTCACCCTGTGTCGCACCACGTGCATCTCTCTCGATTCACCTCATTTTTCAGGATTCTGGTCGAAGGCGAAGCACCTTTCAAACAGTGCACCGTCAAAAACCTCTTCAAACGTATTACCCAGACGCTCCATGTATGCCATATTATTAGAGAGCTTGATTCTCCCCCCAAATATATATATATATATACATACATACATATATATATATCTATTATATATATATAATGCGGATCCACCATCCTCTACCCGGGACCCCTCCAGGCCCATCTACCTGGGCACCCCAATCAACGGCTTCTTCCGCGCCGCCGGCGAGCGCGGCGCCGGCATCGCCCTCTTGCTGCAGCTGGCACAGCACTGGAACGAGAGGATCGCGCCACGTGAGAGGCGCCTGACTGGATCAACTTCGTCAGATGAATGTGCTGTAGAATCTGGATTCATGAACCTGATCCAGATTCCAGATGTCATAAACCTTACCCTTATCAGATGCACTTGATAATCCTATTTGGATTCTAAGATTGGTCAAGATTGTACATTCCAGGATGACTTGCAGGTTGCGAGACAGCAACACCCATCAACACCGTGAAGAATTGGGTGAAAGCCTCACTTGAGAAGCTTCTGGAGCCAGTTTAAGCTGGCCAAGTTGTCCTTGTCCTGTCATGGTCGGTCCGGCTCTCTCCGGCTCTATGAATTGTGGGCAGGGAGAAAGACCAGAAACCAACAGATGGACCATGGGCAGAGTCTAGAGAGGCGTCTCTTCAAAAAATGCATCTTAACCTCTGTTGTTCCATGCGTGCCTTGGTGACGCATCTCCCAGGTTGTCTGCCAGTCAGTCCCGTCTCATCGCCCATCTCCGGCACCAAGCGGAGGGCCTTTTAAAGGGATGGGGGGAGCCTGACTCAGCCGGTCTTGGGACTCAGGGATTTTTAGAAGAGCAAGGGTCATCGGAAAAATCTGGCTAAAAGTTAGGTGGAAAATATCGGGGATTATACGTGGATTATGCCACCAAAAATTGATAGGGACCCCAATAATAGTCCTTCTTCAGGTGTTTCTTGTTGAGCTTCAGTGGGGCAGCCTCCTCCTCGGTAGATGGTCGCACCCAGGTTGGATCGATGTTGATTCCATCATCAACTACTTGAAGAACTTCCTCTTCCACATCATTGATTATGTCATTTCAGCACTCAAAGGGATGATGCATGCTTGGGCTCATCAAGATGCGCCAACAAAGAATCAACCCCCCCCCCACTGGAGATTTTGTTGGGGCACCTTATACTTGCTATAGAGTGGGCCACCTTATAGCTGTTACCACCGGTTGAGGTCTAATCGGTCTTAGAACACCCCCTCCCCCCCACAAAGAAGCCCCGAATATCCCCACCAAGCCCCTCATAGACCGGTCGGATGGTCAGATGGTCCATCCCCTCCACCGGGTTGACGCTCTAGATCTTCCACAGCCCCTCTTTGGAGGTCCTCCAGGTGCCCTTGCTGGACGCCCATCTTTGGCTTCACCTCTGGGCACGAGCAGTCGGACTCCGGCATCGAAAGGATGCTCGGTGCCAGCCTAGCAGGGGTACCGGTGAGAGGAAGAGGGTTGGCATGGGGGGGTTGAGCGGGTATAAGCACTAACTGTTGATGGAAGTGGGGAAATGGCCAGGTGGATCAAGTATATATATTATGCACCATCATGCAAAGCTACAGCAGTCATGCACTTGGGGCGGGACAGTCGTCTCCTGACCGGCGTTTGTTGACGAAAGCTCCCACGGTGAGCAATGGAACTTCTCCCATATCAGCTGGTGCGAGGATTTCTACCCTTCAGTGGAACAGGGATCAAAGGAAATCACTCATCTTGGCCTTGGGTGTTTGACGCTTTTCACGAGCCATGTTCATCCATTTTCCCTTTGACAGATTTTTAGACAAGGACTAGCATTTTGTGTTGGCCTTGCAATCCTTTTTCTAGTTGATCTCGTGGTGCAAGAGCTCAAGGATGGTGATTCCGTACTTGCAAGAGCTCGCAGCAGATCTGCATATCCCTTTGAGTGAGATACCCTTCATCAGCATCGGTGCAGGCACTTGGCCGAATTGTGCTGTGCAGGGTGAACACATTTGGGAGGCAACTGCCAGACTAGGCCAAGCTTTTCCTGGAATCACCTGGGACCTCGTTTTCTAACAGGAGAAGACCAAATGTTGAAGGATCAGTGCTCCAAGACAGGTCTTTAACCCGGTGTCACTAGGTCCTATAGGTGCCACCGTTTTCTTCTAGACCGCTTTACAGTCTGCTTCCTTCCAGGTTGGCCCCCGCCCCGGAGGCCTCGCCAACTACGCCCACTTCGACGGCCTCAACTTCGCCGGCGCCGGGAGCGGCACCACGTCGATCCGCGTGAGCTCCACACGACCGAAGCGCGCAGCTGGCGCGCAGCTCGTCACCGAGGCGCCGGGGGCCGAGGTGGTGGGACGTTTTTGGGAGTCGAAGGTGGATGGACGTGCAGAGTGCCTGTTGGACGCCTGCCTTTCGGGGGTGTTGAGCGATCCTTTTGCGATCCTTTTTTTGGGTTTGAACGGTTGTTTTGAACGGGTGTACTTCTTGGTCTGGGATCCTCTTGGGGTGCGAAGAGGGAGAGACGGAACCAAACGAGCGAATTTGGGCACAATGAATTCACTTCGACTGCTCTCCTTGGGAGAAGTTGCCGTGGTTTAAAAGTTGTTTCTTGCTGCACGTGTTTGCTTTAGGCAGACGGCATCCCTATTCTCAAACCGCGCAGCTGGTGTACATTTTGTGGGCATAAGGTTTCTTCTTCTTCTCCTTCTTCTTCTTTTTCTTCTCTTTCTTCTTCTTCTTCTTCTTCCACTAAGGGAGCTAAGATTTATCGACGAAGCAAGCTTCTGCCGAGTGGACTTGCCCTTATAACGTCCCCATGTTTTCCGCATCCTTTACCTGGCAGCCAGTGCGAACGACTTGCATGCCCATGATGCAACATAGCAAAAATTGGCAAACATATACTAGGACCCTCCGACAGGTCACCAATTGAGACCTGTTAGGGTCCAACAACCCTCAACTAACAGCCTATTGGAGGGTGCTGTAACAATAATTGAGACACTTAATGTATGAAGCACCAGGTAGCCACAACACTCGAACAAAAACGGGCTGCCAAAAGGGCTGCAGGTGATTGACCATGACAACTGGCTGGGTCAGATGAGATGCAAGAAGATCCACAGATGATCGAATGCTTTGGGTGAGCAACCCTCATTTCAACCATGAACAGACGGTATAGAGTAGAGGCATCATATCATCCATATGCTTTTTGGCACCGCTTGGGCAGGTCCTTCGCGAACTAAGCAAGGACCAGCGGCTGAATGACCTGGTTCAAGCAGAGCCAGGCAAAGAAAGTGCGAAGTTTCTGTTGGACTTGCAGGGCCCCCCCTCCAACAAACAGGGAGGTGAGGGAGGCACGTCGACCAAGTGCAAGTGTCACCATTTGTGTTGAGGTATCCGGCATTCGTTGTTCCACTTCCATGTGTGCGGAGAGGGCGTGTCCCAGTTTCTTCGCTTATGTCGGAGATCCCTGAAGCCCTGAAGCATCCCACCGAGCCGGGCTAGCACTGCCGGAGCCGGCACCCGCACCTCGCATCCTCCCGAGCCGGCACCCGCACCTCGCATCCTCCCGAGCAGACACTGTTACCACACCTAACTTGGCGTCCAACTGCCAGACTAGACGCAACGAAGGTGTGCATTACTGTAAAGAAACAACAGACCTCCCAGTTCGACCCCTGGAAGCAGGGACATGGAGCAACACCTATTGGGCCAGGGGATCTTCCATTGTGTTGAATTGCTCCGTGCCCATATAGCGTAGCAAAAGGAGCTGCTACGCCAGGGGTGTCTCCGGCCATCACCGCCTCCTATACAGGTACTTTGAGCCGTTGGACGGCCCAGGGCGCCATCCTTCCTGCGCTGCACGCGGGGATGCCGGCGTTGAACCTGGTGAGCGGAGGGCTTCGTGGGCGTTTTCATCTTCCGAGCGATGCGGATGTGACTTGGTGAGCACCAGACTTTCTGGGTCAAAGAGGACCAATTCGAAGATCCAAAGCAGCTCGCTCGGGGACAAACTGGAGAGGAAGATCGCTTGAGGACAACAAGGACCTCACAAGAAAGCTGCCAAGACATGAAAGATGATGTGTGTGCACAATGTCGCTGACAAGCAAAATCCACCAAGTTGTGTATTATACTGTGTATTATATCATGCCGGCACGTTGGTGCAATATACGATCAAGAATTATATATATAACATGTTGTGAGGAGGCTGGTAGCATTAAAAAGAGTGCTGAAGGACTGGGTTGGTAACTCAAGAAGCCGAGCCATTTTCATGTGTTTATCAAGCAGATCTTGACCAGACCTCTTAGCGAAAATCACCGTTTGCACCAAATGTTGACCGATTCAGTCCAAAGATTCGATCCGTTCATTTCTAGATCTACCTGCTCTTGGATTTCTATGGATTTCTGAATCCAGATCACTCCCAGGTCGCTCCAGCTCATTCGCCCCCCAGGCCAGCTCGGTGAACCTCACCTCCTTAGCCACCTTCACCGACGCCTTTGCTGCGGCCCTCCACTGCGCCCTTCGCGGTGCGCGCGAAGAAGCGGATCCAGGCGGCACCCTGCTGGAGCTGGTGGCAAGTGTCGTCCGGTAGCGTTGGCAGGCCATGAAGATGTTGCCCGGTTCAGTTTGGTCTGAAGGTGTTTCAGCAGGTTCACCCCGGAAAGGGCAACGCGGGTGTTGGCTCTGTAGAGCAGGAGGCTCAAAAAGGTTCAAGTCTTCATGGCCAGTGTGTGATGAATGTCCCAGTGAGCGCAGTTGCTCCTGCGCTGCAGCAAGCGCGCACTTCTTCAGGGATCCAACTTTGTAGAGATCCTGGATGATCCTCCTCAAACATGTGCACATATAGTCTAATCTTGTTTGACTGATTGACTGCGACTCGTTTGGGGAATTTTTGGATCCAAAGGAATGGATGTTGAGGACCAAACTTCCCTCATTCCTTCAACGGTCGCAGTCAGTTGAGTGGCACACCTGCGACGTCGCCATTTTCGACTCCGCGTCGCTTCACTCTGTCGATGGTCGGCGGCGCGGGACACGTGTCGTTCATCACCTCAACGGGCGATGGTCGAGCGACACACCGCAGCCACTGAGTGGCTGCGAGAGCTGAGCTGCTCGAGAGGAACCGAGGAATCTGTGGCGTGGCGTTTTCAAGCGGCTCGAAAAAACAGTCGCGGCTTGAGCCTGGTGAGAGAAGCGACCGTATGCAGCGGTGGTATCATTGATCAGCCACTTTATGGTTGGCATGTTCCGTCGCCGCGAGAACCGGGAGAAACCGCCAGCAGGCACGTTCGATAAAACAGGCTGTCTGAAGACCCTAACAGGTGGTTGCTGGGCATTTGTTGTCACCAGGAAACACCTCTTGGAGGGTCCAGGTAGAAAAACGTCAGACAAAAAAACGTCTGAAGGATGGAAGAGGTGGGGCAGTTCCTCCGCCCTCCGCCTTGGTGAGCGGCTGAGGTGCATCGGAACTTGAGCCTCAATGGAGTCGGCCTGGCTTGTTTGGCGATCGTGGTCAGACCTTTTTCTTGTTCTTCGTGCGAGGGATGGACTGAACCGACATGAAGGTGCCAAGAGAAAGATGGGCTAGAGCGGGTGACCTTGGGAATCCATGGGTCCATGGCCGAAGGCCCACCCCACGTTCTGAGCATCTGGAGCGGGAATTCTCGCTTAGAAAGTTCGGTGGTCACTTGCATTGTATATATGATTCCCCCCAAACCGGGATCTGGATGAAACACCGTCTTTTTCCACGGATTTGGGAACCACTGGAAGCACTCCTGGATCTCGCTGGCCACACTTGGTTTTGTAGAGGAAAGGGGGTCATCCGAGGAGTTCTGCTATCCACATCCATGATTCTTTCAAGGACTTTAAGGTGCACTCACTTGACCTTGGGCATAGAACCCCCCCCTGTCCCCAGCGCAGCAAGGAGCAGTGGGCCATTCTGGCATACATGGTCTTCTTGACCTTTTGGGTCACATGGCATTTGATGGGATGGGCACGATCCGGGCCCCTCACCACGGGCAGGCAAGAGCCTTCTGGGCCCAGTTTAATAAGGAGAAGGTAGGGGATGGTAGGGGCATTTAGATGATACATGATACAGTATACAAGCCATTTGGTGTTCTCAGTAGGGTTCAGCAGATGGCTCCAACTCATGGTGTTGTTCGCTTTATTTCCACTGTATATACAAGACTGCTCTCATTTCCGGCTGAACAGCTGCTTGTCGTTGGGAGAGGGGAAAACCGAAACTTCACCCACAAAGGAGCTGCAGATTCTGGGATTCCCCTGGTCGCGGTCCTTAGAGCGCATCAGAGCTCGTGGTGTTTTGGGCGGGTCCAAAGGAGCGGAACGCCGTTGAGAGATGGACATCCCAAGTTGTGACATGCGTTGGTCGGAAAGGGCACCTCAGTTCTAAGATATAATGCAGAACTTCTTTGCTTCTATAAGCAAGGTGCATTCTGGAGTATCCATGAAATTCCTGCCACTCATCATGTGACTGGTCTAAAGGTTTGCACTTCATACAACTGGCATGTCAACTAGAGACACCACCCTTTCTCGCGTCTTGAGCTCGCGTTCATCCAAAGTCGATGCTCAGACGGGCACGCACCAGAGCACCGGGCAACACCGCCGAACCGCTGTTCGAGCGCTCGAAGCGTCGGCTGAGTTGGTGGAAATCACCCACAACGGCACGCAGTATGTCTTGGCCTACGTGAGCCAGAGGCGCCAACAAAGACACAGCGCACACGCACATAATGAATCCTGCTGGATTGGAACGCCAAGCTGGGCACTCATCAGGTTTTCTGGAGCACCACCGATGTGTTTTTCACACGTCCAGATGAAGCCTGGTTTTGCTAACAAAAGCGCGGTTTCGGCATTCATCCTAGCACCTTCTGCATGTGTCTTGCGGCCCAAACTTGCAGGTGGTACTTCACCCCATATGTGGATGATGTCAAGGTAGATGTTCCGTCGCTCGGATGCTCCGTGTTTTGGGGGAATGGGAATGGCAGTCAAAGACAAGAGAGCTCTGAGAGAGCTCTCCCAAACCGTTTCTAGGGGGACTGCTTCAGGAATTGGTGTGGTTCTGTTTGGGAAGGCAACACAGGAAGATGAAAAGGCCTTTGCTTCTATTTAGATGGGGGCATAGGAAATCAAAGGACATCCCTCCGTTTCCAGTCCACAAGGAAATCCAATGGAATTAAACGACGCCAGCAGTGGTGACAAATTTGGGTAGCATGCTACCACTGCAGTTTCTAGGTCGGTTTGCAGTTGATAGGTCCAGTGAAGACTAGTCACTGAAAGACCCGGCCGGCATTGATTCGTGCTTGGAATGGTTTTTCCTGGCTCTATGTGAAACAGTCCTGCGCACTGAGGCATGCTTGCCTGGTCTTTGAAGGAACCGGCAATATGTTGCGTGCCTTGGAGACATGGTGAGGTAGGAACTGACTAGGAAGATGTGGGAAGTACACATCGTGGTTGACTGACGCGCCTTCCGTAGGTGGATCTTGTCATTCTCAAGAGGCTTCCGTGGCTCTCTGGCAAGTATAGTTATATAGCTTTTTGTGTGTATAGAGGTTCCGGTACCGAACATGGTGACTGCAGCACTGGGAAGAGGAAGGCAAGGTGCATTGGTCACGGCCGTCCCCAAAGTCCACTCGTTGGACCCCCAAACAAAGGAGGCTTTCAGAAAAGGGCCGTGGTTTGTTGGTGTTGGAATTCCCGATTCGCATGCGAATTCGAATGTCGCCCAGATGAATGGTTCAAGAGGCTTTTCGGTGGGTGAATCGTTCCGAACTGGCTGAGACGTGCGGGCTCCCCTTAGCTTGGAGGGTATTTGCTTATGTACGCTGCATTTTTTTGTTGGAAGGAGTTGCTTTCATGACCGCGCTCCAGGTCAAAAAGGACCAACCATGAATGCTAAAGCCTTTTTGGTCCACCCAGCTTTCGCTTTGAGGTGCCTATGCAGGAGAACTCAAGGTAATACTTGAGAGTGAGTCCCTTCTTTGTTGTAGCCAGATCCAGGTATGTGCCAGGCAGGAGGTGCTTAATTGGCCTTCCAGCATTTGACAAACAGATCATGGGACCAATGTGACAAGCTTAAGCACCTGTTCCAAACGGAAAGTTCCAGACAGCATGTTGGTTCATGGGATGGATTCCAACCACGCCAGCATCCCTTTTGCGGCAACGTGACCCAACCGGTGCTGACCAGCCACCCGTCACAGTCTCGGACGGAGCCCGGACGGAACCGCGGCCGTGCGGCTTCAGGATATCATTTTGGCTCCGTCATTATGGGCGCCTTTCTGAAGACCACGTTTCGAAGCACCGCTGGCCGATTTTTGGTTCGCTGTCGAAACGCGGGTCGCTGGCCGGATTCGAAGTGCATCTTTTGGGGGGCCCCGGGGGGTTGACTGGAACACTGGCAGAGCTTCGGTGGGCTGGTTGGTGGTGTGAGGCAATGTCAGGAGTAGGGTTTGTGAATTCAGAAAGACTGAGGATGGGTTCTTCATTGCCATTTTTGAGAGAAGCGAGCCGTTCTTTGACAAACATGATGCACGCTGATAGTTGCAGCTGATATGCAAATGAAGGTGCACCATCAGGGTATATGTTGGAATCCATGAAGGCCCTGTCGAATGGAAAGGAGGTGCCTCAAGCAAAGTCCTTCCTTTTTGTGTTTCCAGACCCATGGAATCAGGGAAACAAGAGACCTCCAGTGGCTGGGGGAGTCCTCTCTAGCACTCATGTCCGCTGGACGAGCCTCGCAAGACGCCAACCGGAAAGACCGGAACGACGGACCCTGGCAGTACCGAAAGTCATCGGCTTCACCCTCTACCTGGTGGGCTGTTGCCACTGGGATGATGGGGAAGGTGATGGGATGATGGGTGGGGAGGGCTTCATTCATGGCTCGGAAGGGGAGGGTTTATGGATGATGGGATGATGGAAGGGGATTGCTTTTGGAGAATTGATCGAAGAAAGGACCAAAACGAAGAGGTTAGAATGGCTTTTGGATGGAAGCATGGGAGAGAAAAGACCTCGACTGGAGTTGGCCACTGTTGGCGCGGAAGGCGAAAGGCGAGGTTGGTGATGAGACCCACTGCATGGCTCCATTCCAGCCAGTAAAGACACCTCGTGCTTCATCCAACGACTGTCCCAGTCATTCACGAACAGCAGCTACTTCGCAGTCATGGGTGAACAAGTCTTTTTTGTTTGCTTTGTTGGTGCTACCCACTTCTACACCGCCCACTCTTGGAGAGAGACCCCCCTCCATGTCAAAAGGGTGTGCAGCTCAACCAGGGAGACCGAGACGGACCACCCGGAAGGCCGCTTCGCCCGGCGCAGACGGACCGCTGGGCGCGGACCGCCGGGCGCGACCGCCCCAGGTGACCATCGAAGGAAAGGACGAGTCCGGGTGCCTCAGATGGGGTCGGCGGGCGGGGGCCAGGAGGCGGTGGGAGGGAAGGCAGGTGAAGAAACGGATTACAAGCACCTGAAAAAGGGAAGGAGAACACCTGAAACGTGTGAAAACATACCTGAAGAAAACCAAAAACACCTGAAAGGTGTTAAACGGATCATGTCCACTTCTTCGAGCTTCTGATGAGTCCATTAGTGCAATCTATGGCTATGTCTATGATACGGTAAGTTACCTATCCAAAATGACTCGGTTTCGACTTGCGCCATTTTGTGCCAATTGTTGCTCTCAGCGATAGAATGTGGATGGACACCAGCTCCCCAAAGGCTGCTCATCGGCACATTCCCTTGGACGGCTCCGTTGGGTACGCCAGCATCTTGATGGGGCAAACCATCTAATTTGCTCCCTAAATCTGGGTGTGGCAAGATCTAGGGTGAAAAGCATCTATATAACTGAACAAATGTACCAAACTTTATACTCTATACCAACTATTCTACATGAATGAACAGTAACATACTGAGCTTAAAAATTGGAGACATGAGCACATGAATGAAGATAGGGGCGCTTCATTTGACATAAAAATCCTCCTGTGATCCGTCCTCTGGCACCCCGTCCCGTCGACCCTCACGTGACTCCTCCGTCATGCCGATTGATGCCGACCGTGTCGTGTCGTGTCGTGCGCGACGATGGAGGATCCAGAGGAGCAGGTGAATCAATGTAGCCACTGGGTCTTCCAGGGGGAAGCCGGAGCCGCCGCGGAGGGCCACATGATGATTCTCACTACAAGGACCCCCAGTTAGCTGGGGTGGTGAATGGACACCTCTTCACTGCCAAGGGGGTTTTCTTCCTGTGGGGGTCCTGGTATTTGTGTGATTGCGTTGGTTCTGTTTTTTTGACACTGAACGCTAGTGGCATCATCGTCATGAGCAACAGCAGAGCCCCACTTGACCGAGAATGGAAACGGTCGGTGGAACTGAGCGGTTGGGTTGACAGCTGGGTGGTGGTGTACAGAGATTCCTTCATCAACAGGTATCAACGGTAGAAGTGGATGTGGGGCACTGGTAGTACTGGTAAATAGCTAGAAGTGTTAGCTAGACTTACTGGAAGTGTTAGCTAGACTTACTGGTAGTTAGTGTGATGCACGGACTTACTGGATGTGTGAGCTAGAATCAAGGCTTCAAGTAAGTCCGTGTTCACTTGGGTTGGAAGGTCATCGGGGGACCCCCAACGTGCAGTCTTGGATGAATTTGAGCTGATGAAGAGCACTGGAAACGGCCTGGTGACTCCAATGACCAGGTAGTGACCAGGGTGTGCCTTTTTTTCCCGCAGATCGACCTGGAGTTGTTCTTTGATAGATCTTGGACCTCCAAATCTTGTAGTCATGGATCAATGATATTGGGCTCCATGAGCCAACCCCCCCCCAAAGTATAACCTATCATAGAAAGAAGTTGCTAAAGATCTCCATTCTTACCCTCAGTCGCTTCGGCCATATAGCCGTCAGAAGAGCTTCCAGGGTAGGTGAACCTCCACATGGCGGGACATAAAACTGCGGTATTTCATGCGTAGAGGAACATGTCCCGCACAGGAGGCACCAGTAGGTTTCGTGCAGAAATTTGGTTCAGGATCCTGGCTGTTGCACCAGGATTGCTAGACTCCCTGGAATCATCATAGAAGTGGAAAATTTCCCCTTGGATGACCACTTCCCTCTACAAACCGAGCTCCCAGCATCGAAACACTGAGATTTGCCCCGGTGGTGCCCGCCGGTGGGACAGCGGGTTGGAGGGTTCGCCAGATGGAACGGTCAGAGCTTCTTCTAAGGTTTTCGACTTTTGATGAAACTCTTGCGGAAGGAAGGCTACATGGCAGGGACCCCTAGTTGTGGAGTTTTGGGGCCAGAAAGACATGGACTCCTAGCTGGCAAGAGGGGTCCATATTTCATCCGTTGGCTTGAGGCCAGCCCAGTTTCCAAAACGATGCAAACCCAGATTTGATTCCATGAAGACTTCTAAGTAGCTTCACCAACCTTGGGATAACAAACTGGTCATACCAAAATTCAGGAGACAGGCTTGTGGTGGTGGTGCTTCGGGGCGTGGTTCAGAATTGCGACACAAAGTGTTGCACACAAAGTGTTGCATGTTGCCTCGCATTTCAAGAGAAGGAAGTCGTCCCACAGCAAAATAGCCCCAGACACTCCATGCATCATTCACCTACATGGGGTGGTTTCAAGGGTCAATCTATTCGCTACATGGAGCGTTTGGTAATTGCAAAGGATTGAAGTCTTTGAATGGCACCATTTGTCCGCGTTCTGAAGTGGAGTAGGTGCAGCTGTCAGGAAATCGGGTGTTAGGCTGCAGGTCGCAGCCTTCAGAAGGAGGTTCGAAACTCCAAAACACCAGAAATACTCGAGGCATGTTTCCGATCAACCAGGAGTTGGAAATTCTGGACTCGGACCGTCATGATGGGGAGAAGCCAACAGAAAGAGTCCTCTATATCATGTGGTGGAACTTAGAGTAGGCCTTTCGTCGGTCACACTGCCTGTTACTGTTGACTTCGATGAGAAGCGAGACTTGTGCCGCAGAAATCCATCCCCCGTGGATTCAAACAAGCACACATTGTTGCTCCTTCTTTGGCCCAACAACCACCGATGGCCCCCCACCCACCTAAAAACCGAAAAGAAGAAAAAAGGGACTTTGGACTCCGGACGGAAGACGCCGGTTTCCAGCGGCCACTCCAGACCAACCGCCCGGCCCGGCTGCACGGCTCAAACAGCGTCGACGATGAGTGGTAGGGCCTCCATTCGCCTTCAGGTTCGGTTTGGTTCGGTGGAAGGCCTTGGGTGGAGCCAAAGCCGGTTGAAGGAGAACCGGAGACATGTCTAAACCTTCTTCTTTTCGGTGGAGGTTCGTCTTTTGGGGTGTTGGCCTGGTTTTCATGGAAAAGTGTGGAATCTCGGCCACATCAGACCTCCAAGGGCCGAAGAAGTCAGGAACCCTCTGTGTCTGAGGGGCGCGCCTTTGTCTCAGAGAAAGTCGTGACGGGCACTCAGGCTAAGCCGGCTAAGCCACCAGCCATCCCCCGTCCTACCCACAGCTTGAGGTGGTAGTGACCAGTGCTTCTTTCCTCCGTGCAAATTGAGCTCCAAGATCTGACGGACCTGTCCTGCTTTGCTCCGACTTCGGCAGGTGTGGATTGCTCTTCTTTTGCTCCTCGCGCATGCACAAGCGCAAAGCCCGGGGCATGCAGTCTTCCAGGCGAGCGACGGAGAAAGTCGGAGCTGCTGCTCTTGCCGCAGGGGAGCTGTTTGTGCGTTTTTTTTTGCGGAATGGCTGGCGGTCCATGGCTGTTGATGTTCCATTGTCAAGTTCTCTTGAGTTCTAAGGAAGAGCTGGTCAAGAGTTGGTGTGTGTCGCAAAATGCGGTAGCCGGGTCCCCGTCGATCAACGAAATGCATCCATAGTTGGTGGGAATATGGCTCCCGCAGTCTAAATTCTGCACGGGATAATGTATCTACACAGTATATAAATCCCCTAGAAGTCCCAAGACTGAAGTAAATTGGACTCCCAGGGTATGAGTATATGCACACTCTAAGCTTTGGCAGAGTCTGTGGTCCCCAACCCCCACCCCTTTCTGGCATCCCCCCCCCTCCTCTGCCGTTTACAGCACCGGAGGGTCGACCGAGGTCTCGGTTCGAGCGCAGGCGACGTCTTTGGCGGTGAAGGAGACCAGCGGCACCGTGGGGATTCCCTTGGCCCGTGAGGGCGGCGCCACTGGAGCCTTGGAGGTGCGCCGGGGGTGAGGGGGTGCGCGAGGGGGCGAGGTGCGCCGGTGTGGGCATGTCTTACTGTGTTGGGGCCATGGATGAAAAGGATCATCATATACACATAATAGAGTATTGATATAGAGTGCGGTTTTTCTAGAATCAGGTCCAGGCATGCACAGGTAGACTGGGTGAGTGAACTGACATCAGTGGGTAGAATCACGCCGGGGCGGCGCGTCTGAGCGGGACAGAGCTGCCAAAGTGAAAAGCTCAAGGACAAAGTGATAGCGAGTTCTCCCTGCCAAACAGTGCCTAGCCCAGTGTTCTTGAAGGGGGGGGTGAAGTTGTTTCAGACAGACAGCCAAAAAATGTCATCTTTGTAAGTCTAAACACGTCTAGGGAATTCTAGGGAAACCATGGGAAGCAAACTGTGAAGTCCGGCTCTGACATGATTTATAACTCTCATAAAATCTGATCAAATCTGCTCCAGTCAAGAAACAATAGAGGAGGAAACACAATCAAAACAAACAAAACGATCAAGTCCCTAGACCCAATCGGTCCAGTGGAGGGGAGAGGTCCAGACTGGGACCTCGACTGGGTTCTCACTTCGGTCTCTCAGCCAAAAGGCCACCGTGTCAGTGGACCTGGTGGTGGCTCGGCGATGCTTTTGGAGCAGGAAGGTGGAGGAACTGAGGAATTCTTCTCTTTGTTGAGGGCACAACAAGCCGGGACTCTGAAGTAAGCAAAACCACCCATTACCTCTGCACGGGCACACCATGCCTCATGAGGATCAAGGTAATAAACGTCCGGAGACGATCTTGCTGGCCAGTAGGCGTGAGTCACAGTTCCAAGAGTTTGGTCTACTGGAGACGGTTCGCCTTGTACGTGTTTTGTCAGTATTTTGGGGTGGACCCACGGGCTCAAATGTGTGCATATGTGGACGTTCGAACGCCGCTGCATTTCATACGTGATACTTGGTTCTATCAGATCTTCTATCTGATTCTACTCAGGCATTGTTTCCTTATAGCCTCTATACGGGGTATTTGGCGGCTTTCGTGCTCAATCTCAAGTATCTGTGTGTCCAGAACCATGGTTCCCAGGTGGGTTTTTCATCGGTTCCTTTTCGCTCGTGGGGTCGATATTGACCGACCGACTTCGTTTGGGCCCAAACGGCACACGACGGGTGAATCAGACGGTCAGACTTCTGTCAGACTTCGCTGCAGGTGGATTCGCAGTGTCTTGTTCTTCTGGCATTTGCAGCGTTGTGTTGTTCGAGTGTTGTTCAAGTGCGAAGAAGACAGAAGACCGACAGCAGCGGAAAAAAAAGAGACAGTGCAGTACTTGCGGTGGCTGAGGCGAGTAATGCAAGCAGCAGCAGGTACAACTTCTCGCCACAGATCGTGAGGCCTGCCGGGGCGGTCGAATGAGATGGATGTCGTCGGGGCTGCCGCTGATCGCCGCATTCATAAAGACTCGAGCTGAAATAACCCAGACACTTTGTGGCATATATGCCTACATTGACCCGAAGTCATCCACCCCAACTGATCGGCAAAGATGGCAGTCCCAATAGTCGTGTTTGGGCAATCATGCCAGTAGAAAATGTTCATGCAAGCCAGAATAGCACAAGTGTCTGGCGAGTTTATATAATTAGACGAATTTTTGACCTACTTGGAGCCCACATCCAATGAAGACCACAGGCACCAGTCATCGGTTTCCCGTGCCTTTGACTAAGGTGGCCGGATGGGGATCTGTTGGCCAAAGCAATCGCAGTCACCGTGCTGAACGACAACTTCTACCAACCAACTGAGGCCGTGGTCACAGCTGAGAAACCGCGCGTGGTGGAAACAGCTGAGGACATTCATGTACACTCACATCGAAGATCTCTTGTATGGATCCCTGTTTGAAAAAAGCTAGAAAATCTGCTGGCGATATACTACTCGCACATACATTCACATACTACTACCATGCCACATATGCCAGCACCATGGAAACGGTGGTTTATAGACACGCCTGACGACGCCAGTGTTCCCTCCAAATCCCACCCTTTCAGCGGTGCATTTTGTTGTTGGAACCCATTGTGCTCCACTTGTGCTCCGCTTTTGGAACAAAAATGGAGCCGGAAAGGGTACTCTTCATAAGTCGGATTAAAACCTGGGTCCACTGAATGTGTTGATTGAAGCCTTTCAAGCAGCACGTTGAGCTATTATTTTGACAGCCCATGGCCTTGGTGGAATCCTACTGCATCCTTTTGAGCTTTGACAAAGCCGCAAAAAGAGAAAACGTGTCTTCAACTGGCAGGTGGTCGAGCTGGTCATTTCAGACACTACTCCAGGAAGCGTTGGCATTCAACGCTTGCAGGTGGGTTGCTTGGGGACGCCGTCTTCGCAGTGACACCGTCCCGACACCGTCGTGGTCGTTCGCTGAAGTGTTCGAGCCAACCGCATGACACCTCCGCCACAGAGACTTGGGGGAAAGTCCGGCTTGCACTTCTCCAAATGCTTCCGAACTCTTCTGTTATTATGTGCCATGACGTGCTATGATGGTTTTGGCGCTGCCAAGGGCTCGTTGGATCCGACAGCATGTCCGAGCCCTTGGCAGTTGTGCTTGCTGACAGCTTCGTCCGCCCTAGTCCGCCGTCCCTGCAGGTTTGGATTCTACCCGATGAGGACGGCGGAGTCTTGTCCTTCACCTCAGGCGCCTGCCGTCCTGACCGATCGGACGAGGAGGTCACGGTGAAAAGGATCCCTTAAGCATTCCGGAACATGAAGTGTTCATTGCCCCGCCATGCTGAACTTAGGCGGTCGCTTGTGATTTGTGTATTTCCTCCACTTGGCCCAAAGAGAAGGGCCGGAGCAGGGAACACTCCGTTCCCGTCGCTGGTCTTTCTCCCTTCGAAACCGGTCCGCAACCAGCACTCCTGGGGGGGGGACTGCCAAGACCGGCTGCACCTCCGATCGGGTTCCCACGGTCTCTTCACCAGGCTTGCACATGGACTTCACCACCATCAGCAAGGTGAAAGAAGGCGGGGAAAGTGGTCCAACCCGCCGGGCAAGCCTTTAAAAAGGGCGAGGTGGGAGGGCAGTGGAGGGTGAGAAGAACACATGATAAGCACAAAAAAAGGGGCATCACCGAGCAATCCTGGTTGGTATGTGTCCAGATGTTCAAGACGTTGCAGACTTAATAACTGCCTCTTGGAATGTTCACGCGCACTTTGTCAGGTGGGTGGGCACCCCAACAACCAGTCATTGGTGTTCGTCGATGATTCTTGCGGCCCGTATGTGTGGAAGACTGAAGTCAAGAAAACCCCAGCGCCCTATGAAGTCCGTCCTTTTTTTTGGAGATCGCTTTAAAGACTTATAAACTGTACACCCCCTGGTCTCAGATGTTCGATCAACACCGCTCTTGAAAACCCACACAGTCGTATCATTTTTACTTGGGGCACCTATATCATCATATAGCCCCGAAACATGTGGCCCAACTCCCAAAACGCAGCGCCAGGCTTCCCTCCCAGTCCTCAATGCTTGGCCTTCGCCGAACGCCTGGGCGGTTCCAGCGGTGTCGCAAGCGTAACGGCCCCTTGGAGCTGTTTGGGCTGGTGGAGTGGTGGGAGCGGGGGGAGGTTGGACAGGTCGGAAGGCATCAGAAGATGTTTGACGTCTCCCCAAAAAATACTCCTTTGATTTCTGACATTTCCTTTTTTTGCTTGAAAGGAGGCATCGGACATCGGAGGAGTTTGGGGGGAAGAAGGAAGAATCCATCCTGACACAGCAACACGAAGCCCGTGGGCGGTTAGGAGAGAAAACAAAGCAAACGCTCAAAGATAGGCTCTCTTCGTCTCACTGCTCTTGACCTCTCCCCATCTGCGGAATGCATCCAACCCTCAACGCCTCCAACTGCGCACTAAATAGCGCTGAGGAGATGTTGGGGTGAAAGGTGGCAGATTCATTTCCCCGCGATCGCCGAAGGTGGTGACCCACCAGTCCCTGACTCTACAGGTCTCCGACAATGGCGGCAGACTGCCAACTGAACCGTGGCAGGTGGTGGTGACCCAGGGTCATGTGCCGATGCGTGGATCCCCACACCACGGTGGACGACTCATCCGAAGACGACGAAGCACGCAGAACGCCGTCCGGGTCCGGGCTGAGAGTCCGGTCCCGAGCCCCCAGGTGACCATGGATTGCGTTCGGGGTTGGGAGGACGGCGGAGGGCCCGGCGGAGGGCCGGCGGAGGGTGGATGTTCATGGGTTTTGCCTTGAATCCGGCGTGGGAGGAAGGAGAGAACAGGAAAGCAGTTGACACATGTTGACGTCTGTTGAGCAAACATTATTAGTTAGTTGAAGTGAGGAAAGAGCTAAGCTAGCTAAGCCTTTTTGTTGGCAGATGTGATGTCTTCTCGATGTTTCTGGAGAGAACTTAACTCCCCGCCAGATGACAACACACCACAGGAACTGCCACTGCCCACTGCTTGAAGCCAAAAAATACTAATTCAAAAGAAAAGAACGTGTGAGAAAAAAGAAAAACACATCCTGGTCATCCGCCAGGACAACTTCGCCACCCCTGGTGTGGACTACACGTTCTTCCCCGCCAACGAGCCTGTGGTGTGGGAGGACGCGGTGACCACCTTGTTGCCTTTGGAGCTGCGCGATAGGGCGGCGAAGGGGAGAGAGTGGAATTCAGGTTGGCAACCGGGTGTCTTTTTGCGTTTGGCCATGGGAGAAAAAGGTGAGATGGTCCATGTCCCCCAAGTTGTTCGAGTGAGAGTGAGAAATTGGACATCATGAAGTCGTGGTACTTGTTCGGTGCGGAGGAGCTTGCTATATAACAACGTTTATTTACTTATATATACTTGGAACCCAACTGACCCCTGTTTTGATAGGAAAAGGCCATATTTTGGGTGGTTGGTGGTCCAAAATAGCGGTCATTCAGGTTCTAGGTATATGTATATATATAATTATATATATACAGTTGATGACTATATAGGCTGCTACCTCTCTAGGGAACGATGAAACGATGAAGAGTGCATCATCAGTTGTATGGCATGGAGTGTCCATCAACTGCATGGTGGTGTAGATCCGAACATTTGACGTCGCGACATGAGTTCTCCTGGTTTTGCTTAAGGTGATCTTTATTTTCACTATAGACTATAGGTAAATCAATCCCCTTCTGGTGAATGTGCTTTTACTTCTTCCAGGTTCCTCAAGCAAATCCAAGTTATCCTGGAAGTGGTGAAAACATTCTGACCCGCCACTTGCCTTCCTCCGGTCCCAAACCTTTACCTGCCTCCTGCCCTGGGAGGTCTACCAGTGACCCGATATTATCAAATGAAACCGCAGCTCAGGTAGTGTCATCTCCTCACCCAACCCCATTTTCCCTAAGCCCATGCTCTTCCTGGGGCATGGAAAACATATTGAAACCCAAAGAGCAATGCTCCATCCAAAGACCTCACCGTCTCGGAAGGATGGGGAAAACGAGAGGCCCGGGTCGCGGATACCGAAAGCGGAGGGAAGCGGTCCCTGGCTGTTTTCGAGGAGTTCTTCGATCCTTCTTTGAAAGGTCATGGTGTTTTTTCATGAAGAAGTCAGAAGGAATCCATCACGTGATGGATTCCTTCAAGTTTGCATTAAATGATCGCAGCTATCTTTTGTTGGAGCCGATGCCCGTCAGATCCGTGATGGTCGTCGAGGTGCAAGCTTTTCTGTCGAAGATCCAACATGGATATAGATGGGGTGTGTCCCATTACCAGCAACAGTCAGTACTATATTGGCAATATTTGTACTATTTGGGGGTGAAAGGCCATTGATAACGATCACCAACAACATTCAAAAACTATTACTGGCAATGGGACATTACCCAAGACATAGAATTACATAGAAATACCAAAGAGCCCAGGAAAGTTTATGCATTCTTCATGGAACACCGATGTTTTTAATGACCAATCCTTATGGTTGAAACCGCTGACCATGAGTCACCAGATTGTTTTTTGGCTGGTGTGCATCCATCCATCCAGCTGTGCCAGTCGCTGTATTCTCTACAGCCTCAGCTACTTGGATGAGTTTATTGAACTCGGCGAGCACCTGAAGGAGATGGGACATGGAGGATCTTGATTTGGGTGCGCAGTTGAATCGGTAGACTGGTCCATTTTCCTTCTTCCGGCGCACAGGTCGAACTGGCACTGGGGCTCCCTACTTTAATACAGACCCATTTGATGAGAGTTCTTTTGATTCTTTTGGCCATCCTGGCTCATCATGGCACTGGTCGTATTATGTTTTTGTTGCATGTTGACTGTCACTTTAACCCTGTCAACAGGTGGTGGGTAATGCTACAATCCACCCACCAGAGCAAAGCCGGGCAATACACTATATACCTGTCCATGAACTCCTGTTTACTTCAACGTGTTCTTTTTGAAGAGATGTTATTATTCCTTTAAAAAGAACAGAGGATGCTACGAACGGAGCTCCTGGCATCGCTACGAACGGAACAAGCGACGGACGGAGGCATCCTCGGCGCCAAGGTAAAGATACAGAGGCACCATACCCGTGGCAGAGCGCGGTGATCATCTGGCCGGATGCCGACTCCGACGCTCCGGCCCCGAGTAGAGTGCCGAGCAGAGTGATGGGTCGCGAACACCTCGGTCAGAGAGATCTGTGGGGGCGAAGAGGTATGCGTCTTCTGGATCACCTGAGTGTCTTGCTTCCCCCTCGTTGAGCTACTACACCGCTTCAAAGGACAAAGAAATGATATCCAACAGATGCGATGAAGCGATTGGGAAGACAGGTAGGGAAGGAAATCACTTAGGACCACCATTGGCCGGGGAGCACTGTGAGGCGCCGTTCAGGTGCCCTTCAGCTCAGGAAGACATTGAAAACCTTTGCTTCACGATCAACAACGCCCCGCACAGCACCGCCAAGCTGACGACAGGCTCTGGAAGATATGCCTTCGCTGCACCAATCTTTGGAGGGCACTTCCGGTGTTTCCTCATTTATGGTATGCTTTTTGATTGATTCCTGTGTGCTTTTTCCTTTTGGTCAGCCTGCACTCATTGGAACAGGTGAAAGAAAAGTCCGCCAACACATTCACACGAAGTGATCCCGAAAGCCATTGGCCTGCAAGACTTCTTTCCAAGCACACGAGCCTCAGTCCTGCCACAGGTTAAGAGGAGAGCACCATTCGAGTCCCCGACTTTTGAATGACTTGGACTCCCCAGTCCTGACCAGTTAGTGGATGGTTGGGTTACCTGGGTTGCTTCCGGAGGAGTTGGGTCCCGTAGTTCGGAGTCGACTGAGCCGACTGTCCGTCGGAGTTCGGAGCCTGAAACTGGTGGCGGCTTTGCCACTACACATTGACATGTGGAGAACCTGCACCAGTCACCGTTTTGTTGTGGGGGAAGGATGGTTTTTCCCCCCTTTTTAGCCAGAAAAAGCGGCTTGAAAACGATCGAAAACATGTCTGCTCCACCCTAAGCAACGGCCGGGAGTCCCGATTCGAAGTGGGAGATCACCTGGCGTATCAGTTGACGGCGCCGTCGAAAGGCCGTCGATCGCCCCCCGGCCGCCAGACAAGATCGAAATCTATTTGCAAGATGGCGGGGACACAGGTGCGGCGACGGGCGGTTTGGCGGACGTTTGCGGGGGGGACATGGGCGCCAAGAAACAAGAAAAAAGGAATCTAACACATCGAAGAAGGGGATTAAATAAAAAACACGACAAGCAAACAAACAACCATAATTGACTATTTTTAGGTACCACTGGAGCCTCCAGGTGAAGGAATTGTGTCATGTGATGCAGCTGTGCGGTTTACCGCTGCGCTCAGCCAGTTGCGACGCCGAACGAAGAACTCGTTGCACCGAAGTCCGACGAGCTCAGGAGCTGGTGTCACGCCGTGCAACTTAGGTGCAGCGGCTTGGATGCGTTTCGCAAACGGATTCAGAAAGCCTGACTCGGATCACCTGGGTTTAGGTCATGGAGAAGTTCCAGAAATTGGGAAGAACTCTAGATCGTTCTTCAGATCCTGGGGCTAGATCGTTGTGGAGGTGACTTCTAGGCCGCAAAAACAGCTCCCGTGTAAGCTCTCGTCGTCCATGTTCCCCCCTCTCGTCTTTTCCGCGAACCCCGGCCGTCCTCGTCCTCCGGCCGTCCTCCTCGTCCTCGTCGCGTCGCTGGCCGCAGAGCTCGGAAAGTCGAGGAGTGCGAATTCAACTTCACCGATCTGCATTTCGAGCCTGGCACCAACATCAGCCTCCAGCAGTTGGGATCACCCAGTTTGGAATGGAGCGAACTTCACCGCCAGACATGAAGTCAAGAGTGGCTTTTGGGTTCGGTGTTTTGGTGGGCAGAGTGGGAGGCGGAGTGTTTGGATCCAAAGGTCGTGACCCGGTTTCGGAGAATTCTGATTCGGATGAATGGGCTGCCGTACCAACATAACCCATCAAACAAATAGATGTTGGATGAGTTTGGCTCCGCGAGGAGGATTTTCGACACTGCTCGGCGTGCTCGGGTCAAGAATTGACCTAAATACATGCTATCTTCGAGTTCAGGGAATCACCACACGAGTGTTTGGTTACAGGCCCAAACCTACCACAAAATGTGGGGAAATCGTTGATTAGTTCACATCAGTGTTCACATCTGATGCCCAAAGTTGTATTGCTCGTCAATCTGGCTGCAGCCCTGCCCTGCCCTGACCTCACTCGCACTGGCCTCAGGCGTTGCACGGCTCTAACCTGCAGGATGAACGAGTTTAATGCCCCTCGGCTAAACTCAGCTGAACGCCAGCCTGCTTTGGTGTTTCAAAACGTGTCATCCATCGGTATTGATTGTTGGATGGAGGGTGCCGTCTTCAAATGTCCATCAGAGAAGCTTTTGTCGTACACCACTTACATCCATGAATTCCGTTGAAACCGTCTTGGTTACCACCTGAAGCTGCCTCCTACCTATGGCAGCTTCAGGCAGCAGACCTTCACCCTTTTCACCCTACTCAACCCAAAGTCCAGGACCTTCCGCCCAACACAGCGATGGGGGGAGCCGGATCTGGCTCTCCCCGGTTTTCGCGTCGAGCCGAGCCGCGCGGATGTCCCATGTGGCTTCAGGTGGCTTGTAGATGGAACATATATGGAACATCTATACAGACATCTTAGAGTCACTGTGAGATCCTGAAGTTGCATTGATGTCTTGTCAATGGAGGAGGGTTGCCTCTGGTGAGTTCCAAAAGACCTGAATCCACCGGACAGCACCGGACACTTCTTCAGCTCGAGGTATGCTTAAATCTGTTTTCGCCAGCATAGACCCCAGACAGCAAAAGGTATTTGTGGGGAGTAGCAGGGGCATGCTGCATCCAGCCTCCACTGGCATAGACAGTTCGCAGCAACACCCTGCAGCGGCATCCTGCAGGGCGCTAGCTCCCAAGCTCCAAAGCCCACACAAGCACCTACCTAGCACTTCCAACGGGTGCCCAATGGAGACCTATAAGTAGGACACCCAGACAGGATGATCCTGGTATACTTGAAGTAGGAACTCCAGTAGCTCCCACTATTTGGGGCAAAAGTACCTTTGGTGCTTCTGTGTTGCTGAAAACACCCACACTCCCCGTTTTGCTCACCCCAGCTCCAAGACGGGACTCGCTTGGCACATCTAAACTAACGCGGACGAGGTGACGAGCCATGAAGTCACCCTGGAGGCAGCCAAGCTTCTTCACATGGAGCCCGGGCTTTGGTATCTTGGCATGTGGAGATCATGGCGGGCGCACTTGGTCGGACCGGCGGTCGCAGACTGAAGAGATGTGTGCGAATGTGCTGGGAATGTTTTGGTCGTCCGAGTGACTGAACGGGGTAGAGCATCGCCGAACTGGACTTCTGGGACTGAAGGAAGTCAGTTGATATGCGGCAGGCTTTAGAACAGAGAATCACCAGAGTGCCATGTGTTCCGCTGCCTTGTTTGCTCCTGAATGGTTTGAATCGGAGAATCCTCCAACCACGCCTGCGCCCGCGTGGTGCTTGGCGCACGTCGCTCCGGGCGCCGCGCGGCGAACGCTCGGCAGCGCTCGGCCTGAGGTTTGCATGTCGGTGCTGCCCGGCAGATTGCTTGCGGTCGTCCGGGAAGTTGTCACTTCCAACAGCCACAGCTTGGCATACAAAGAAGGACCCCTTTGGGGTGCCAGGGTTTTCTTCATAAAGACCCCAAAAAAAGGTGAGTGGATGTGAAGCGCCTGGGAAACCAAACAAACAAATGAATGTTTCCCCAAACAGCCATCTTCGATGCAAAGGATTTCAACTGCCATATCAAAACAACCATGTGTTTCTGGTTGTTTCGTTTCCAAGGGGTGCATCTTTTAGCACTTCGATATAGTGTTTTTTTTTCGGTTTCGGGTCCGGATTTGGCGATGTCATGTGATTTCCACCTTTCTACGGACTCTTTTGTTTGGGGTCGAATCGGTCGATGGGCGTAGCCGTGTTGGGTCAACGCCGGTGACTGGTGACTGACCGTTGCGCTAGTGCTCGAGATGATGAATCACTTTCAGGAGGTGGCCGGATTTCCGGTGAAAACGACCTCATGACCACTCCAATCGGAGACCTCGCTTCAACCATGGTTCAACCCATGGCGCCGACCTCGGAGACCGGTCTGGACACCGGTTCGGGGACACCGGTCTCCGCCTTCGTTCGGTCTCCCTGGTCCATCTCCAGGCTTCGGACCGTCCCCAGCAGCACAAGCCATCACCGCAGTCATGAGCTCCGGCGAGGGGAGTCGGGGGACTGCTGGGCTCGAGCTGGATGGGGAGCTGGAGCTCATGAGAGCTGGGGGGGGAGGCACTCTAGCAAGTGCCTTTGCTGGCGCACCAGTGGCCGGAGTACTAGCTGCAGCTAGCTGTAGTTAGATGAAATTGGTGAAATTCTCCAAGCCACTTTACAGATCCCACTTGTATCCTTTGGTTGGGTGTCAGCATCGTCAGTTCACTCCAGGTTTCCCAGATGAATGATCTCTTTATGCACCCGTCGTGAACCGCGATGGGTGCATGGCACTTTTAGTCACCACGTCGCGAGGTCCGACATCGTCACGGGGGTGAAACCGAACCCGACGCGCGCGCGGGTGGACAGCCACCACCGACATATCTGAAGAGTTCTCGTCCGCGCCACGGGTTCTCCCGTGGACACCGAGGATCAATGGGCCAACGCCACAGAATTTCGTGTCCTGCACGATGGGTTGGCAAACTTGCTCAGTGCCCTGTGGCTGCAACTTCTGCTATTGAATGGCTATGTTGTTCTTGAGGGCTGCATTAAGTATGACGGAAGCTCTCAAGAGTGCATGGGAGATTGAAATGTGTTGCTTGGCTCTCCTCAATTGGAAAAGGATGTGAGCACCGTGCCGGGGAAGAGGCTTTTCTTCGTTCGGTGCGGTGGTTTGTTCAACTGATCATGCTGTTCCGTTTTTTTTTCGTCCACCCCTTGCACGGGACAAGTTGACATCTGATAGCTTTTGCAAAAGGTACAAGGATCAGGGCTGGCCAACTTGCTTTTACTTGAGGTGATGTTTATTGATTATTCCCAAGTAAAGCCGAGAGTTGCCTTGTTTTGGGCGAGACGGCGAGACCATTTTGCGCAGTGCAAGGCAATTGCTGGGCGAAGGCTTGAGCTGGCTACCCGTTCAGTTTGTTCACGTCCTTCACGCATGCATCTTGGTATCAAAGCAGCCCTGGCTATTCTGCAAGGCTGGCTGGTGGTGACAGATGTAGGCCCTGTAGGCGGTTGATGAATAAAGTCTTCCAGCTGGAGATGTAAAACCATTCTGGAGACGTAAGTGTTTGATTGATCAACCGTCTACATGAGTGGGGAAGTAACTATGCGTTTTCTTTCTTTACGCCATCTCTCAAAACGCGAGGCCACAGAATTGGTCCAGAGCGGGCGACCGGAGATCACAAGAAAACACATTCGGCTAAAGCAACTGCAACCCTTCAACACCCATGGGGAAATCCCTTCAAAACCCAGCTGTGAAAATCAGATCTGAGTCGATCTGAGTCGCGAGACGAGGGGTGTCGGGCCCCGAGAGCATTCTACCTGAAGGGCGGTCGGCTTCGATTCAGGTCCCACCCTGGAGACCAACGGCACAGAGGCGCGCGGCGACACGCGCGGCGACCCTGCGACCCTGCGTCTGGCTGGGGTCACGTGGGTGCTGCGAGCGGGGTTGTTCATCGGGACCAGGTGTGTTCTCCAATGTTGTGGCTGCTGCTGGTGGTTAGCATGCTGTGAGTTAATTGTGGAGGTGATCGAAGAGGAGTTTCAATAGTTTCAGAATGTCCACCGCGTTTTCCTTTATGTACAGGGACTCTTTCCGCTACCGCTTGGCGGGCCAGTGGGAAGGTTGATGCCTTTTTGTTTGACCCACTGACCACTGGCGCCAGCGCCGCAGACAGCCCTAGTGGGTGCTAGTCATGAGGGCCATGGCACAGGGAGCCCGAGCAGTGGACCATTTGCCGCGAACGACCGACACGCAGGTGGATCAACCAGTTGGTCTCCCAGCCATGACCCACAGCCATCTCTTCAAGCAAGGAAATAGACGATGTCAAAAGCCTGGGCCCACAAAAGGTGTGGCGATGCGGGTGCCAGTCGAGCTTGTTCCATGCATCATGCAGCCATGGTTCAGATGACAAGAAGGAACTACCAGCAGAACATAGGTCAATGTCTTTGGATACATGGGGGCTATGGGTACACTGAGCCGTTAAGGTCCCATGCATGTCTTCGGCGTGGCTTGCGCCCGTGTCCTTGCACCCGTGTCCACCAGGCTCTGGTGTCAACGTCCCTCTCACGTCTCCTGACGCAGGTGGAGTCCTACGTGGATCAACATCTCCTCTTGGGTGGCTTTGGCACTCTTGACCGTAGTATCTTGTCGCAGCACCGCGCCGGGCACAGCGGACTGCGTTGCCGGGTGTTTTGCATCACTGCTTCGTGCCACGGGCATGCACGTTTAGGCTTAGGGGATGTCAAACTGGACCTTCGAGCTTCAAAATTCCGCAGGAGATTTTGGCTTGGTCAATCAAATCCCAATCACTCTGGCCTGGCGCACCTCACAAGGGTTCAGAGGGGTGGCCTGCACCATCCTCTCAACCCGCCCATCCAGAGACTCTTTGTGCCATGTCGCCGGTGTTCGGGTGCTTTGGTCACGCGATTTGAGGTTTATCTCCTGGAACCTGGATGACCATGCAGAATCCACAGGCGAGGTTGATGATGGAGTCTGGAGTGTTACACCCTGGGGGGAAAGAGTGGAAAAGGGAGACAAAACCATATTCCAACAAGGAGTTCGGTGGAAGAAGTTAAACTGAAAGGGTCAGGATTATGAAGTGTCAAGTGGTTAAAGCAGCGCACGTCGTTCGTTTGCTCCAATCAGACGCTTCCGTTCAACCCCTCAAAACCCTATAGGGACTTTTGAGGACTCCTGAAGCCTTTCAGAGGAATTGGAACCTAGGCCAGGATTGAGTCCTCAGAACCCGACTCAAAACCAAAACGGGTCGCGGGTTGCGAGTCCGTGTGCTTCAGGAGATGGCATTGGCGGGCCCCGGGCTCTTCCACCTTTGCTGGTGCTCTGGAGGTCCAGGAGTTCAGCCGCACTGAGCCGGATGGTTTGGTTCAGTTGGCTTTGGGGGGGCCCCGAACTGCCGTTTGCCGGATGGTGCGGTTTTTGGTTTGGTTTGGGTGGTTTTGGGTTCGGATTTCTTCAGCACTTGATGTGATAGACATCATGCAGTTGTTTGAAACGAAGACCTAACTGCCACGAGAAGCATCATCTTGTGGGATTTGGGGAACATGTCGATGTATAAAATGTGTTGTTGCATTGGTTTGTCAGCCCATTCTTTAAAAAAGCCGCTGCCGCGAGGACAAAATTGCCTGTTTCTCGAGAATTTTGTGGTGGACGCAGGCGCTGAGTCCTACTTGGTGGCTCCTACTCTGTGGCTGACTCGAGACCAAAGAAGAGGACCAGATGAACCAGTCCTTTGCTGGGATGAGACTGGATTGACATATTTCAGCCAATAGCTGAAATATGTCATCTGGGCTGCTACTGGGAAATTCGTTTGGGCTGATATTGGATTGTTTGAGGGCTCATCTCCACTGGCACTCCTGAAGAATTGACAGAAGATGTTCGCCTATTCAGCCTGTTCAGGCTCCAAATCCTAATCCGACCGGCTCATCTGGAGGGGATGTGCCCGACAAAGAGCCATCATGAGCCACCCACTCAAATGCATAAATCGGTTTAACTTCTGGCTTTGGGGATTGTATTGTGCCAGATCCTCTTTAAGAAGCGGGGAGACGTTCAATCTCTGTTCGTGCTCGTGAAAAAACACTAGTTTCAATGAAGCGGCGTCTTATGGCTTCTTGGATCCTACCTTGGAACCTCCATGCTACCAATTGATGTTCAAACGCTACCAAGAGAATCCAGGATCTCACAGGCACGACCCGTTCTTCCTGCGAACAGCTCCAATTCACCGGTTTCGTGGAGGGTCGGATGGCAGGATCGAAAGTCAATTTGGGTGCTTTATTTTACATTCCGGGAGCCCGTTGGAGGGACCTATGAAGGGAATTAACATACGATATTCATCTATACACACGCCCCGTGGGATCATCATGGTTACGTGGATGGCACTAGTCACTATGTTTAATGATGCGAAAAAAGGAAGATCGTCATCTTTCCGCCATGCCATCCACCGAAACCATGAGAACTCCAGGTGGTGTAGAGAAGTGTTTTGGATTGTTTGGATGTTGTTTAGGCATCCCCTGGCAGAATGATCATCAGTCATCCCAATTGACTGTAACCTCCTTGAGGTGAGTTTGACTCACCAACCTCAAAAAACACACGTCATCAGACATGCCCAGACCATCACATCAGCTCCTTGGCCACCCCTGGACCCTTCCGCCAGGAAAAACGTGTTGTTTCAAGCACCGTGTCCTTCCGCGTCTCTCGCAGCCGTGGGTGTCGCACACGTCTCGTGTCGCTGCAGGGCTTTTTGAGATGGAAGGGCCCAACGTGCAAGCCGATCAGCAACTGACCTTGGGCGAGCTCTATGAGGCGCGAGCGCTGAATCGGCGCAGGGCTGGGCTCGGAGGGCTCGGGAGCTGCATCGGGTGCCTTTGTTTCAGCCAGAGACGTTGCTTCGTTTTGAGACGTTGCTTGGTGTTTGTTTTGTAGAACGCAGGGGCCACCGGGGTCCCAGAGGAGCGGTGGAAACATAGCTGCTCAACTGGTTGCCTGTTGTTCTCGCTGTTGTTTGCTTTCATGGTTGTTCATGGTGGTGCAATCCTCTTTGTTTGCACTCTGCAGTCACGCATAGTTGTTAGAACTTGAGCTTTAGTTATTTGAACTTCGAACTATGATATTGTTGGAAGATGGTTGAATCCCGCTGCATACTGCTTGTTCTACTCGGCGAGCAGTTTTTCCCTAAGGTCTCGGCAAGGCCAGTGGCATTCAGTATGTACTAATGATTAATGTCTTGCATGCACATGTACCTGATTTCCTGGTTTCCGAGGCCACTCTTATCTCCAATGTGTGCTTTCCTTTAGGTCTCGTCTTATCCATGGGCTCTGGGCCGAAGAATCGTCAGAAAGAGAGTCCCAACACTTCAGAAAGCCCTATATATCGGAATTCTTCCAGGGTCCAAAAATAAGGAGTAAAACCTGGTCACTTCTGTTTCAAGGCCATCAATGAATACAAGCACGATCAATATCAATGAAGAACAAAGAACTGCTATGAACTGCTACAAGGCACACACCCAAACACCGCGTCTATATACTGCGCCTCCCTAAAAGGTCCCAACAGAGCGTCCCGTACGGTCGCTCGGTCCGGTACTTGGCACCTGTTCGGGGGATGGGGCGAAGCGGATCAGACCAACATCACCGGTGCGAACCTGGCGCCGGGGGACCAGCTGGCGCTACAAGAGGTGAGCTGCCGCAGACGGGGACGGGGAGCGGTGCCGGGTGCCAGGTGGTCAGAAGGAGCCGACATGCGGAGTTTTTTTGGGGGGCAGTTTGTGGAGGAGAGAGGTTTTTCTATGCATTTCTTGTGGCAAAATCGGGTGGCAGCGTCTGAAGCCGCCGCGACGAGTTCGTGGCTTTTCGGAGGATCGAACTGAGACGGTCAGTGGAATTCAAGCTGAACGTGGGGTGGTGGTGCGGTGTCCAAGCTGACAAGTTCAGTTCTGTTGTAAAGTCTGGAGGAGTTGGGGTGGAAAACGTGCCGAGCTTCGATCACGCGATGAGGGAAATAGAGAAGAATGCTTCGAAGCTTGCCCCATTCATGTAGATTGATTAATCAACCCTCCATGTGTGAAGAGCTTTCTCAATCCAAATGGGGCGTGTGTTCATCGAGAGTCTACATGATGATCCTCTCCCATATTACTTTGAAATTGGGGGATTCTCCCTGACTCCGGGTGAGACAAACCTTTGGGGCACCGAAAGTCCAATGTGAGTTCCACAGAGTCTCTTTCTTTTCCAGACATTCTCCATCAAGCTCCCACCCCGCATGACCTCCCAAAGCCTCTCAGAGGCAGGTAGTTCCCCACAGACTCCCCATTTGAAGCGATGAATTCCGACAGGTCCAGTCATCTCCGAACCTCCACACCCATGGTAGATTTCCCTACACTGCCCCGATTGTTCGGGGTGGGGACCTTTCCCCAACCAGAGTTTCAATCGGGTCGAATCCCGGACGAAAGCGGCCGGACCCCGCACTTGACGAAAGCTCGCAGGCCTGCAACACAGCGAACGTCTCGTCCACCACGTCGGATGACGGGTATTTCTATCGCTTCGGGCAGGCGAGCTGCGAAACACAGAGGTTTCACTGTCTGCGTTGGCGTCAGCCGACCCCCAAAAGGGCGGGAAGGGCGTTTTCTAAAACCTCGAGTTTCGAGGCCTAGCTGTGGAACACAGGAAGGTTTCCATCCAAGGGTTTGCGAGGGCTGAAGTAGGACCACCTGCATTTGAGAGGGTGGGACCCTCAAAAAGGGTCGCTTTTGCAGCTGCTCCACCAATCGATCATCTCACATGTGGAGCCTCAACGCCTCCAAACGGAGCGAGCTCCCGTGGTGAATCCGTGGGAAGGGGTTTGGGGGTCTCAACTCAATTGGATCCATTGGGAGCTCAGAGAGATCTCACTGTTTTCTTCTGGAGTTCGGTCCCCGACCCTTCTTCAGTCCTTTTCTTATCGTGGAGGTGCTGAAAAATTGCAGAGTGCTACGCCCAGTACTACGCCCACAACAAGCTTGATAGAAGTGGTGAAGTAGCATATGAAGATGTCCGATGTCCCCACACCGAGAAGTGAGGCCATCCATATGAAGGGAGGCCCCTGTTCTCCTCCTCGCCCCGCAGGTGACCGGCATCCCTCCGGGTGGCTACTATTTGTGTTGGTGTCGCCCCTCGGATGCAGTGGGGGGGTTGGTCTGGAAGATGTTTTGGTTCTAAAAACGGAAAGAGGTTCTGGGGGCGTTTTTGGAGGTTTAGGTGCTTTTTGGAGGTTCTGGTGGCATTTTTGGAGGTTTAGGTGGTTTTGTTGCGTTATGGTCCATGCAGTTGGTGTGTTTTGGTTCTGATGGAGGGGGTCAAGTGCCCTGTTTTTGACCTATTCCGGGCCTGATGCAACAGTCACCGGCCTGAATTGCACCAAAGCAGACCCAAAACGGATTGGGACTTGGGAGTAGGCACAGCGCGAAGGTCTTCCCGAAATCGGTTAGCACTACCCACTCATCGCTTCAGGCAAAGGAGATGGAGCCAATTGTAGTCATCCAGCGCCTTGGACCGCAGGACCATGGTGGGAGTTCGGTCGGAGGATAGGTGTGCAGGCGCCTGGTGAAGGGCCACCCAGTCAGTGGACCATTTTTAACCTTTGGGGTGAATTGGTCTTCCATGGTCTTCCCAAAGTTGTCACAGGTGGAAACCATTGAAAACCTCTATTTTCCAGCCACGCTCGGCTGTTTTGGAGTCAGATCTTGGGCTCAACTCCAGAGAAGACCAAGCTACCAGGTCCCGAACATGCTGGTCTTGAGAGTTTGGAGTGAGCCACCACGAACTCCACAAAGCTGGCTTGCTGTTGGGGCCCCTGAAGTGGTAAGCAGGTAGTTGTGGAGACGTGCTCGCTTAAAACAAAGGTGCGAGTCTTAAAGTCGTCTTAACCCAACTTGCACTTCGTCATCATGGGACCCCGACTTTCCTCACCGTCACCTGTGGAAACCTCAAGCACGAGGTCCAACCGGACCCGAGTTGGGACCTCATGCCTCGGGACGAACACTTGTACTTTCCTCACCTAGGACCACTGGCAGCCGGTGGGGAAGGTGGAAGTTCTGTGTCCGAGCGCCTCGGCCAAAAGGGGTGGAATTCTGTTATGGGGAGGCCCTTCCTCCTGTTCATCAATTAGCATGCTGTGCTGCGCCAGGCCAGAATCCATTCACCTCTCTTGCTGGCCTCAGACCCTATGAATTGCTTTGGTCCTTTTTGTATGAGTGGATGTTCACTCCAGAAATCCAGAAGCTCCTCATTTGGTGGAAAATCCTTTCAAAAATGCATGTGTCTTAAGTGCTTTAGCTCGGGCTTTGACTGCTTCGTTGGTGAGTTCTTTGGTGTTCCAGCATGGCGAGTCCCACATCCGCGTGTTAAAGGATGAGTCGTCCATGATTCAGCAAGAGGAATAGGCGTGTCCCACAAGGGGGGTAACAGTTAGCACATGGACCCCCAAATAGGTGGAAATTTGGAAATGCTTAGATCCACACCAAAAATGTATTGGAAACCGATTCTATCTACTTTGGGACCACTACAGTGGTTTATTTCGTCTAGGTATTGATGAGACCAGTCCGGAGACCGGGGACCCACACTGCTGCAGGAGGGACCTATAGCCTGGGCCAGGCGTTTCGAGTCCGGGGGCGGAGAAGCTCGGCGTTTGGCTGGGGATACGTCCAATGAGGATGCATCGACCATGTTGAGGGTGATAAATTTGTGTGGGTTGACCTTTGAGGATGTATCAAATGTGCCTCCAAGTCTGGCTCGAAAGATAGAGAGACACACAGAGAGAGAGAGAGAGAGAGACAGAGACAGAGAGAGAGAGAGGGAGGGGGGGGACGAGAGAGAGATATGATATTTAGAAGAAAAAGAGTTGACCGCGTTCCCCACTTTCCTCAGTGGAGAGATTGAGGAAGTCAATCTGTTTGGGTAACTCGTTGGACTTCGGATGTTGGACTCTGAACGGCTCGCCGACTCAACCACACGTCTGGGGCCCAAGACTGCAGTCCCCCGAAACGCACCTGCTCTTGGAATTGGCAGAGGTTGCATTGAGGGAAGTGGATTTCAGCCATCAAATGTCAGAGCTTCGCAAAACACTTGTTGGGATACACTTGGGTGATCCTTGAGGTGTTTGATGTCCGCCATATCACAGGCACCGTGGTGCCGTCGTACGGCACCCCGGCCCGATATGACGGGATACACTCAGACTGACTCACATCACATGGTCACGTGGATGGCATGGGCCCCTGCCAGGAAGACTACTTCCCTGTACGAACAGGGGGTGAACTCCACTTTCATGTGATGTGTTCGTTGGGCCATGTAGACTCTGGATCTTATTTCCCCCACATATGAAGAGGATGTCCAATTCAAATTGGGGGGTTATGGTCCTCAAGAGTCACACCATTGAATCCTTCTGAAAATCATCTTCTCCATAGAATGGAGCAAAAAAAAGAACGATAGAATAATAGATAGAGAGTAAGACTGTAAAAGCCTGTGTACCTGGGACGCGCCAAAGTCTCCCAACAGATCGGCAATCGTCACCCTTCGCCTGCCGCAGACGTGCACGGAGTGTCACTGGCCCTGGGACGTGCCCAATGCGGCACGCAACGCCTGTCAGACGAACGCCTTGCGGGCGGCTTGGACGTCGGCTGGGATGGGGTCAAGTTGGGATCATCGTCCCATCTACTTGAAACGCCCGCCCCAAAAAATATCCAGCAGGCTTCAAAACTTCAAAAGATATGATATAGTTGAAGTTGAAGGGACTGCCAAAGGGACAGCAGTTTTTGGGGGGCGAAGCCGCGAGGTGGGAGGTCAATCGAACAATTCAAAGGTTGGAAGGGTCGGGTCAAACCTCCCCGGGGTGGGCCCAATTCGGTCAGGCATGGCCAGGCTGGATTCTTCCAAGCTTGAGACTGAACGCCCACCTTGGCTGGTGTTTCAATCTAGGAGGGCACCAGCCAAGGCACCTGAAGTTCAGCGTTCGTCAGACCGAGACTTTGGCCCATTACCAGCAACAGTCGGTAATTATACCCTTTTTGTCACGATGTTTGGAGAAAGAAAGGCCTGCCACCTCATTCTCATCCACATAGCCTCTAGGCACGATCTATGAGTCAATGAGCTAGGTCCAGTTCGCGTAGTTCGCGTGACATCCCCTTCAACTCACCGGGCGGAGAAAGCGTCCACTGAGGCGGTCGGGGTGGCGGTGATGTTCGTGTTTGTGACCTTCGCCATGTGTTTGATCTTGTGCCAAATCGAACTGGCCAAGTACGGTGGCTTCAAGGCGGAAGGGGAGACTCGGATGATGGGCGGTTCCACAAGGTTACTCCGGAGAGGTGGCCCAGGTGCTTCCAGGGGTGGCAGTTGAATGAACCAGAACATGTATGAAAATGTGTCATCCATGGAGGTCCAAGTATGTCCAAGTATTCGGAGAGCAATTTGAAGTACACCGCGTACTCTACATACTACATATATATATATATATATTAGATCGCGGTGGAACAACCCGCTTTGAGAAGGACACCGATACCTTGGAAGATCATAAGAATCCGGGTTTTTAACCATTTTACATACCAGGCTCCTTTTTTACGTACATACAATAAGCTAATAAACCTGCTTATGGGTCATTCCCCGTGTTCCGGGTGCCATGTGGATGAGTGTGCCCCGGCTCCGCTCGCGCCCGACCGGCAGGTGCCCCTGATCCCCGTGGGCCGGCGGATCCGCATCGAAGATGTCTCCACGGAAGGCGAGACCGACCGGCGCACGTGGTTCCAGGTCGACCATGTGGGAAAGAAAGGCAGGACAAGAACTGATACTGCCAGTTGTTGAAGTCGAGACGTGTTTTTTTCAAATAGCAGATAGAAGGTGATGAGCAAACCAGGAAGTCGATACACTATAGCGTTTCCTTGCAGGATAGAGTGTGTTGGAAGATGTTTTCTAAATGCATGGTTTTATTCAATGGGCTTGTTTTACTCAGCGTTCACAGTGTTTTGATTGCACAAGACCTACCGCAAGGAAGTTGGCAGGCAACCCATAGGTTGTTTCTAGAGGTTTCTATAGGCAGCCCATAGGTTCCCCTTCATCTTGGGATTGTGGGTCTCATATGTCCAACCCTCCAAGGGCTTACAGGGCCAACCCTCGGAAGCGGTGAGAATCGGTGTGCCATGGGGGTTGGATCATTTCAGCCCATAGGAAACCTTAGAACCCATCAACGTGTAGAAGATTGAATCGCAATGGAATAGTGTAGTAGGTTTAGAAACAATCTAGGCTAGGAGAAAGTGCTTGTTTCGAAGCGGTGTGCCATGGGGATTGGGAGAGGAATACACACAAGAACGCATAGATATTTTTGACGTTTAAGAACAATTCCATGCTGTTTGCACTCCAGGTAGAAACTTAAAGCTGGTACCAACATGTGGTCAGAATCGGGGTGTCATGGGGATTGGATCACGGCAACCCATAGATAACCTTTGCAGAAGGTTGAATCGCAATGGAATAGTGTAGGTTTAGAAACAATCTTGGAGAAAAAGTGCTTGTTTCGAAGCGGTGTGCCATTTTGTCCAAATTGGGTAAGTTCTTACATTCGTGGAGTAAGCGGTGTGCCATGGGGGTGGGTCAAGTTCATGTGCGACGGGGTAAGTTACCACGTCGGGTAGCTCTCCAAATTGCGTTGCCATTGGGATTTGCAGTTGAAGTTTTCTCTTATTTTTGGAAAGGTGAATCTGGAGAACCTTGTTCTGTATGTAGCGTTTACAATGGGGAAGGCCAGCAGTCTTGACTTAAGTACTGACTTTTGCAAATCGGCGTTCCATGGTGGTTTAGTATCCTTCAACGGGCACCAGTATGGGATGTAGAAGATACCTACAGAGGTTAAGTGACCTTATAGGACCTTACTGGGGTACCAAACTGGGATAGTCGAACTAGGGTTCTTCAACCTCTGTTGGTATGATGTATCAATGATGGTCTTCCAACCCCCAGACAGACCGAACCCAAGAACGCCGAGAGGGTCCTTCCTTTTCTCTCTTTCGATCGCGGACGCCTTCGCCCACCAAGGTGAGGGGACGAAGTTGGTGATGACCAGTCTGGGTCAGCATCACTTGCGTATCGGCGCCCTGGCGGTTCATAGCACCCAACCTTGGTCAACCGGACGGTGGATCCTCGTGGTGGCCGGTGGCTACGACCCGGGCGAACATGGTGGAACGACCCTTTGTTCATGTGTTTTTGCCATCCTCATTTGACTGAGCGACTCTCGTCGTTTTCTGGCCTATCATCGGGGGGGCGAACTCGGAGATTTCGACAAATTCGGGTGAAGGTCGAGGAGTTTTGGAAGGAGTGTGTTCATTCGGGGGTTCTATTTGGGGTGTGGGGTTGCCAACCAGCACACCATCTGTTTAGAGGCTGGAGATCAATCGGTAAGAGATGACGGACATGCATTTGTTCGCTGGTTATTGACTCCATCCTTGCAAAGCCTTGGAGGTGCCACAAAGCCTTGGAGGTGCCACAGGATGAACATCCTGCTTGAGAAACGCAGTAACTCTTTGTATTTCCTGGAACTGCTTCCACTGTTGATCAGACATGGGTTATCATGGCTTGCAATTTGCTGCAATCACTTCTTACCAGCCATCTTATGCCAGTTGTTGCGGTGATGGAAGGCGTTGAAACGAGCGTTCTGAGGTACAACCTTCCAGGTGATTTTCTATGGGACGAATCATTTCCTCCTGGACGGGCACAGGCGAAGGCCGTGAGAGCTTCGATTTGCTCTGAGGTTTGGTGAGTTAGAGTCGGCTACCTAATGACTGGCAGTTTGCTGAACTGTCTGCTCGCTGTGCTGAAGGTGTGCAACCCGCTCTTCTATACGATATTTCCATAACTAGCTGTGTGCAGTAGGGACTCAAATTGAGAATTGAAGGTTCTCATCCCAAAGTAGCCATTCAAGAGTGCCCAACCCCACCCTCCACCCCGCTTTCACCACCGCCAGGGTGACGGCCTTGGACTCGCGGCGCCTGGAGATCACTAGCCTCTCTGGCGACGTCTTCGTGGCCGACGCCTCAGGCGGCCACTTCATGCTGTCCCTCCCAGGCGTCCGCGAGCTCCGCGTCCGCGAGCGCCGCGCGTCCGCGAGCGCCAAACACTCTTCGGGTGGGTTATGTGGTGGACTGGTGCACCCGAGTGCTTTGGGTGCCGGTGGCAGGTGCCAAGGCAGAGTTGGAGTGTGGTTTGCGAAACCCTCAACTGAGTAGGTGATAAAAATGGTTCCCCTCATGGAGCCTTGATGAGATTTAAATCCTTGGTTACTCGTATGATGGTGGATGAGAGTTGAAGGGCACCAGAAGCTGAACTGGGCGCTTCTTTCTTTGCTGTGGCGTTTTGGTGGAGGAGAGTTCGAACAGTCCTAGTCCCGTTACATAATGTGAGCTGTGGCTCAACTACAGCACGATGAGCTTCAGCTCCGATAGCACACCTCCCAACCAATCGAATCCGAACTCCTCGCGTTCCGCGTCGTCACGGGGTGCGTCGTCACGGGGTGCGCTGGAGGCACCTTCTGGTATGGCCAGCTCTATCAGGCCAGATCAGACCGACTCCGGCCCCACGGACATGGACTGCACCGAAGGAGGGTTGATATGGACGCATTGAGGAAGAAACCCCCGTCCATTTGGGACAAGACCCATTTTTGGGAGGGAAATTGGAAGTCTACATTAGGGAGCCTAGATGTTTTGGTGGCTTGCCGATCTGTGGAGCCTACATGCCTATGAAATATGGGTCCGCATGTCCACATTGTATGTCTGACTACAGTATTTGCCAGTGTGTTGGTGATGATTGCTTCATGCTAACTTCCATGTGTCCCAAGACATCCCAAGACGTTCAACATCGTTCAACACCCAAACCCTTCCACGAGGTGTGTCCCGTGATGGTGTTGATCGTGGTCCTCTTCGCGGTCGGCTTGAGTGCGATCCAATATGGATCTCCTCCGTTGTCAGCCTGGATCACCCAGCTCGCAGGGCCAGGGACCCGCCCGTGAGATGTCGCAGGTGATGCCTGTGGGGATGACATGGTGGTTTCCCTAGGGCTCCAGTCGTACCCGCTCAGAAGCTATGACTGGACCTATACCCACCCCGGTCCCACCTTCTCAGAAGGTACGGCTGGAGCCCTAGGGTTTTGGTACAGCTCTGAAAGCTAACAGCTAACGGATGCATTTGATGTTTTGTAGCGGCTTCTTTGTGATCCTTAGGGGGTGCGCCTCGTTGTAGGGCTACCTTCCCTCCATCCAAAAAGCTTTATTGCTAGTTCTGTGGGTGCTCTACCGCCACGCACCTGCAAAACAATTGAAGCCTACCCTGGAAAGCAAACATGGAAGAGTCGGAGGAACACTTCGTAGTCCTAGCATGTTCATCCATACCCTAGGCTTCCAACAACCATTCATTCAATAGGCTTTACCGAATCAACTAAGGATTTTACACTACAAAAACCAGGGATACGTTTAACGAGGGATGCTCCCGACGCCGGGCGCTGGGGGTCATCACGTTTCTCCGGTGACCTGACGCCTGCGAGCCCGACGCTGCGCTCGCGAACGCAACCCTTACGGCACCGACGTGTGTGCGCACCCTGTGCGCGCGTTTGCGGGTGTGTTCTTCGTGCGCCGCCGAGTTCGTGTTGATCCTCTCGGCCATCGAGCTGATGCTGGCCTTTTGGATGCGTGTGATCTACTGGACTCTTGGCCGGACTCGCATCCTCGGGCATCCAACTCGGTGCGGGTGCGGGAAGACTGGCGAAGACTGGATCTGGTGCGTTGAGTCGTCTGAAAGATGTCCGATGTTTCGATGTTCACCCCTGAGATCCAGTGAGTCTGGCGTCATACCCAGATGCCTTCGTGGGCTTAGCTCTCCCTGAAGCTAACTTGGAAGTGGAAAACCTGTCTGTAGAGGAAAATGGTCTTCCAAGGGGCCATTTTCCACTTCTAAGGTTAGTTCCAGAGAGTGCATGTGGAAAGTCATCCCGCTCCTTCCGACTTGGTGAATCGAGGAAGACGCAACAGTATCGATCTCCACTGTCCAGACGCGTGCAGCAATACAGCCGCTCGAGCTGCAGTCGGCTGCAGGTCTCAGCTACAACTTGGGCCGATGAGCTACACTAAGAGGTGTTTCCTTTGTCCATCCGTTTTGTTGCCATCCGTTTTTCGAGCCGACTACATCTAGAAACAATCTACTTCCTTGGTGCCTAGACAGACTTGGCAAGTGACTGGCTGACTCTTTCTAGCAACGAACGACGAAAGTAAGTCAACAGCATGGCACGCAGAGAGGCAGAAATCACTTTCCCAGGCATGGTGAGATGTCACAAGAGGGTTCATTGTGGTCTGTCTTGCCAAATGGATGTATTCGGAGGGGCCTGTACCAGGAAAGACCTTGTTGAGGTGACAAATGAGTCGAAAACAGATGGACCCCCCGAGTCCAGGAAGGGCCTCTTTAACGCGACAACAGGTGATCCGAGTCTTTTTTCTCATGTGCGATGTTCGTTCGTAGCACGGGGATGACGGTGTTGCAGGTGAGCCGAGTCCAGGGAATTTCCAAGCCACACTTTGAAGTGGCGTCCAAAAGAGTCTTTGAACTCGGGTTTCTATGTCGGAGCCAGCTTCCGCCGTCAGCTTCCTTGCACCTCCGTCACCCAATCAGTTGCCACTGTGATTGGAGGAAAGGATCCCAGAAGCTCCATGTATGGAATCTATACCTACATTGGCCCCTGAAACCACCCCAACGTCCTCTTGCGATGGCCAATGAAGATGCACTTATATGACTACTGCAGGGCTAAACCACCTTCCAATTTGTAATATGACATGCGTGTGCATCCACCCCAAGGTATGCAAATACGCCCACTCACATGGAGTGTTTGGGGAAATCCTTTTTCTTCGCCACCCGCGCCGCGCGCACCGCGCCGAGATCGGATCCTGGATGAGCAGCATCCTAAGCCGAAGGCCTGTCCACGGGGCGCCCAGCGCGCGGTGACCGCCTTTCAACTCTTCGATCTCTACGACTTCTTCCAGGCGGCACGGGCGTGGCCGAACGGGTCCGGTGGAAGGGGGGTAGGTCCGGTGGTCCATGCCCCGGGGGGGCGGTACAAATATGTACCAGTTAGGTGGTTTTTGTTGGAGGTTCTTCTTTTGGGGAGACACCCTGCACTGGGGATTTTGCATGGGGAGCATGTGGGATGGGCGAATTAGGGCTGTTCAACCTTTGTAGGGTGTGGGGCCGCCGTGGGTAACACGCGTGGTATAAAACAGGTCACAGGAGCAGTTGAGGTGTGCCAGTTGTAGTGCCCTTGGATGGCTTTAGGATGGTCAACAGAAGTTCTTGTGACTGGTTTGCTCCTTTTGTCGAAAAACCGTGGGAATAGCAATATATGTCTTGCAGGATGCTACCAGAGAACTGGCAGCGCATTCAAGGCATTTACGACATCAATTCTTCAGGCGTGAGTGCCACTCCAAAGTGCTTCTGAAAACCAACAATAGCACAGTGGCACTGATTCCCATCAAGTGCAAGCACCTCGTGGTCTTCGCCCAGCCCTTCCCCCACGACTCGGCCATGTGCGCTGGACCTTCCGGGACGCCGCGGGACGCCGCGGGGAACCCCGAGGCCTTCATCAAAGGGCGGAACATGTACTACTTAGATCCCAACCTGGCCACTGGGCGAAGAGAGGTCGAAGGGTCGAGTCGAGTTCGCTGGGCGTGTGTGGAACGACGCTTTTTCCGGTACCTGTGCCCTTGGGGAACAGGTCAGGTTGGTGTGGTTGGTGCGTTTGGAGGTGCCGCACCGTGCTTCTAGTGTTGTGGTGCGGCTGGGCATGGCGAGTGTGAGACCCCTTGGGCTGAACTCGGAGAATGTCGATTCGCGAGGTTGCTTTACATATGCATGCAATGAATGCATTGATTTATAGGACCAACTTATGATGTACTGTATTTGCAATGATGATCGCAAAGATTGCCCTTCCGTACCACCAGAGATGGAGTCCATCCGACCTTCCGAAGACGAAGTCCTGGCCTTTGGAAGAGGCGATCTCTATATCATCGAATTCTTCCAAAGGTAAAAGTCCAGAGTTCCATCCCGACCTCGTGTTGTGCCCCAGTCATCTCCAGCCGATTCCAAAACCAAAACCAATGTGAAAAGACATGAACAGACAGGAGAAAGACACAAAAGTAACCTGCTCAGCCGGAGAACACATACTCTCGGTCCTTCCGGTGAGAAAACCGTCGATAGTCTTTGGATCAGGTCGTGGAGGGGTTTCATGGGATTTCCCTTGTTCACACAAGGACCAGGCCATTGTTCATTTCTTCGGATCAGGCCATTGGATCTCCTAGAATCATGGCATGGTGCATCATGGATCCTTCGATCGCCTGAGACTTTCACAGGGGACCAGACCATGCGACCTGACCGCCTCACTCGCCGTGTTGTTTCACGCGAGTGAGCGAACGCCAGGTGAGGCCCTTGACCAAGAAGCATCGCTTGAGCTTTGCCGAGCGCGTGGGGCCCAGTCAGGCCGCCGGTCTCCGGGGTGGGGCACTGGGAAAGGATTGAGGATGCGCAGCTGTCCTGTGAGGGATGGGGAAATGGTAGGTATGGAGGTGTGAGATGTTGCAATAGACACGGATAAAGAGATGTAATTACTTATTGTTATTATAACTTATTATATATAGTATTTGTTTTGCGCTTGTCTCCAGTTTGAAATTGCGACTGGATGTTGTAAAATCGTCCAAGCACGGGTTCTTCCTCTCGTTCCCAACGCCGAGACGCGCGACAGGTGGATTTCTTCATTAGTCACTGGTGGGGCACGCCCTTCATGAACTTCTGCGAATCGGTGAAGCGCCATGCCATCCACATGTGCCACTCCGAAGACGAGTCTGATTGGAGTCTTGGCCGAGGGCCGCAGTCAGGGATGGTGCCAAGAGGTGTCCCGGTGTGAGGGACGTCTTTCGGATTTGATTCGACAGCTTTGATGCCAGGGAGGTTCGATTCGATGCTAGGTCCGGTGATGGGAGATCCTATTCCAGCTCATGTCGTCCGAGATTCCAAGCACGGCGATCCAACACCAGTCTATAGTTAAACCACGGGGTGTAGCCATTTTCAGTATTCCACCACGTCTCCAAGATGTTTTCAGACTCCGGGTAAACTTATGAGGAATAAAGGCGTATTGGATTTGGCACCTGAGGAAGAAGATTGCCTATTGGATTTGCACCTTTAGCAACAATCAGTACAGAGTGCAGGAGGACTGTTGTTCGGCACGTGGCTGAGAGACTTTGCAGCTGGCTGGGCTACTCCGAGCTCCATGTAGAGCCAGCCACATTCAAATTCATTGTTATACCCCGAGTCTTCCAACCACCATTGATTTAATAGCGGCAGCGTTTACCGAGCAACATGTGTTTTACTAACGACATTACACTGCAGAACCAGCTCAACCTTTCTGTTACAGTCTTGGAAGGATAGGGTAGAGTTATAGTAACCTCAGAATCCGAGCGTTGAGGTACCTCTATTTGCTCTATTGCTTTTGCCGATCCTGTTGGTCAAAAAGGTGATACTGAAAAGAGAACAGAGGGTTCCCTCCACCTCAAAAGGACCAGTTTTACGAGGTCCTGCTGTAAACGACCCAGTTTTACGAGGTCACATTTTCTTTGACCTTCAAAAACTTTCAGGTCACCATTTCCACGGAAGATTCTTTGGGCATTAAGGTCACCACTTCCACACAAATTTCTTTGGGCATTAAGGTCATTTCCATGGAACATTTTTTGGGGTTCGATGGTCCTTATACATACATATGTGCATGCATACCGGAGACATGGTACCCATACGCTCACTTTTAGCGGCGACATGCCTTACGCAAGTCCACGCGTGCGAATCTTTTCTTGGTGTATTTTTTTTGCGCACGTTGTTTGCTCAATTTACCAGTTACATTGCCATGATATACATGGCTACGTGGGAGTCATGTTTGCTGCTTGCAATTGCACGCGTGCATTGTTCAAGCCGATGACAGTTCATCGTCAAATCGCATTAGAAGCTTGCAGGTCCCATGCTATAGAGTCACACTAGAGTCATGCTAGAGTCACGCCCAATGATGTCCATGGCGAAGTTTTTGACGTCCTTTACTAAGTAAAGGACGTCAAAAACTTCGTGGTTTAGGTGGGAGTCACGCGAGAGTCACGGTCCCATGCCCGGGCCAGAAACGGCCAATTTCAACCACATGCGTTGTCTGTGTTGTAACGCATCGACCTTGCTTCAGATTAAAAAGATCTAGCAGCCTGGGCGCCACTTATATGATATGCATGCGCTTGTTGCATTGTTGCCACACATATTTGTCTGTGCGATGTTCGCGCGATAACGGAAAGTAGAGCAAAACGCTCCTGGAAAGCCATTGGTGCAGCATGTTGAATCACAATCATCGTGCCATGTATGTGTGCACCATATATGCATAAAGTAAAAGACGTCTTTTACTTTTACCATTTGCCAAGTAAAAGACGTCTTTTACTTCTAATTATAGTTGCCAAAGTAAAAGACGTCCTTTACGGAGTAAAGTCGGGCTTTCCACCATTTCCACGAAAAGCTTTTAGAGGTCGAATTTTGCTATCAGTTTTGCAGAAAATAGAGCCCAGTAAAACGAGGCCTTTGATTTGGAGGGGTTGGTGATCGTGGCGGCTGGAGAAGTTGCTGAAGAGCAACAAGTGGATATGAAATGCCAAGTCCTCAATTGACCCTTGCTTGGGGGCACCAAACGTCACCAACCATCAAAAAATGTGTGTTTCCCATCCACATCAAGACGGAGTTTAAGTTGATAGTCATGAAGTGTGAATGAAGAACTGCCACCGTCCAAGACGGAAAACCCTTCGCGTGGCCCTATTGACGGCCTGGCAGCTTCGCATCACGCGCATTCGTGAGAGCACGAGAGCCTTCTTCGTGCGGGCAGGAGCTGGGTGGCCATTCGCATGAAGAGTCCTCCTTCTATTTAGCGCTGCACAGCCCCAAGTGCAAGGCCATGGGAACAGTTGATGTTGGCCTTCGGAGGCAGAGGTGGTCGTAGAGAAGAGCAAAAAAGAGAGAGTCCGAATGTGGATAGTTCAGAAGTGCAAAATACCAGCGAAAACATGAAGCCGAGACATGAGTTAGCACAGAATTGTTGGCAGCGCACTTCCAGCCAAATGGGGTCGGATGATGCAAAAGCACTGCTATAGGCTACGTGAAAATGCAAATGACGCGCTGTGCTCAAGATAAGAAGGACAGCAGTGGTTCTGGCGGTGCTTGTGATATGCTTTAACCGTGGCAACGGTCACTGTTCAAAGGAGGGTTCAAACACTGCCACCTTGAACCCTTGAGAGGTCCCAAAAGTTCCAGTCTTCCCTCTCCGTTTGCCAGTCGTTTGCCGTCCAATTTCCAGTGCTCAGGGGACGGCGATGATCATGGATGAGGAAGCCTCCTTACTGAAGAGATCCTGGTGTTTGTTTGAGCTCTTGCAAACCGTGAGGCGTCCGATGTTTCAGAACGCTCCGGGTTTCGTTTTGGCGGATGGACCGGCGGTTGGACGGCGGTTGGCCTCAAAGAGTCTGTTTTGGATGGGGATCGAAATGTGTTGTTCATGAATCGCAGCACTTGAGGGTGGAGAACTGCCATGCTTCCGATAGCTTGCTTGCAAGGTCACATAGCGTGCACCTTGCTGAATACATTCCAACCAGCCTTGGTGGAATGATGATATTGATCAAGTTCACGGGTGCCAAGGGTTTAATTGGTGTATCATCGAATCCCAGTGGTGGAGAACGGAAGGTGGTGAGAAGCGCAATTTTCAAGACATGGACACCCACCTAGCTGCAGATCCTTGAGAAGCCCTTCTGCTTGTTTGCTGTGTATGGTGGAATCGGTTAGATTCTGTTCCTTGACCGGCCAGGAAGTCTGAAGCTGAAGCGGAGCGGAAGAGGCTGCAAATCATTTCGGCATCTACAGATTCCAGACGGGAATTTGCATCTCAGATTGACTGGAATGGGGGAAAACATCAAGATCCGGCAGTCCCATTTTGTGATCAATGTGCCAATTCGTCTATACAAACTGCCGTCTTCATGGAGTAGGAACCCTCCCAGCTCACTTGTTTTTCTTGTTCAGGGCAGATGGCAGATATATAAACATCGGTCCAGTGGTGTACAGATCGGAGAAACGGATCCGAGCTAGTCTGCTTTTTGTTCCCTTGATGTTGCCTTCAGGATCTGCAAAAGAATCCGAGAATTTCCATCCTTCAGGATCAGCACAGCACTGAGAAGTCCTCCACTCCCTAGAGGCCCAGCCCCGATCAGCCGCATGCGGTCGCCGACTCCATGCGGTCGCCCCACCTCTTGGTGACACCCTGTGAGTTGGCACCACCCAAAAAATCAGCGACTGGGCGCACGGACCAGGACCATCCGACCCTCGGAGTGTCCTGGCTGGACTACCCCACACTACCTATAACCTATAGGCTTCCAGACAGGGTGTGATTCGCTTGGCCTTTAACACCTCCGGGGTGGCCGACCCAACCACCTGCAGGTTTCTTTTGTTTTCAAGAGTGTAGTGATCCCCCATGGGTTTTACCATACCTATATATGAGTTCCCCTTGTGCAAGTGACCACCATTGAATCCTTTTGGCGGGGGCTTCACGTAGCCAGATACACCTGGTCACGACCGTGTATCTTGAGATCAGATCTGGGTCACGACTCGGCGCGGACGATCTCAGGCAGGGATGTTCTTTTGCACCAAAACTGGAGTGCTGAGCCTTGGCAGCCTTGGCGGATGTGTTCTTTCCAGCCTTGGACTCACCAAGGGGAGGGTTGTGGGAGGAACTCATGAACACCAAGGTGAAGGGGACCGAGCCCAAGGTCCGGTCAAAGGAACCAGATCCAACCAGCAACAGCCATGACGGACCCGGGCTTTGATGGGTTTGGAGAGGGGGGCATCTCATGAAGATGAGGCCATTTTCACGTGACCGTGGCCCCCCAAACTCACCCCAGTCCTCCCCACTCCAAGATTCCCCTCACTCCGCCTGTCACTCCATCCCTCCTGTCTCCGGTCCCCTGAACGACGGGGGGTCGTTCGTGTGGTCTCTCCGCAGGAACTACGGACAGGCCACGGTGGAGATCGCGATGAAGATCGGCGAGAACATCAAGAACCTCAGCCCCTCGGCCGGAGCGGTCACCCGAGTGGGGTGGAACGTGCTCAATCGATGCGGCGAGCCTTTGGGGGAAAACACAGATGCAGGGAAAGGGGAAAGGAAGTGGTTTTGCCGCATGGGAGCTTCTGTTTTGCTTCGGCCATAAGTTAGGGATGGTCAGTGCTGCTGAGGCATTAGGCATTGCTCAAAAGATGAAATCAGCCAACTGGCTAATAAGTGCTGCGATGGATTCTCTACTAGCATCCTTTGGACCTCCAACCACTCACAACTGTCACTTGTGGAAGAGTGCTAGTTGCGGAGTCTGCTTAGTAGTAAACCGGTCAAACTTGAGTCACTTGTCGCCCTTGCGTTTTTCTCTACATGCATGTGCATTCAGATAGGCCTTCCAGTTCTCCTCCTTTCCACGCACCGAACTTGCTGGGCTCCACCAGGGCTCCGAACACGGCGATTGCACTCAGGTTTGGAGCACGCGACGGCCACGAGCCAGGCGGACGAGCCGCGGAATGCTTCACTTCGGCGCAGCACTCATAGGGACAACGTGAGAAGCATAGAAGGTGTAGGAACGTGTGGCTCTCTTGCAGTGTCACTTCAGCACATTGTTTGGGAGGCCCAGAATGGCCCAGATGCTAGCAGTAGAAGATTCCGAAGTGTGTGGACAGCAGGTTGTAAGTGTTTTTTGTTTTTTGGGGTGCAGGAAGACAAGGACATGATTAACAGCCTGGTGTTGAAAGAGATGGGCAGTCACTGAGCTGCGATGATTCGGCGATGATCGTCCTCCATCGTCCTCGTGGCAGCCAACGCTGTAGGCAACGGCCATGAGTAGAGGCGCCAATGAGCCACACTGTCGAAGGATGTCGAAGGTATTTGGTCTTGCGCCACTTGAAGTGGAGGCTGCTTTAGGTGAAAAGGAGCTTGGTGTCGTTTGGATTGATTTCTATCAGCACGTCGTAGGATACCATGTTTGTCTTCCGATTGGGAGGCCCGGGCTCTGGTGGTCGGTCAAAACAGCACTGAAAGCACCAAGAATGAAAGCAACCAATTTGCCATGCAGTGCAAAGATGAGTTTTTCTCAGTGCGACTGGAGGACCTTTTCTTTCAAGGTTTGCGATAAGCGACGAGCCATGTGCGACGTTCGCTTCTTTTTGTGGTGGCCCAGGTTATGATAAGATCAACCAGATCCTTCGAAATAACTTGGCGGAGGCGCTTCGGATGCTTGCCAAGACAGGGCATGAGATGTCCGATGATATCCGAATGGCACAAGAAAAGGGCAAGCTCTGGAAACCACCACCCAGGTTAACTGAAAAGCCCTTCCCCCCGGTGAAATCCTATGTCAACTTGACTTAACTTACGAGCGTGCGCTGCAGTGTGGCACTAAATCGAGTTGCTTCGAGCTAAGGGAAAGTTGCTTTGCATATCTTTGCGTATGATTTAAGCCGAACTCCTCGGCCAGCAGTACAACTCAGGGATTTCCATGCTTTCGCTCGCTCAGACACCGTGCAGAGCTTGCGCTCATCGTACTTCATGCCTGCTGGCATGGGTAGTCTCGCAAGGGGGGCCAGACAGCTGTCCGCGCACGAAAGCCTCCTCGTGCCGAGCTTCCTAGCTACACCGGTGAAAACTAACATTTTGGCCAAAAAAAGAAATTTACTTTTTTTTGCATATGTTAGTCTAGTTTCCGAGCGGACACCGTTGAGACTAACCTAGACCAAATTCAGATGTGCCATGGTGGGCCCTACGGGTACTTGGCATGGTCCATGTTAGCCTCCACCGGGCTATGTTGACCTCTACCGGAAAGGTCTATGTTAGCCTGCGTTCAGTTTATAGTCAGAGTGCAGTAAGTCTTAGTGTCAAAATCGATCATAGACTGAGAGTAGGAACGGTCCATGTTAGCCACCCGCCTGACTCAGGTTTGTGGAAAGTTTGTGTCAGTGTGGACCAGGGACTGAGAGTGGAAGTGGTCTATATTAGCCACATGCCTCACTCGATATCTGGAAAACTTAGTGTCAGGTTGGACCGTGGACTGAGAGTAGCGAGAGGTTGGACCGTGGACTGAGAGTAGCGAGAGTGGGAATGGTCCATGTTAGCCACAAGCCTGACTCAGGTTAGTCTCAACGGTGTCCGCTCCGAAACTAGACGTAACATATGTCAAAAGAGTAATGTTAGGGCTTGCTGGCTGCTGATGCTCGAAATCCCAGTATCCTATATGTCCCAGGAATGCGCCCTTTCCAGGGTGCCATATTGGCCTCCACCGTGCTAAAAGAGCTGTCTAGTTTTGCACCTGCAGTACCTCTGTTGAGACTAACGTAGACCATGTTCAGGAGGCCCCTACAGGTATGTGACATGGTCCATGTTAGCCTCCACCGGGCCATGTTGATCTCTACCGGCGCGGTCTATGTTAGCCTGCGTTCAGTTTATAGTCAGAGTGCAGTTGGTCCATGTTAGTGTCAAAATCGATCATAGACTGAGAGTGGGAACGGTCCATGTTAGTGAGGGTCCAGAAATTGCCAAAAAAGGCGCTAATACCGTTTCCCCAGGAAGTCACCGTTTCCAGTGGTCCATGTTAAAGCGCACTTGAAATTGAGTTACGGTCTATGTTGTTTTTCCCCGGAGTAGTGGTGTACGTAAAGCTAGCGCAGAATCCCATCACTTCCAGCCTTTGGGACCTTCGTCTCAGCTCGCCAGAATCACCTCTCAGGAAGTGCCAAGAGGAGGTGGACAATAATTTTGAGGGCCTCTTCAAAGGTCTCAAAGGCCGGGAATTCCTTCCACCGCAGCGATGGAATCGAGTGTCGGTCTGTGGAAGACTTGCGATTGGGGTCGACCTGTTCGGGCAGACACTCTGAAAACCAAAGATGTGACAGCTTCGATGTTTAGTGCCCTTTTCGGTGAATCCTTTTTTTGGTGAATCCTTTTTTCATTGCTTCCCCGCTCCTTGAGATTCTTGAGCAAATCCATGGAACGGAGACGGGCTTCGATGGAACGGAGACCGCTCGACCTCGTAGGTCTCACTGGTCACTTCGACACCTTTCAGAACGCCCAAGGAACAGATTCATAATAGCAAGTGCATCGCTAGTAGTAGCTTCGTGCTACTAGTCGTTAAAGGGCTGCAAACCAGGCCTCGGTCGAGTCTCGCTATCCCAGCAGACAGTTGAAATCACTTGGGCTCGACTTCTGGAAAATGCCTTTCTGGTGGGCATCTCTCAAGATTCAGCTGCACTTGTTAGATGGATCATTTCATATCATTTTACAATGTTCATGTCTTTCAAGGCTGAAGGTCTTCAATTTGACCCGCAACAGCCCAAAGGATGTTTTTTCGCCTCATTTTGGATGCTTGGAGCTCATCGTCTTCTCACCATTTCTCGTTTGGAGCTCTGTCGTTTTCCTTGATGAGCCTTGATGTTGAAGGTGTCCCTTGTCCAAGTCACATCCTTCTGCTCAAGTAGATTCAAGCAGACTCTCCTACTGCGGGTGAATCAAGCCCATCTCCCCAACGGAATGGCTCTCTATCAAACCCATCTCTAAACACGCTCCCTTCCAAACATGCCTCCATGCCGAGCCGCACAGGTGAGGTTCACATCGATGTGGATCCAGAACGGACCGTGCTCAGAATGTGAGGCTGCCACTTCTTCCACCGGGACAAAGCCGCGATGTCCAAACACCCGTTCTCGACCGTGGCGAAGCTCCGCCAGAGTTCGGACGTCCGCCATGTGCGGACGCGGACCGACCGAGCTCAGTCGTTGCCAAGGGCAACGCCGCAGAAAGCAGGAGCCCGGCGTGGAAAGAGCGAGGTCTTCCCGGAGTCTTCCCAAAGATCTCTGGGAGAAGCAAAAACACAGGAAATCCATCTAAATCCTTCTAAATCCAATGGTTGGGAGGTCCCCTATTGAAATACAAACCCATTTACCGAGGTGGACATCGAAAGTAAGTCGTATACGGTCAATGAACTTTTGGGCCCGATTCATGGCATCTGTGTTTCAATGGCATAAGTGCCAGAGGAGGCTCTTGGGAGGCTCGTTGCACCACAAATGTGTTGCCCATCAGCAAGGCAAGGTGGATGGGAAGATCTCAGCAAGTAGTTTCCTGACCTGATTGCCTAGCAACCAGGTCTCCCAGAAGCGCGGGGCGCAAAGAAGCAGCACGTCTCGCAGTCTCAAAAAGAAGCAGGTCTTCGCCATCGATATAGTGGTGCCCAAATAGATATAGAAAATGATAGAAACGGTTTCCAATACATTTTTAGTGGAGATCTCCTTTTCTATCTTATCTTGGGGGTTATATATATAGTTATATAGTTATATACTGTAGGTATTTGTTATTTTCTTCGGTGGTGCTCACTAAAACCATCCGTCACTCAGAGGGCATCTTCCATCGCCCGGCCTGCAGGGCCCCACCGTCCGAAGAGACCGCTCTGAGGACATGGCCGTCACGTCCCATGAGTATTGCCAAGCCACCGCCTATGCGTTTGGGTGTCTCAGAGGGACGGCGGGAGGGCGGGAGGGCGGGCGAGGGCGCAATGCCGAGCCACCAAAAGCCCGCGTCAAAACAGCGGGTGTGTCATGCTGTTTTTCCCCAGCGTTGCGGCCGTAAACGCGAAAGAAGCAGACACCTCACTCTCCATGCTGCTTGACAGGATGGGCACTCTCGAGGACTCTTCAGCAGAGTTGGTGGTCAGCTTAGCGTGAGCAGGAGCATGGAGTATTCGCAGATGACTGCGGTGGATGGAGGTCTGAGTTTGTTCCCAAAATAGAAGTCTAAAAACCCAAAGATTGACTTTTGAGATGGAATTCTTCACTGGCAGTGTGCCTTTTCCAGATGGCCTTCAGCTTCAAACCAACCTCATACAGTAGTAGGTAAAATCATTCTTTTAAGGGGGGTTCAGGTAGCCTAAGAAGAACCTGGTTTTGCTTAAGGTGATGTTTATAGTTTCCTTGTGGTTCAATCCATTTCAATCCCCTTCCGGAAAGGTGTTAATTCTTTCCTGGCTCCTCAAAAAAGCTCCCAGGAACCAAGCTGGACTAGAAAAACCTTCTTTCTCCTGGTTCCCAGAAACCAAGGGGCCTTCTTTCTCCCGGAAACCCCGTTCCTGCTGTTCATCCTGTTCATCCTACCCAGCTGGTCTTCCGTGTGGCCTGACTTCCCCACGGAGACGTGAGACTCTTTACCGGGAAAGCGAAGAGCCCAGCAACTGGGTGGTTTTCTGGGCCCCAGATGGTATAAATCAACTGCCCCAAAGAACATCTACCAAGAGGAAGGATCAAAAGCCTTGGATAGCTGAGTGACTGAGGTCTTGAACTGGACTCAGCTGATTTTCCAGGCACATGTGCTGGGTGCGCACGAGTTCCGCACCGCTGAACTGCGTGTGGCGCACCAGTTCCCGTCGAAATCGGCAGAAGTTCCGCCAAGAAATCCTTTGGTTGTGAGCCTATCTGCGGTTTGTAGCACCAGTTCTCTTTGGATGACGGCTCAAGCAAGATTTACCGGCATCCGCTGCGGTAGCTTACTTCTTCTTGTAGCCCTGTTTTTGCCGCCGGTCAATGAAGAAGCCAAGTGCATCCAGCTGCGGGCCAATCAAGAAACCAAGTTCATCCAGTTCCGTCATGAAGGGTACGAAGATGAAGGCCATGAAGGTTGGCAGTTCGCTGGCAGTGACGGGCAAAGCCAAGGCCAAGGCCAAAGCCAAGGCCAGGGCACGGGCGGCCAAGGCGGAGAAAGATCCCAGAGCGGAGGCCATTTGGATGTGCCAGCAGCTCTCGGATGGAAAGCTCAATCCTGAAAGTCTTCACCGAGGCTATGTACTTCTGAGGAATGAAGCCAAGAAGTGGGTGAATTCGCCCAAAACTCAGAAGCTAGTGAATGATTTGAAGCAGCCGGCGGATAATTGGTATCACTTCATGTTCGCATATGTGTGCGGCTTCATGATTGATGGTGTCCTTCAATTGAATGAGGTGTACAAGGTCCTTTTCTCAGATGAGAAGGACAAACGCTTCTTCTCTTGTGGCGTGGAGCACGGCCATTTCATTCGAGATGGAGCCAATCAGTTCTTCGAGTTCCTGAAAGCCTACCAAGTGAGTGATTTTGAGGCTGCTATCAAGGGTGAATCTTCTGACATGAAGTTGCTGGAAGACTTGTTGGTCAAGTTTGCAAACCTGCCACAGGACACCTTAGCGAGATGAGGCAGAAAAAGAGAGCGCGGCCACGTTCAATGAATCAAGGATTGCCAGCTGTTCGTTTGCTTTCGTGTGTTCAAAAAGCGTTGAACAGACAAACTGAGAAATCCCATCCCAGTCCAGTGGCCTGTTCTTCAGATAAGAAAGATTCCTGATTTAACCGCAGTGATAGGGATTCCGTTCATCATTCCGTTCATCAACTACATGTCTGAAATGGGCAACACCCCAGAAGCCTGAACGCGGATTACTTTACTATACCGATACCGTACCATTTATCGGCCAGAAGCCTCCAGATTCCCCTGGCGCCTTCCCCTGGCAGCTGCCATGCTGCTAGGATGCCGATCCGTCGCTAGTCCCTGGGTGTGTCAATCCATGTCTACTTTCTTCGACCCGTCCGTACACACCGTCAGCATGGGGCTCTTGCTCCTGGCCCTTACTACGAACAGAGCGATCGGACGCTACGAACGGGGCTCATGGCATCGCTACGAACGGAGCAAGGACGCTACGAACGGGGCTCCTGGCCTGACTACTAGGGCCTCCCCTTACTACTACGTCGGCGAAAAAATGGAGCGAAAGAACACCATGCAGGCCCAAGCAACAACTGAACGATCCACGACCGAGACTCAGTCGATCTCCTTCATTTTCGCTGCCGCCCTTGGTAACCCGGTAAAATCTATTTGTGGTGATGTCCACGTTCCAAAAAAAAAAGAATCTATGCCTGTTCCAACCGTTTGGTTAACTGACGTAACCCAACAAAAGAACCAATCGAAGTCATCGCTACAGACTTCTCACCCTCTTCTGAGTGGTCACCGCAGATTGGTGGCTGGGCATTGACGACTGGAATGTGTCTTCTTTATGCCACCGTCATGGTCAGCGACTCGGGGCGGGTTGGGGTGAATCACTCCTGGGCGAAAGGAAATCTAACCGACTGATGATGAGTAAAGCTCCAAGCACCTGCAGAGGACTTTGTTGGCCATCTAGGTGAGGAAGCTTTTATGAGTAGACAGGCCACTTTACAAAGTCTAGGAGTCTGAGCTGAGCCCTCAGAAGTGACCTGAGTGGTTTCTTGTTTTCGTTTGAGCGTACGCCTTTCGCGTGAACATCTACTGAGCTGTCCCAGACACCAGCTGTGCGGCGATCCTCACGGGAAGAACCTTCGGTGGAAGCTCACTGGATCCGCCCGGGCGTTCGCCGGGCAGCGAGGTCAGCACGCCGCAGTATGAAGATCCGGCAGGCGGTTCAGCCGCTGACGCGTCCGCGGCGTCCGCGGCGTCGGCGTGTGCGCAGGGGGCGCAGGACGTCCTTGGGATCAGAGGACTCCAATTCATGACCCTTTTGGAAGTCAAGCCCGGTGACTTTCAAGTGTCAAAAAGATGTTGGTGTCAACATGGGATGATAAAATACAAAATCCCTAGAAGTCCAAAGACTATATTTTGACCGGCTGAAGTAAAGGAAGTTCCCTTTCAGGCCCCCTAAAGACCATTCTTTTTATAGTCTTTGACTCCCAAGGAAATCATATCCGTGCAGCAGTGGCCTCCTTTCAACCCACCATGTTGCGCTGCAAATGAATAATTCTTCCTCATCCAGACTCACGCAGATCTGAACTTCATCATACTTCATCCCCCAGGGACTCAGCCCACTTCACTGACCTCACCATTCCCCCGGGTGCCGTGCAGGTGATTTGTTCCTCAACGAGCCCGATTCCGCCGCCGCCTCGGCGCGTGGCGTCCGTCGAACGACCGGTGCTGACCACGCACCCGGCGAAGATCGCTTGATGAGATATGCTCCGACTCCATCAAATGGTTCAAGAAAAGGGTCTCGTGCTTACTGGTTGGAAGAGGTTGCAATCCGCCAAACCTGGGCACACTGGGAGCACTCCTGCAGATCCAATCCACGTCCGGTACTCCGGTTCGTCCGTGCCCCTGCTGGATGAGGTAGTGACCGTTTGTGCCCTTCTCGGCTTGTCGGCCAGCATCAGTTTCATGCCGGGCACCCCGGGCGCCCTGAACATCGCCACGATGGCGCTCCGCGTTAGCAATTGTGGGCTCACCATAGGAGGTGCGGAGAGGGGGAGCGGTGAATGTTGATGACTTTTTTGGACGACCCTCTGATAGGATGTCGGAGAGCTGAGAGCTGCCGCCCTTTGAGTCCAAGCTGTAACAGTGGGTAAACAATCATCATCACTATTTTGGAGAAAGGCCTGCAACTGCATCCACTGGGTTTGTGATATACCTGAACCAGTACCCGAACCATACCCATGACGTCCATCAACGATGCCTGTGTCACCTGAGGAATGTGTTTGATGTGGTCGGCGACACGATCTTGTGCGCGACACCACTCTCTATCGGTTCTCACTGGGCGTTCGCCGGGCCGCTGGCAGAATCGGACCACAGAATCGGTCGGTGTTTTGAGCCATTTCCCGTCAACCGGATGTCCACGGCTTGCGAATATCGATGGTCGGCCTCGGAGCGTGAGAAATCCTGAGGTTGGAGGAGGGTTGACGGTTCGTAGCTTGAAAGGCCACAGCGGATGACCTTTTGTAACCTCTCTCGCTTTACTCAAAAAAGTATTATCTTTGTATGGGAGGTCGCAGCGCTTTCGGCCGAAGCACGAGCTGGTTGGGGGAAGCACTCACACATGACCAGCACCTCGGTTTCTCCAAGTTGCTGTTGTGGGAGGTACTGCTTCGCGCTCGAAGAGCAACGACACAAGCAACAGGTGGGCCAAGCAAGAGAAGCGCAGGTGTGCTCTCATCAACCGATGAATGTTCAGCATTCTTTGAAGTAGTTTTGAATTCGTGCCATGGGATATCTGAGAACCGATGCTCCCTCCCATAATCCCATGCGCTTCGGGGGGCACGCCCTGATTTTGACCACTCGCATTTGGACCAGGATCTCATCAGGCGCTCTGGCCGAGCGCATTCCATCCGAACTTTGGAGCAACTTCCCACCGGCTCCAGCTGACTGGTAGCCATATTATTGTAGTGGTCGGTTTGCAATACATTTCTAGTGCAGTGGAGATCTACTTTTCTATCTATTTGGGGGGTCCATATGCCCCATCGCTGGGGTATAGGTCTCTTTGCATCCAGCAGACCCATATTGCTGCGCCAAAGAACCCCCCAAAAGGTAGGCTTTTGAAGAAACTCGCCCTCCAACCACGCTCGTTTTGACACACCACCGACCTCTCCTTCACCAACAGCGAGTGTCCGGAACCCGGTGCCGATACGCCGCAGATGAAGGGAAAGTATGACCCCTACGAGGAGCAGAGCATCTTTCAGAAATGCACGTGCACCTTGGCCAGCGCATCCTCGTGGGCTGCACGGCGGGGAACGGGAACCGGGCTACGACGGTTTCTGGTTTCTGGGGTCCAGATGGGCAAGCCCCAATTTGCACAGCAGCTCTACAAGGTTTTCCATGCAAATTCAGCCAAAAGCACGTTCAGGAAGAAGCAATAGGCTACTAAGAAATACTGCAAGAAACAAAACTTAAGAGCAACAAAACACCTCAAAACATACGAGCAGTCCACCAGATTGATCATGATTGATCTATATTGATCTATAGAACCCTTTTGATGGGGCGATTCAAGTCGGCCGGGTTTGATGGAATCCCGGACGTGGGTCCACCGCGGTGCACGCGTTGACGGCTCTCCAATAGTAGGAATCCCCCCGCCAAGAAGACCACAGCGAGATGAAGCGCTAAGCAAAGAGGGGTGTTCAACAAAATACCACACCCGACCAGAACAATGGGTCTGCAATCGGCTCTTCTGCTCGAAAAAGACGTTCTTTCAATCAGACCTCCCCCACCGCGGGAGCACAAAAAGCGCGCGCCCACCGCGGGAGCACCCGCGCCGTGGTATTCCGTGGTGAGGCCGCTCGAAGAACGGCGACAGCTTTTTGGCCTGGATGCTGGGCCCCTCGTCCCAAGCGCTGGATTCGGTGACGGCTCGTCAGCGACCAGGCATCGGTCAGTAGTCATAGAAGCTGTGGAGGATGGCAAAGGTGGAAGATGGGACAGTGGGTGTGTGGAAATGGTGGAAAAGACAGGTTGGATCAGATGACATCGTAGAATCTTGCTGTTTTGACTCATAGTCTATAGAGCCATCGTTTCTGGGTTTTGCCATTTGTGCAGGTACCCTTCTCTGAAACCACTGTCTTTGTTTCTCCGCGGTTTGGGGCCCGCGCCGAGCAAGCTAGCACCAGCAGCTGGTGAGGCACATGTGGGATGTGGGTGTAATATTGAAAATAGGGAGACCTCCAGGCATCTCCAGGCAAGTCTACTTCAGGCCAACAATCTGCCAACATCAGGTGTAACGCATCAAGAGTTGTCCCCATATGGCCCTATGATGTACTATGTTCTTTGACCGTCTCTCATGGCCTCCCACCCTTTTTTGGTGCTGAGGATATGACGATGAGAAGTCGGAGGACGTTCACCACCGAGCAGAGTGTCTTGGGCACCGACCGCTTCGAACTCGTGTTGTGCCGTTTTCCGCCCCGGTCGTGGCGGTGTGCGAGCACCCGAATTACACTCTGGAAGACGATGCCATGGACCCTGAAAACCACTGGTTGGTAGAGGAAAACACTCTTCCAGGGGGCCAGGACGTCAGGGTCTATGTGAGTTTTCGGGAGTGTAAACGACCACGGTTCTTCCAGGTGATCCGAAAGGTCTCCGGATCAACAGCTTCCGCCGACCCACCGCTCTGGCACCGCGGAAGACCCGAGATCGAGACCGCATGAGCCGGCGACGGCACCGATTCTGAGGCAAAGAGCCCAATATGCGCCCAAGAGTTTGTTGAATGCCTTGGCACCTTGGCGGGGTATGGAAACCTCGGCTGAGCTGCTGCTGTTAAAATGGAAGGGGGGCATGTCTTCTTGTTTCGCGGCTATGCAGTCTAAGCAGGTGCTTGTTGGAGTTTCTGGCTGGGGCAGCCCCCGTCAATCAAGAAAGAAATCCAGCCTCAAGAGAGGACCATATGATCATATGTGGGATCAGCGTAGGGAGGAGAAGCACGGAAAGGAATAAGAACTCCGAAGCAGCTGTATAGATCACGCCTTCCCTAGAGAAAAGAAACACCTCGCGAGAAGCTGTGGTGCTTGGATTTCGGTTAATTGGTGCCCCCCCGAGTCACCAAGAAACGTTGCAGGTTTGACCCGCCACGCGGGTCACAGCAGGCCATGGGGCACCAAAGAAGGAAAACAGCAAACAAAAACTGTGTGATAATTTAACAGGGCGATTGATGAAAGGGGGTGATGAAAGGAGGCCAACTCCCACAAGTTGCAAACGACATGAACCAATCCTGATCATCCCAAACAATCGCTGTACCGATGGATTCTCTTGGGATCTCTTAGGTATGGTCATCAGTCCATTTAGAATCTAATTTGGTGCGAGGCAAAGTTCGCGCACATGTTGAATTGTAGACTCCTTCACTGGGGGGGGCAACAACCACGCGGTCCGTGCAGTGCACTACTTGATTCGCAGAATCGGCGGCTGCTCAAACGAGACCACCCGAACTTCAGCGGCTGAGGAATCAGCCAAGTAGCATCTCTGTGTGACAGGCGGCCCCGGCTGAGTATCGGGAAGGATGGCGGATGATGGAGGACATATAGATAAGAGTTTGAGATACACAGTTGGCAAAGGGAAGAGAGTGTTCGGGGGTCTCATCCTTCTTTCCGCTTGTTTTTGGGAGAGTTGGTGCAGGTCGCACCAAGCGTAAAAACGTGTCGGGAGATTGCAGGAGCGACCGGCGAAGGTCCTTTTGGGCAGTTTAGCTGTCTTAGCTGTCTTAGCTGTCTTAGCTCATCTCTTTGCACATCGTTTTGGCTCAGCTCAACTCATGATGCTTTGGTGAACTCACTCTCCCAGCAGTTTTGTGTGATCCTATTCTCCTGAGACCATGTTCTTCGTTCTTCTCCCGTTTGCCTGGGTTTGAGCCTACTAGGCAGGCCTATGCAAAACAGATTGGTTCATGAGCTGCCCTATCTTCCTCACGCTGGACGTGCGGACTGGTGACAGGGGTCTCTCATCAAGAGGGTTTCATGCTGAGACACGGCCGAAAGTGACACAGCCTCGGGAATCCACCTCCCCAGAAGCCAAAAGCCACCAAATCAAAAGCATTTTGCTTATAGTAAGGGGGGCCCGGGTCGACCAGAAGCTTGAACCTGCCGTCGTGCGGAGGAGCCACGCGCGTCGCCACCAGTCGCACCGTCGGTGTGATCAAAAGGTCCCATCCGTCACGTCTTCCGAGGCCGCGGACCAGCATCAAGCCCTGAGCGCTGCGGTGACCCCCAAGAAAGGAAACTGGGTGAGTTGACTGGAAACTGAAGACCCCTCCTCCCCCGAACAAAAGAACTACAAAAGCTTCAAGTTGAGTAGATAGATAGATAGATAGACACACCAGTGGAAGTACCAGTGGATAGAAGGAGTGCTGCGTTTGTTGTGACATTGAATGCCAGAAGAAGTCATTGTTTTTCTTGTAGACACCTTTTGGATGACCCTGCCAAGTTTCTTGGACTGCAACCGGCGTTGATCCACTTTATTGAAAGCCTAGTCCTTGGGCAGAGCACCTGAGCATCTAGAAACCTTGGGCACCCAGACAGGGATTAACATGAATAAACCACAGATGTCATGTTTTTTCTCATTCACCAGTGAGTTGAAGATATAAATCTATCTTCTATATGTTGGTTCTATTTGGAGGCGCCTCCCTCTAAATTTGCCGGCCCACAAGTTTAAAAGAAACTCTTCCCAAGGTGTCCTCATCTTGAAAACCAGCTGTATATAACTAAGTAGCAGGCAGTTGCCTTGCGTTTTGCCCAAACATGCTAAAACCAATCGGCCAATGTTGTTTCAAGGCGGTCTGGGAAAGACCCATCGTGAACTCACCCAGATGTCTCTTCTTTTCTCTGGCGCAGTGCTGACCCCGCTGGTGCAGAATGGTGAATACTTGACCCCAAGCAGAAGAAGAACCGTGTAGACATGTGTAGACCTATGACTATGGCACGCAGAGGTAATTGTTTGCATACACTTTCCAGCTTTGATATCATAGGCTGTCAATTGCTCAGAAGGTTGCAAAAGCGCACCATACTCACAACTGGCGGTCTCGGCAAGTCTCAGCTTTTGCGAATTCATTTTTGGCGCCCCGTTTTCTGCAGCGAATCTGGCGGTTCCAGGGCCAATGGGCTTTCGACTAGACGTGGATGGACGTGGCACCAAAGCAGGATGCTTTACAAAACCGTTTGCATGCAGATTTGAGGCCGCCTGGCAAAAAGACCTGCTGAAATGCAGCGTTTGTAGCTAGGTCGCAATGCACCGTGCAGCAGTGCACTAACCCACGTTTGACGTGATCGCGAGAGCAAAACATAACGATTGTTATATATCTATATACATATAGAGATAGAGGCCAATTCATTCTATGCGGTTTCTTTATTGGCTAAGGAATCAACTTTCTGACAGAAAGGTCTTATATCAACTTAGATAAGATACAAAATGCCTTCTTCTTTTGACTCCAGGGACGGGAGGTCTCCGGGAAGGTTATGTCTTGGGGCTGGGCACCGTGGCTGGTGACGTCGCTTGTGGCCGTCCACTACTTCGGCCCGTTGAACCGTGGCTTTCGGAGTTGGACTCTTTGTTATGGTGAAACCCTCTTACCTTAGAATCCATTGCAGTCTCCAAAGGCCACTTATATTCCGGGCCAATTTGTTGAGTCCTGCTTCTGATCCGATTGAACATCGCAACCTGTTGGCAGTTCATACCCAACACAAGGCCTGGTCTAGAAAGCGTTCTGGACGCATTGGCCCTCTTTCACTTAAACGCCACCGGCCTAAGTCCACCGTCGCAAACGGCCTAAGTCCACCGTCGCAATGTTTCAAACAGGCGTTGTGGTCGCTGTGCAAAAGAGAAACTTCGTGACTCACCTAACCCGGCATTTGGGTCCTCGTCAGAATTCATTGTTATTTACAGGATGAATGCACCACCTTAGCGTTCATTCCGAAAGGTTTGGTTTTGAGCACTTGGAAGTGCTTCCTCGGCACACATCCAAATATGACAACAACAGAATTACAAGCAATTTGCCCCCATCGAACACATACACCTGATCATGGAGAACCTTGACAATGATTCAACATGCGCGAATATCATTGAAATACTATTCAAACGTAAATATATATGTTTAAAGGATTAAATATATTTCTAATATTATTTATAGAATTGAAAATAAATATATTCTTGATATATTGATTTTCTATTTTTAATATTGAATATATATATATATATGAAATTAATGATAAATTGCATTGATATTTATATATATTTGGATTGACGACGAAATTACCATATATTGGATTATTTATATTAAAGATAATATATAATACAAATAGATACAGATTATTTATATAATAATTTGGTCTATATATTTCTTCTGATATAGATATATTAATATTATATATTTTTGAAAATTTATATATTGATTTATATGTATATAAATTATGAAAATGTATTTAGTTTAGAAAATTTTAATAGAAATAATATAAATTATTAATTAATAAATGAAATTATTATTATATAATATTCTTTTATATAGATATTGAATTTAAATTTATAACAAATATATTAATATAAATTTGATTATAATATTTTTTTATTAATATATTTTATATTTTTTATATATATATATTTATTAATTTTAAAATCTTATTTTGCACTTAGCGGACATTAATTTGCCCGTAATGAATCACGGATGAATTAGTATTTGATTGCTTCGAGAAGAGCTGAAGGCCTCTATTTGGGCGGGCTTAAATAAATGAAAATATTTTAATATATTGCAAATTATATTAAGATATATTATACAATTTAATTGGCCAATTTAATGCAATGGTCAATATAGAATCGCATTTAATCGCTGGCAACGGACGATTCCAAAATATTCTACAATTCATTATGGAAATAAACCACAAAAGAAAGATCTTTCGACAAAATTCATCTATCCGTGGCATATTGTATAACAATTCAAAATTATTCGCTATCAATTTGTTTTTTTAATCAAAAAAATATGAAATATTTCATTATATATATATATTAATAGAATTATTATTGATTTTAATTCTTCATGAATCATTATTAATATATATATCTATTTATAATCTTCAAAATAATAATATCTTCATTAATATATAGAAATGATTTAATTAAAATATATATTTATATTTTCCTATATATTAAAAAATAGTAATATATGTATTAATATAAAATAAATAATTTATATATATTAATCTATTTTATCAAAATTAATAATATATATTTTTATTATTTATTATATTCCAATTATATTATAATTTTAAAAAAATAAATATATAAAGAAAAATAGCAATAATATAATAATAATAAATATATCAAATATTAAATATAAAATCAAATTAATCAATAAATATATTTATAAATAAAATAAAGCTATTTCCAATTATATTAATAATCCTAAAATCTAAGAAAATACGAAATATATTCCAAGAATTCATAAATATTTTTAAAAACCAATAATTATATAATATAATCATTTCAATTATTTCGAATAAATTCAATAATAAAATAAATACATTATTTCTTCATTTCGAAAAAATTCAAATTAATTATTCGTCTAATTTTAAGATAAACATATATATTTCTTTAATTAATTATAAAATAAATAAAAGATATATATATTAATTAGAAAAATATTTTTTATTAATATATTTTATATATAAGATATATACAAGAAATATTATATATATAATTAATTTCCAAAATGTCTTTTCCCAAAATAATGCATTCATTATACAAAGATATTAAAAATAAAAAAATAACAATTAAAAAAAAAAAAAAAAAAAAAAATACTAATCTGTTCAAATCCCCATTAAATTATTAAAATTATTAATATTAATATTATTCCTATTAAATTTCTATAATTATTTCCAATTATTTTCAATAATCTTTAAACCGATATATAAAATGTAAAAAAATTAATTTATCGTTTAATGCGATATAAATGCGAACCTATATATGTTTCTTCTTTTATTTATTTCTTAATTTTCTTTTTATTTTATTTATTTTTATTTTTCTTATTTTTTTTTTCCTATTTTTTATTTGTATTTATTTTTCCTATTTATATATTCTATTTTAAAGAAATCTAGTATTATTTTAATATAGTTTTTTTATTATTTTATTATATTACCATAATTTATTAAAAATCTGTTTCTAAACGAAAATTTAATATATATGTTTTTGTTTCAATATAATATAACTAAATTTGGCAAATTATTTCGAACAATGAATATCGAATTTTTTAACAAAAACCCTTATCGATTTTGCAAAAGATATTTCAAGCAATATTTCAATGAACCAATATTAATATTAATTTGTTTCTATTCGGTACTATGTGAATGGATGCATTACGATGATTTGGGAAATAATTCCCAATTTCAGATCGTTTGCGCATCTACGATGAAACACCATCGTTGAGTGGAAAGAATTGCAAAGCTCTGTGATTCACGGGAACAAATCCAAGCACGCCGTGTATCCCTTGTACTTGCGTAGGGGGTGTAGCTAAGCTGCTTCTCCCTCTTTCTTCTTTCGATTCTATACAATCATGGTTGGTGTCGCCATTTCTGGCGGTTTGAGAAATGGTTCAACCCGACATCCGCAAGCTTTGGTCAGGGGGGTGGTGGATGACTGCCCAGCGCAGGTGGGCTGGGGATGGTGCTTCTGGGGCCTTCTGCTTGGGAGGCAAAGCCCTGCCATATCTTTCCACTGAAGATCTACCTGAAAATAGAGGGAATCAACGTGAATCAAGTGATGAACAGGCCAAGACAGGTGAAAGAGCGTGCTGAGCGTGCTAGTTTTCTGTAGCTTCTGACCCCCTCCATCTGACAAACAGCTCTCCTCAAACAGAGGTAGCTCTAATGCCTCTCACATTTCTCGATTTTCGAGCCCGGAGAGACTCTTTGGAGCACCAGGAAAAAAAGCACCCAGTGCTCGGCTGGGCAGCAGGCGTTGTCCAACACCCAGGCGATATGACAGGCTGGAAGCGACGAACTGCAGAGATGATCCGAGTCCACGCCAAGGACCTGGGGGTCGACTCCTCCGCGTTCGCTCTTTGGAAAAACTCTGCGGGTGTTTCTTCCGTCTCTGCGGCACTCTCAAAGTGTCGGTGCATCTCTGCAGCGATTGGGCGGTGCAAACGTCCAGCAATACGCCGGAAAATTCCCCTCCAAGCCGATCGGCTGATGCGCATTTTACAGCACCAGAAAAGGTGAGTGGCTTCGTTCTTTTTCGCAAAAAGGTCATGGTACGTCTGGGATAACACCTCTGGTACGTCCAGCAGAGCTGTCCAGATCTATCAATGTGTGCAGAATTGAACGAAAATGATTCAATCCTAGCCACTCTGGAAATACCCTCGGCCGGTAGATTGCTGCCATCTTTGACTATGACAAGAACCATCCGTCACATGATGCTGATCATGGCACCTGACGCGAGTGATGCACAGGTGCGACACGGAGTGATCCCAAAAGCTGAAAATCAAACCGAACAAGTGATATTTCTCCGACGCTCCTCCTACCTAGATCTTCCAACTATATGACTGAGATGTAACATGTTTGAGTCTTCAAGTGTTGGCTGGCTGTTATACATGAAAAGGAGGCAAACACGTTGCAAACATGGAAGATTTATGTCAAAATGCTCTACAACTGATGGAAACGTTTTCTTCCTGAACCCACAAATATCGCCGTCTCCCCAACCATAAACCCGGATCTAAACCAAGAAGACCGAAGCACCAGCTGCCTGGGTCTAGCCTCACCCGGGTGCTTCCCCAGAAGGATTGGTTGTTCCGGTCGACCGTGGCTTTCGCAGGACACCCGTGGCACCCGCGGGGGGTCCGCCCCCGAAGAAGAGGGGCTTTTGGTGCGGCACGTCCATCCATCCATCAACTAGTGGGTCTGGTCGAGGAGGGTGCTTGTTCTTCTGGGTGCCTGTGTACTGATCGTGGCTTCTGCACGGAAGCCGAGCGAACGCGTTCCCCGGTGGATTCGCCCGGTCGAATGGGTCGGAATACATGTTCCTCGGGCGCAGACCCTTTTTGACTCCCCAAACAGGAAACAATTGGCTTCACAAACAAAAAAGAAAATGAAAGACATCTGGAAAAAGGAAACCTAACAAATTCATGGTGTCATAAATAAGTTTATCACCTTTTCCATCTCGCGCCGTCCCGTCCCCCCTGCGGGAACCCCCTCAGGCCCTCCGACGCCTGGCGGTGTGCAACTCCTCGAGACGGCGCCGGTCCAAACGAACGCGAGACTCAGGTCGGGCACGTCGTGGCGTCTTGTTACTACTAGTAAGGCACTTGTTCCTACTAGCGTGGCACTTGTTTCTAATAGCAAACATTGTTACGACTAGTAAGGCCCGTCGTGGCGTTTTTCACGTCGAGGACCAGGTCACCGAGTAGTCGGACCGAGTACTGGTGCTGGTTTTGCGAGGACGAACCCAGTTTTTTGAGGAGGTCCTTGACCTTTAGGGTTAGACCAGCCTATTAATAGATAGAAAAGTAAAATCCAATTCAAAAGGTCTTGGAAAGAATTTCTACCTCTTTGGGAACCACTATAGGTGGTACCACCCTTATAGGTCAAGGGATCTCCTCTTCGGGAACTCAAAAACAAATTGTCCTGGACTTCCTACCATGTCGAAGAGAAACGGTCATCTTTGTGGGTCCTAAGTCCCTGGAAGTCCAAAGACTATATTTTGACCAACTGAAGTAAAGGAAATTCCTTTTTCGGGTCACCTAAAGACCATTCTTTTTACAGTAACTCTTTTAAAGCCCCTGACTCCCAGGGTATTTTAACTATGATCAGGGTCGGAGACTACAAAAGGAAGTCTGACGAAGGGTAGCTTCCTGGACCTCACCGGGGCGACATAAGGTCTTTCGGCTTCTTAAAGTCTGTGATCTGGCGGTCTGGAACCGCAACTGCACCGCTGGTACCTTGGCCGTGAGGACCAAAACCATCCAAACCACTAGTGCGTTGCCCTTCTTGGAAACCCAGTCAAACCCAGTCCCAATCAGAAGGAAATAGATGGAACTCCCCAGTCTCAACCAGAAACTGTTGTGTACCGGATCTCCAGTGCCCAAGTGCTGAACAACATCAGTCCCCAACGCAGTTGCTTTGATGGGGCGCAAATCCCCTCGGACCTCTTTCAGATCGGAACCTGTTGTCGTTCGGGCGTCGGCTCGCTGGCGATCGACGGCCTGTGAGCCCGTCCCGCTGGAGGCGCGAGAACGGTTCCGCCGAGCGGCCGATCGGCGAGTCCCGGGTGCTTGGCGTACTTGGGGATCCGTACCCGTTCGGTGCGTTCGGGGTGCGTTATTGAGCGCGTTGAGAGCATGGGGTTTTCGAGCAAAAGAGTCCGATGAAAGGGACAGCCCCCTTGGAGGGATGTTGAAGTTGCTGATCCTCCAATGGTTGAACCGAAACGTCTTGGTTGGACCGAATGCTCCAGTGATTCAAACGCTTTTACCCGTTTCCCTTGCCCCTCCTGACATGGCGCGAATGCCAGCCGCTACCCTTCAGCAGGTGGCGGAATAGGAGCCTGCGGGTGGGAAACGACCCGTACTCGGACGAGCGGTCGTTCAGACGACCCGTCTTCACAGGCCCAACAGTGTGCCAACAAGTAGCATCCAATAGCAGCCATTGGAGGTCAAATCCCTCCGTTTCGGCACCTCCTTTCGGTGGTTCCGCGGGAGGCGCTCCATTTGTTCGGCTAGATCTGATGAACACCCCGGGCGCGGACCGAGGACGCTCGCTCGCTCGCTCAAGGATGCACGTCTCTCTGTCTCGGATCCGTTTTCAGGTGCTTCGCGGGGTTCGTGGGGTCTGCAAAGCATCCACCTGTCCCCATGTCTTTCGGTCAGAAGAAAAGCAACATCCGGAGAAGCCTTCGGGCGGCCAAGGGCCAGCCTTGGATGCTGGTTTGGATGTCTGATAAATGCTGTCTCTGCGGCGTGGGTGCAGAAGCTCGTGTCTGCATTCTCACCGGGATATGCATCTTTGGTACACCCAACTAGACATGTGAACGTGACAAAATAACAAGAACAAACACTGTACAGTAACAAAGACGAATTGTCGGCTGCGAGGGCGAAAGGGGCACGACGAAAACATCTTCGCCACTTGATGAACCGCTTTGCACCTCGCTCTTCTCTTCAACAGGAGGGGATGAGCCAGCCACCTGAAAATTGCTACAAAACCAAACGTTCTTGCACATATGATTCATATGATCTCTTCTTGGAGATCTCTTTTAACCCATCTCGCAGGAAAAGCTGGCGCTGTTACAATCGTTGCTCTGTCCAAGTAAATGCAAAGGTCGCCTCTCCGCTTGCCACGGGTGCTGCCGCTTCAGCCTGAATTGCCCCATTACTTCAACTTAAGTAGACTTCCCCCAGTTTTATTCAACAACTACAACACAAATCTCCACTACCTAGAATGTCAAACACCAAAAATGACCTCTCCCTGCATAGAAGAATGCGCAACATTCTTCGCACCTCTTTCTTCTCCTCTGCGGGAGGGGCAGATCCAGCTACCTGCAACTTGCGAGCAGAAAAATTCTCTCTCTCTCTCGGCCAAAACACGCAGCTTTCCTCCACCATGCCCCTTGACTTGCGGGCTCTGCTTCAGCCAAGTTGGAAATGGAGTGAAGTTTGTGTTGCAATCATTTTGCATTGGAATATGTCAACCAAAACGCTCACGCATGTTCAAGGAACTCCTTGTGTTACAGCCTCCTCGATGGCTCGTTGGCAAACAAAGCCACACTAAAAAATGATGTTGGCTGCAAGGGCAAAATTTAATAGAAATAGAGCTCTTCGCCACTTGATGAACCACTTTGCACCTCGCTCTTCTCTTCAACAGGAGGGGATGAGCCAGCCACCTGAAACTTGCTGCAAAACCAAACGTTCTTGCACGTATGATTCATATGATCTCTTCTTAGAGATCTCTTCTAACCCATCTTGCAAGAAAACCTGGCGCCGTTACAATCATTGCTCTATGTTGCTCTCAATCTGACTCTGTCCAAGTAAATGCAAAGGTTGCCTCTCCGCTTGCCACGGGTGCTGCCGCTTCAGCCTGAATTGCCCCATTAGGCCCACTTCAACTAGACTTCCCCCGGTTTTCTTCAACAACTACAACACAAATCTCCACTACCTAGAATATCAAACACCCAAAAATGACCTCTCCCTGCATAGAAGAATGCGCAACATTCTTCGCACCTCTTGCTTCTCCTCTGCGGGAGGGGCAGATCCAGCTACCTGCAACTTGCGAGCAGAAAAATTCTCTCTCTCTCTCTCGGCCAAAACACGCAGCTTTCCTCCACCATGCCCCTTGACTTGCGGGCTCTGCTTCAGCCAAGTTGGAAATGGAGTGAAGTTTGTGTTGCAATCATTTTGCATTGGAACATGTCAACCAAAACGCTGGCGCATGTTCAAGGAACTCCTTGTGTTACAGCCTCCTCGATGGCTCGGTGGCAAACAAAGCCACACTAAAAAATGGTGTTGGATGCAGAACAAAATTTAATGGAAATAGAGCTCTTCGCCACTTGATGAACCACTTTGCACCTCGCTCTTCTCTTCAACAGGAGGGGATGAGCCAGCCACCTGAAACTTGCTGCAAAACCAAACGTTCTTGCACGTATGATTCATATGATCTCTTCTTAGAGATCTCTTCTGACCCATCTCGCAAGAAAACCTGGTGCCGTTACAATCATTGCTCTCTATGTTGCTCTCAATCTGACTCTGTCCAAGTAAATGCAAAGGTCGCCTCTCCGCTTGCCACAGGTGCTGCCGCTTCAGCCTGAATTGCCCCATTAGGCCCACTTCAACTAGACTTCCCCCAGATTTCTTCAACAACTACAACACCTCCACTACCTAGAATATCAAACACCAAAAATGACCTCTCCCTGCATAGAAGAATGCGCAACATTCTTCGCACCTCTTGCTTCTCCTCTGCGGGAGGGGCAGATCCAGCTACCTGCAACTTGCGAGCAGAAAAATTCTCTCTCTCTCTCTCTCTCTCGGCCAAAACATGCAGCTTTCCTCCACCATGCCCCTTGACTTGCGGGCTCTGCTTCAGCCAAGTTGGAAATGGAGTGAAGTTTGTGTTGCAATCATTTTGCATTGGAACATGTCAACCAAAACGCTCGCGCATGTTCAAGGAACTCCTTGTGTTACAGCCTCCTCGATGGCTCGGTGGCTCGGTGGCAAACAAAGCCACACTAAAAAATGGTGTTGGATGCAAGGGCAAAATTTAATAGAAATAGAGCTCTTCGCCACTTGCTGAACCACTTTGCACCTCGCTCTTCTCTTCAACAGGAGGGGATGAGCCAGCCACCTGAAACTTGCTGCAAAACCAAACGTTCCTGCACATATGATTCATATGACCTCTTCTTAGAGATCTCTTCTAACCCAACTCGCAAGAAAACCTGGTGCCGTTACAATCATTGCTCTATGTTGCTCTCAATCTGACTCTGTCCAAGTAAATGCAAAGGTCGCCTCTCCGCTTGCCACAGGTGCTGCCGTTTCAGCCTGAATTGCCCCATTAGGCCCACTTCAACTAGACTTCCCCCAGTTTTCTTCAACAACTACAACACAAATCTCCACTGCCTAGAATATCAAACACCATCAAACACCAAAAATGACCTCTCCCTGCAGAGAAGAATGCGCAACATTCTTCCGCACCTCTTTCTTCTCCTCTGCGGGAGGGGCAGATCCAGCTACCTGCAACTTGCAAGGAGAAGCAAAGTTTTTTTGGCAAAACAACGTACGGATGTACATAGTACATAGCTTTGACTTGCGGGCTCTGTTTCAGCAAAGCACTGCAAAGGAGCTCGTGCTGCAGTCATTCTGTGTGGAACATGCCGACCAAAACCGCTCGAGTCCTTGTGTTCCAGCCTCCTCGACAGCTTGGGGTGCAGGAGAAACCTGTGACATAATCACTGTGCTCTTTACAGCAAGCATGAACAAGAAGCTGATGGCACTGATGGCAAGAACAACTTAGAACGACCACACTACAAGAAAGGCATCGGCTGCAAAGACAAAATGGGCAAAACGAAAAACTCTTTGCCAGTTGAAGATGAACCACTTTGCACCTCGCTCTTCTCTTCAACAGGAGGGGATGAGCCAGCCACCTGAAACTCGCTGCAGAACCAAACGTTCGTGCACATATGCATTCTTCCGTGCATATCCACGAAAAGTGCCGTGGAAATACAACCTCTGTGGAAAACAACCTGTCCCGACAAGCATTCGATTTGTTAGATGATCTCTTTGCCAACCTGAACACCTCTAAATACTCAATGCAAGCGTCGCCTCCTCCGTGGCGGGTGGCAAAGGTGCTGCTTCTGCCTATGTTCAGAGTGATTTTCTCGCACACGCGCACTGTACAGTAACCTGACTGAACAACTATATGAATCCATCAGAAGCCTCTGTTTAAAGGACAAGTTATCCATCGGAATCCATCAGAACAACAAAGACAAGAGTTTTCAGAGCGAGAGGGGTTCAGCTGCGCACCTTCTCCTCTGAAGATCCACCCACCTGCAGGTGGTGGCCCCTCTGTTCAGAGCGGGACAACCGAAAATGATATCACTTAGATATGAGGGATGATAGGAAAAAGAGGAAAGAAACTGCTCCCACTCTGCCCGATCTGACCATCTGGAGCAGCTGAAGACATTCTAACACCCCCTCCCCCTTCTAACACCCCCTCATCCGTTCGTTCTTCCGTGCCATTGGACGACCCCAAACGAAACACTGGAAGAAAGACACCTCGCACCTTTGTGGCCAACCCAGCGACCCAGCGACCCGCCGACCCGCTTCGTGCTTTGCGACCCGAGCAGCACACCCGCGGAGCATCTCCGACCGACCGCACGGGCCGATCGCCTTCCTTTTCACTTGGCCCGTGGAGCGACCCGGTTCGGGTTCACCGGTGCTTCCGTCCGCGTTCGTCTGGCCGAGCTGGCTCAGCTGTTGAGGCCGGCTGCCTAGCTGCCTAGCTGACTCTCCAAACGTCAGGTGCTTCTGGGCAGGCAAACCAGCGATGCCCCAGAGATGCCCTCCCTTCTTCTCCGGGCTCCGTTCGTCACTTCGACGTCGGGCGCGAGGCTTCCGCGTTCGTCTGGAGACTGCCGGCGCGTTCCTGAATCTCTGGAGGCAAGCTCCTCACCGCCGCTCGCAACTTGCTCTTGGCCTCTTGAGACTTGCCTTCCCGCTGCAGGGCGACGGCGGCGGCGACCTCGGGAATGGTGAGGAGGTAGGCCAAGACGATCTTCTCTCGGGCTTTGAAGTCGGCGGCGCTCTCAGTCATTGCGCTGCTCTCGTCTCGGTCACGAGCCGGGGGGCGGGCGGGCGGAAAGTCGGATGCAAGAGGTCTACCCCATGCGATGTTTTCCATTCCGCTGGTCTAGTCGGTCGACCGACTGTTTAAAGATCTCGTCTGAGGGGCGTTGAGGGGTGTGTTTGAACATCTGGATCTCGTTCGCTGGTGCATGCTGCGAATTCGAACACGCCAGCGAGCGAGCGAGCGAGTTCGCAAGTCGAATCATCCTCGCAGCCACAATGGCAGCAGATCTGGTGAAACGTCCAAGCAATTCCACGAGTTTATTGAATAAACTAACAAGGAGTTCTACCAGCACCTTCAAAGGGGTCACCAATGGAAGCCCCTACACTACCTAGGGATCTCCATTGGACACCCCCTTTGAAGGTCCAGGTATGATGTTCTATGGAGTTCTTTGATGCTCTTTGTTGATATGCTGCAGCCTTCAGACAAACCGCGTGTCTGCATTCTTCAGGTTACAGGGTCTGGACGACTTCTGTAGGAAGCAGTTTCAAGTGCTTGAGAAAGCCCACGTTTCTTTCGGCTTCGGCTGAAGGCTTACAAACCTTTGTTTGTAGTTGTGATGACTTCAAGTGTCCTAGTACGACTACACATCGATTGCTAATTAATCGACTCCTTCGTACATGTGCGTCTTTCTCATTCCTGCCTCCTCTTGAGCGTTTCCTGCCTGTGATTCTCCGACCACATGTGACCACATGACTGTCCCGTCAAAATGGATGGCTGGTCATACCAAACAAAACACCGTACTGATCCGCACACCAAACACTGCGCTGATCCGCACCAAACACCCCGACACGAGGCCCTCGGACTCCCACCCAGTCACTGCGCGAGACCCCTCGGACTCCACCCGAAGAGACCGTGGACCAGTCCGGTCGGCGACCTCTTCTGTGCTTGGTGGCACTGGAGCAGCTTCTGCCTGCGACGATGCAACGAACTCCGAGTTCTTGTGCTGTGGCTGCAGCAACTACTCCGAGCGCGCAAGAACAGAGGGGAAAAATTAGAACTTGATCATCTCCCTGCGAGTCAACGACTATACAAAGAATGGCCTGACTGGGTGACCCGAGTTCAGGAATGTCCTTTACTTCAGTCGGTCAAAACATCGTCGAACTTGGACTTACTAGATAGTGCTTTATAGATATGTCAATCTGCACCTCCTTCTCTTCCGCCGGCGGAGCAGATCCAGCCACCTGCCAATGACCGCAAGTCGGAAAATAGGACAAGGCGGAAAACCGTTGACTTCCTTGAAGCACCACGAGAAGCAGTGAACTATCACCGGAGTTGAGTGAAATTGCCGTGTCTTCTTCACACATCAACGTGATTGACTCCAAACAATCCTCAACTAGAGAACGAACATAGAACGTGCACAAAAAAAACAAAAAGAAACAGGCCAATGGTTGTTTGAATACTCCATAATACTCCAATGGTTTTTGCCTAACTAGAGAATAACCATACATTCACCCCACAAGTCAAAGACTATACAAAGAATGGTCTGACTATGACTAGGCGACCCGAGTCACCCGGAATGTCCTTTACTTCAGTTGGTCAAAGTATCGTCGAACTGGACTTCCAGGGTTCATGTGTCCGGGCATCTCCGGGCTCTTGATGTTGACATCAACGGCATCCGCATCTCCGCGGCCTGCGACCAAAAGGCCTCTGCGACGCCGGTTTCCTCCTTGGGCGCCTGGAGTCCAAGGCCGGGCCGGCAGGGCCGTTGCGTCACCGTCAGCAGATGAAAAAAGGAACAGAATCACATATATCCTAGACACTCCATGGGACTGGCATAGGGCTCCATACATTGACCCCGACTTCAACCACCCCTGGCCTGATCGGTAGTCCTATGCCAGTCCCATGGAGTGTTTGGGTATCACATGTCAATGTTTTCCCTTGTGTGTGAAATTGGAAAACCCTCCTGACTTCCAAGCCTTAACCCTCCAAACCGGGTATGGATTCAAAAAATAGACGCGGAGACAAGAAGGGTTCCGGCGCCGTTCGCGTTCACGCGACCGGCTCGTTCGATGCAGCTGAAGGGAAAGCAGCATGAAAAAGGCAGCGAAAAGAGCCAACAACGGTGCACTGCTACGTTGAACGACCCTAAAAATACCGTGGGTGAATGTCAACATCATATGACTTTTCTTTCTAAACAAACTCATCTGTTTCAACTCGACTCGACTGATCAAACCACTGGGCAGAACACCACACTCATCGACGCTTCACATCGCCTCCGCAGCCTCTGTGACCGCAGCTGGCGAGACCTGGGGGAAGCAGGGATCAGACGCCCTCGTGGGCCCCAAACCAATTCAAACCACTCCAATCAATTGATCCGACAAGCGTCTAACTCACAACAAAATGCTGACCCTCGATGTTCAATGCCAGTCAATGGATGCGACAAGCATCGAAAGGGGAAAAAACATTGATGCGTCAACCAACCCTCCCTCACAAGCCTTTACGACGAGACTGCAATGATGTTGAATGCTAACTCCTTCGGAAGTCTCTGCGGTATGCCGACTCTCATCTTCACATGTCTCTTCCAGAGGTCTCCTATGGGCTGACCTCTTTGGATTAGCTTTAAGCTGATGCCTCTGAGGTATGTGCGGCAGGCGCAGCAGATTCCTCCTTGGGTGCCTCTGCTGTGGCCTAACAAGTCAAATCTCTAAGTTTGCGGGCTATCAAAACAAATTCCATGGACAACAAACAGCGTGACCTCCTATATCCCAACCACAAAAACCCAAAACCTGTAAAGTCTACTGAAAATCTTCATGGGGGTCGCTTGTCAAGCAT